>JAFBJW010000090.1:7972714-8334533 GCA_016785235.1 Pseudorhombus dupliciocellatus | reverse complement strand
GTGTGTGTGTGTGTGTGTGTGTGTGTGTGTGTGTGTGTGTGTGTGTGTTTTCTTTTTACACCATTTAGATGAATTGTGTTGTAAAACCAGTGTTTTCTGGCTCACTGATACTTCTAAAATAAAAAAAAAAAAACTGAATACCCTGTTGAAGCTGTTTGGTACATCCTGGCCATTTGTTGGTTTGTAAGCAGAAACTAGCATTAGTAATACAACCATGACCCAGGATTTTTATTTTAGATTTTTTTTTTTCCCCCCTTTTACATTGAGAGGAGGGGCACTTTAGACACTAATCTCTCTGTGTGAAATGTGGTACAGCTTGATTCAAGGGGACTGAATTGAGCCTGGCAGGAGTGTGTGTCCTACCTCTGAGTGTAGCTTTAAAAGGATAGATGACTGAAAAATGTACTACTACTTACCACTGTCCTGATTGAGGTGTGGGTGACGTATTGAGTCCTCAAAACACTTGGAGTCTCAAGGGTACGTGTATGAAACCACAGGAGCGGTATCAAGGCATTTTTAATTATATTTTACTGTTGTGTTTTAACTTTTGAAGAATTAGTCACATGTTATTGTGCGTAAATTCCAGAACCACCGCCCAGCCCCTCCATGTGTTCAAACATGAAAGACATTAAAGCTACTGTTTGCGTGTAGTCAATCCGCTTTATTATGAAAGAGCTTCCTGTCTGGGGATGTCACTTCCTGCAGACGGAACCGAGACAGGGCCATTCTCTTTAGTGTTTGCCGTGTCTTTCCAATGTCCATCTCCTCGCCGCCCGTATTTTGATACCAAACCAACACAAACTGAGCCTTGAATCAGCCTCTAACGACGGCACACGTTAGTAAACCAACGTGCCCCATGGAGAAACTAAAACACTGAAGTACAGGAGCGCCGAGGTGAGCTTTACTTTGTGCTCTGACTGGTCGGGGTTAGCTCGCTAGCTAGCTAGTTTCACCGGCTGGACTCACACTCATGGAATTTAATGATACGTGGACCTGATTCAGTGAATGAACTCGTGTCAGGTCGCAGAGTTGGTGCGTGGACAGTCTCGCTTCCTGGAGACAGATTCCCTGCAGTGATTTCAATGTCAAAGGCGTTGGGGTCTTTTTTTATTGCAGAGGTTGTTCCATCGTTGTCATCCATCCCTTCCTCTGCAGCTAGCAAACCGGTTAGCTAACATTTTCCTCATGGAAAAGCTCCCCCAAGCCCTCGGTGGTCTGATATCATCAAGAAACAGTCACTGTCTTTCAACGGGAGCGGTGCCTGCTTCTTAACCCTTTGATCAAACCTGGTGGAACCACTTTCAATGAAGCGAGGAAAAAGTTTTGTTCATATTTGCAGCGGTCGACGATTTACATTTGCTGCAGCTAGCATGCTGGTTCATTCCTTGTATGAAGCTAGGCAACTTCAAAGAAAACATTTTGACAGCATAACTAGTTTGTGAAGATAACACCAGGCTTTAAAATGCACGTTTAAAATAAGACAATATAGGTTTATTTGTTGAATGACATGTATCAGAGTCTTCCAGGGCCCTCAGACAGACTGGGGTTGAAAACCTCAAAAACCTGCATCTGAAATTTAAATTTAATGTCCAGGGTCCTGGATCGGCAGCATCCTCAATGACAGCCAGAGCAAGTACAATATAAGACCATGCACACGAGCAGTGAAGTGGTTGTCTCTCTGTTTCAGCTGCTAACATCGGTTTTTTGTTCATGATCATCGTGAGTGCCTTGTCCTTGTTGCCTGTAATAAACTAATAAAGTTGCATTTTTATAGTTGACATGACTCTTGGGATCCTTTACAAATCCCTGCCTTCTGCCTAGAAATGTGTCAAGCAAATAGTCATTTGCACAGTTTTAAGACGCTCATCTTATTGACCTTAATTTAAACGTGAATCTATCAGCATTAAGGTTAAAAGTAGTAGTTGTTAAAGCTCAGTAGGATCAGTGTAGCCTCACAGCAACAAGGTGCTGTTGTCAAACCTGATCCAGGGAGCTGAGGCCTTTCTGGGTAGATTGCTGGTTGTTCTCCTTATCTGTGCATGAATGTATCCCACTATCCAAACACATTCCAGCTGAGGGAAATGAAAACTAAACAAATCACTTCAAGTAAAGGGGGATTTCTTATTCACAGGCCTGTATTGGCACCCCTTTCCTAGGCCTATCATTTATAATTTTCCTGTGCATTGTCTTTGAAAATGTTGTAAATTTATTTGAAGAAATTAACCTACTGTAATCTTTAACCATTTTTCATTTTCCATTTACAGGCAGAGCTTACATTGAATCCTCCTCAATCAACAGTTCCTCCCACTTTGGCATTTACCATTGCTGAACTTGTCAATTCTAATCTTGACCTCAGCCAACGGAGCTAAGCTAACAAGGATGTCCCAGCTCCAGTTTCAGTGTCCATCTAGCCCCATGCCAGCTGCTCCTGCCCCGCTGCAGCTGGGGCAGCCTCAGCCTGGTTACAGCATCCCCTGTGCCTCAGGCACCTTACCCTCAGAGAGTGCGAGCCAGCCCATCAGGAGCTCTGCCCTTCCTGCAGGCTCTGCCACCCCCTACAATACCACAGGTTTGTTTCATTAGAAGATGTGATGTTCCTTTTTTTTTACATGAAATCTATAGTTTGGATGAGCTGTAATGTGTCACCTCTTTTTAATTAACACATTGTTAAAATGCATCATAAATTCTCCAAATAGTGCAGTTATCTTATTGTCTTTGTGTTGCTAATCATATCCATTTTATTGGATGTTAATATTGGGGATATTTTTGTGTTGTTATAGTATCTAACATGGCAAACCCTAAAGAGAAGACCCCTATGTGTCTGGTGAATGAGTTAGCCCGTTTCAACAAGATCCAACCTGAGTATAAGCTGCTGTGTGAGCAAGGACCAGCTCACTCCAAGGTATGTTTAGGAGTAATGTTAACAAACTAGCCTATAATGTGATCTAGTTTAGGCTGTTCATTTGCAGTGGGCTCATGCTAGTGAGTCAGAATTGATTTTCCTCCGTCTCTGCTTTGGTCAGATTTTCTCAGTGAGACTCACGCTGGGAGATCAGCACTGGGAAGCAGAGGGGACCAGCATCAAGAAAGCCCAGCATTCAGTTGCTGGTTCGGCCCTCGCTGAGACGACGCTTCCCAAGCCGACAATGAGGACACCCCGCAACACAGGCAAGAACCCAGGTGGGCGGTTCCCACTGTATCTGTCACAGTCTCTGTTTTTCTCATTGCAGTGTTTTTCAGAAAAGGCTTCACTGATTTTTAACCCTTTATCTTTGATCTGTTGGGCTTGTAGTAGATGGCATGACACACACTATGGAGTTGAACGCATTATGTATGAAGCTTGGTAAAAAGCCTATGTATAAACCCATTGACCCATACCCGGGGATGAGACCACCGAACTTCAACTACAACGTCCGAGCTCCAGGGCCGTACCAACGCTCTATGCAACAGTGAGTTTCCTTTACTTGGAAATCAGATGAGGGCATCTGAAAGTCATTAAGTCTCTTTTTGAGATGGAAACAAATGATTCCCTCTGTGTCGCCAGGTACTATTACCCATTTCCTCCAGTGGGACCAATGTTATATCACATGGAGCTTTCCATTGGAGGTCAGCAGTTTGTTGGAAAGGGACGCACGCGTCAGCTAGCCAAACACGACGCGGCTGCCAAGGCCATGAAATTGCTGCAGAAGGAGCCAATATTGCAGCAGTTACCAGTGGTGAAAAGCACAAACACACTCAGCATGAGCTCGTGTGACAAACCCTCTCTGTAATTCAGATGTGTTGCTCATCTCTTGCTCTCATGCATTCTGCTGTTGATAGATGAATGGAGAGCCGGAGGAGGAGAACCTCAACAAATCAGAAATCAGTCAAGTTTTTGAAATAGCACTTAAACGCAACTTGCCTGTCAATTTTGAGGTGAGTCCCACATTTCTTTTGATCAACTGTAAAAGGAAGACATCAAATTAGCTGGGATGATGCTTTTTTTTTTTCGATTCTGAGAGTAATTAGAAAACTTTGTGTTTAAAGGTTTTAAAGGAAGAAGGCCCTCCACACATGAAGAGTTTCTTAGTGTGTGTTACAGTCGGGGAGTTCACTGGCCAGGGCGAGGGAAAGAGTAAAAAGATTGCCAAGAAGCTGGCGGCAGCAGCAGTGCTGAGTGAGTTGAGGAGGCTGCCCCACATACCTAGCGTGGAAAAGACGCTGCCACGCATCAAAAAGAAAACCAAATCCATTATCAAGGTAATGATTGTAATGGGTTGGAAAAAGGATAGCTAATACAAACAAAGATGCTTACTTAGGTTGTCACACCAACAGCTGCAGACCAGCCCAGAGTATGGTCAGGGCATGAATCCCATCAGCCGCTTGGCCCAGATCCAGCAGGCCAAGAAGGAGAAGGAGCCAGAGTACAGCATGGTGACCGAGAGAGGTCTCCCGCGGCGCAGAGAGTTTGTCATGCAAGTGAGTCGGTAGTTGGTTTCTCTGTGGTAAGACTTTCAGCTCTGTTTTCCTTTGCCTGTGCATTGGTCTCCCGTTCAGCTCCCATTGATCTGCGTATGCTGTGTTCTGTGGCACAGGTCACCGTGTGTGGCCAGTCTGCAGAGGGACTGGGACCGAGCAAGAAGGTGGCAAAGAGGAACGCAGCAGAGAAGATGCTGGACCTCCTGGGATACAAAGTGCCTCAGCCTCAGCCCCCAAAACCGGCACTAAAAACAGATGAGAAGGTAGAGCCAGACCTTTGACGATCTTATCCACATGGTAAACCTGCATGTACTTAGAATGTTCTGAAATACTCAGACCCCATTGAAAAAACCTGGTGATGGGCGCAAAGTGACCTTCTTTGAACCTGGCTCCATCGAGGACATGGCACTGAGTGAGTTTTGTTTTCTGTTGAAGGAGATGTCCTTTCAGATATTTGGCTCTATTTTTTTTATGCTATAAATATTTTCTCCTGAAGGTTCTAAGGAGGAGGACTTCCGACTGCCTTACCTGAGCCACCAGCAGCTGCCTGCAGGTATCCTGCCCATGGTACCGGAGGTGGCTCAAGCAGTCGGGGCCTGCCAAGGATCCCAGGTCAATCGACCTTTGCCCAACCCAGGCAAAGCCACAATCACTGCCATGATTGCCAATGAGCTGCTTTACGCAGGGGCATCTCTGACTGCTGAGACTATCCTAAAGAACAAAAATAACCTGAACCAACTGCCCCACGGACCTCTCACCAGGCCTTCAGAACAGCTCGGCTATCTTGCATCTGTGCAGGCCCTGCAGGTAAACAACAGCCTTTAATTCAGTAAAGCCTCTGGTTTTAATGCTTTTGATTCAAAGAGACTACGACATTATATGTTATTACAGGTGGAATACAAAGATTTCCCCAAAAACAATAAGAACGAGTTTGTGTCACTGATTAACTGCTCAGCCCAGCCACCGCTCATCAGTCATGGCATCGGGAAAGATGTGGAATCCTGTCATGATATGGTGAGTCTGAAAGGCACAAATTATGTTCACGCTTAGTTCCTCAACAGTCTGCCGTCTCTGTCGCCTCTGATCAAACTCCTGGTGCGAAGAATGAATTTGTGAGCTCCATTAACTTGGAGAGAAGAACAGTCCAGCAGGAAAAATGATTGTTTGACTTCTGTCCAAATTAAATGTGTCACTACTGATACTGAAATGATTGTTTACACAGGCTGCACTGAATATACTGAAGCTGCTTGCAGAGTTGGACCAGCAGTCAAATGAAAGAACAGGAAATGGACCAGTCTCTGTGTAAGCTCTCTTACACTCCGTCTCTCCACCTATAGTGCTCACTCTGAGCCTTTTATTGCACTCATACTTGAATTATATACAACCTCAGCTCGACCACGAAAGGCACTGACACTAAATCTCTCCGCAGGTGTGGCAAGCAGGAAATGGAAGGTGACATGCACCACAAACAGGCTAACTCAAGCACATTGGCACAGACCCTGGATGGCACTGTTTAAATGATCAAGTTTGGTTGTCTATAAAAGCACTAGAGAAAACTCCGACACTGTGTTCTTTGTCCGTTTTAGAAGGTTTCCGAACCGTCACTTTTCATATTCATCGTTCCAAAAAATTCACAGGTAAACAAGACTGATAGAAAGCATAAACGTTCACCTCATTGACATTGTTGGAGGTATTATTTATTTTCTTGCTTTGTAGTTTTAGCTGCACCCTAGTATAGTTGAAATGAAGCGACTAACTGTGAACTCTTGTTTTGCCTAGAATCTGTTTCCTTTCTGTGAGACCTGCTAACTCCGGTTTTTAAGTGTTTTATGTTTTACCCCCCCCCCCACCAAAGCTGAGGTTTGGACCTCTCCTTTGTCTCGGATGCAGCTCGCGAACCTCTGTTGAATTTCCTAGAGTGCTTTATATCAACAACCACAAGTGAAGTGTTATTGACATTACCATGTAGGGCTGGGAAGAATTTGTGACTAAATGTAGCGTGTGATGTAACGTGATGTTGTCTCTGATGTGGGTGGGTGGCGGGGAGGTCTTCCCTGCTGCATCAGTCCCCTGATTCTCCTGTTTCCTCCCTCATGTCAACCTCCCTTCTCCCTCCGCTCCCCATGGCAATTAAACCTACGTGCTAACGTGCACGGAACAGACACTTTAGCTATCTTGTCTTTTTCTATTGTTACCCACAGCTGGATATCTCTGGCTTCATGATGATAAGATGATACCATAGAAAGTCTTAGATGAGCTATTGCAGGCTCAACAACTACTTACATACGATATCAAACCCCGGTTCTGATATTCTATATACTAAAATGTATTTATACCCATATGCATTTGTTTGTCTGCAGATTATAGTTATGGACCAAAAAACAGCTGGACAATTACCATGAAACTGGGCTGAGGAATGTGTTGTGGGTCAGGTAAGAAACAATTCAATCAGATCAGGGAGTGGATCCAGGATTTTTTTCTTTTCTTCTATCACACATTTTCCCAGGGGAATAAGCCATGGTTTTTAATGGAACACAAATGAAGCGTGTTTAGAGATTTAAAATGATTGTGAAGTTTGATGCCACTTGATTGCGTCGGGCCTGTTGCATGCGCCTTGGTGGAGGTATGCGCTCGACTGAGTAACTTTAGATGAATTAAGAGAGAACTAGCAATAGTTCATTTTTATTTTATTATGTATCAATTTAGGAACCTTACTGTCTTGACAGGAGAAATGGTAAACAGCAGCACATCTGATGACGCTGCTGCAGGGAAGGACTCATTAGTCATACCTCCTTCCTTTGCATGAGAGCATTTCTCGGCAGTTATTATGTTTTACCGGATCGCTGCTGTCTTCAGAGATTAACCACATTGTGTGAGCACGGGCCTGTAAACACACTGCACATGTGCACTGACACAGGCATAATGCACAAGCAGGCCGAGGATGTTTTCTTTTTTCCAGTTCACTTCCAGCACCCTGTGTTTTGGTCACGTCTTGTTCTGCAGTTTGAAGACTACACGGTGCAACACGCAAACTGCTGCCTCTGCTATGGTTGTATGTGTTTGTACCAGAAGAATAATCATTTAATGACAGAGATTCAAGACAGTTCCCATTTTGATGGCTCCAAGATTTAATCACCGTGAAGAAGGGACTTTAAACTTTGTCTTTACAGAAGTAGTTGAGCACTGATGACGACCTGGCTGAGTTGTCATCTAGTACAAAATCTGAAGTCACTTCCATTTGTGAGTAATTTTGACTTTACTCATTCTGTGATTGAATCCTGGCCATAAATTGTTTCACTTACATATCTCAAACCCTTTTAAATGATATATTATCTTGAGGCTTAAGGTTACTATGCAACCTTAATGCAGCCATTAGACACCTGTTTCTTGGTTTCGATGAAGGGGTACATGCACTTGTCAGAGCCCATGAAACGATAAACAACCACATTGGATTCCCATGGCAACAACCTGAAAAAGAACCCGTGGAATGGGCTGATTAGAACTGAAACGCACACATTGAGAAATTCTACCGTGAAGTATTTCTGTGAAGCCGAGGCTTTGCACTCACGCTCTTGAGAGGAAGGGGAGGTAGGTGAGGCGCGGGATGCACACCAGCGGTTGGTCTATCAAGATGGCGTTCATAGCCTGCTGAACGCAGTACTGGGGTTCCAGAGGGGGGAGCACCAGTTCCATTTCGTCCCTATAAGTAGAAGTATTATAATGAATATAATCTGTCATACATTTTAGTCTGAAAAGATGACAGAATATTGATGGACACTAGCCTGTTTTGCCCAGTTTGTTAGGTTGAAGTAAAGCAGAGTGGTAATACGTGATCATTCTATGGACGTACCGTATCTTGCAGCCTTCAAACATGCCCGTCTCCACGATATAGGGACAAACGAGTGTGGTCTTCACTCCGTCCACCTCCTCTGCCAGAAGCTCATGGGCCAGAGACTCATGGAAACCCACTGCAGCAAACTTACTGGCACAGTAATCCTGTCACGAATGAAACACAACACTTCTCTTAACTATTAGCATGATGTGCATTTGACTCGGTTATATGTTGTAAATCTGCTCTGAGAAATGTGTGGCAGAGTTACACAGGACATCAGACATATCTTAGTGATGCAGGGATTTGTTTTTCCCACCAAACCAGTTCACCTCGACGCAAGATGTGCTGAAGAGCCCAAGGACACTGGCGATGGTCACGATGTGGCCATGATTCTGGGCCTTCATCTGGGGTAGGAAGGCTTTCACTGTCTGAGACACACACACACACGTTTATGTTTATTTTGCTGTGTGTGGCGACCGTGTTCATATTACTTGCAGAGACTTAAATCTTGCTCAATGTGAGAAGATTATGTTGCAAGAGCTTCATATTAAGCGGATTTCTATGGGAATCCTATAGTATGTACAGAGTGAAGGGGATAAAGCTATTAACATATATTTGAGTCGTGACGTGTCGTACTGCGCTGACACTGTCCTGCTTTGTTTGGCTGATGGAGGTGGAGCAGAGGGTTGGTGGTTCAATGCCTGGCCCCTCTCATCGTCATTTTATTTTAGATTTTGGCAAGGTTCAGAATCCTGAGGTGCTGCTGATGGTTGTGCTCACAGTGTATGTTTGATAACAAAAAGTGCTGTGTTTAGAATGTGTGACTGTGAATTGTACTGCAGTAGGGTCCATAAAACTGCAAAGGTGCTGTACAGTCATTTACCAATCATGTATAATCATTTGCCTATCATAAATATATATAGATATATATATATATCAGTTTTCAAGCCTTCTCTTCAGTGCCACAGTGGCTTTAGAGATCTCACCCAGAAGAGGGCCTGGCAGTTGACTTTCATGGTCTTCTCAATGAGGTCATCGGGACAGTCTAACATGCGCTCCCCTGCCACCACTCCGGCGTTGTTCACCAGCATGGTGACGTCTCGGCCGAGGTCCCTCCTCACGAGCTCTGCGTTGTGGTACACGTCCTCCCTCTTGGTCACATCCACCGTGTAGGCGTGCGCCTTCCCCCCCAGCTCGCGCACCAGCTTGGCTGTCTGCTCGTTGGAGCTGCTGTTGACGTCCCACAGCACCACCTCTGCCCCGTGCTTGGTGAATTCCTGAGCGAAGAGGCGGCCCAGGCCTCCTCCCGCACCAGTGATCAGCACCAGCTCGCCGTCAATCGGTTTGGTGCGCGGGCGCAGGACGGCCCGCACGGAGTTACGCAGGATGAAGTAAATCACATCCAGCAGCATCATCTGGAGGTCCATTAGAAAAATCATTGTGATGTGATGCTTGGGCTTCACCCTTGTGTCCTCCTGCCTTCAGATGTTGGTTGTGTGATGCAGACAGCCAAGCTGGTGTTCCTCTCTGGGGCCGTCCCCCTCCAACCCCCTCGGTTTTTATCAACACTGTCGTCTCTGGATTAGAGGGAAAAAAACCTTGAGCTTCAAATAAAACCACTTTTCTTATAAGCTGTGAATGTATGCGCGGTCAGCGTCACTGCACAGGAATTACAGCGACTCAAGGATTCTTGAGGTTTGGGAGCGTTCACACCTCAAAACATACCGGACACGTGCACCTTTCATACACACCAGTTCAAATCGTTCCCCCTGATCTGTGTGCCCAGTTAGTGCTGCATCAGAATGGAATGGGGCCTCATGGTGGTGTTTGATTGGAATTATTTTTAAACCAGCTGCAACTAGTATTTTCACTCCAAAATTAGACAAGTAGGTGGTGTAAAAAAACGCCACCAGTAGAGTTCCAATGCTAGCCCATGCACCCTTCATTTAAGAAAAGGTCATGACTGTGGCCCGTGGTCATATCTGTGTGGTGAGCTCAAGTTTAATTAAATGTGGTGTTCAGTGAAGGAACGCCATCCAGGGTTAAGGTTTGGTGCAGAGAGAATCATATTAAATGAGAGCATAAGGCGATTATGTATATGAACTGTAAACCTCCGCATTGTTAAGTCCCAAGAAAGGGGCTGCTTGTTGCGTGTCACGTTTTGCTATTCTCAGTGAACACAGACGTCCTTGTTTGCTCTCCGGGTGCGTGTATGAGCCGTGTTTTTTCCCAGTGTGCCTCAGGAGTTGGCTGTCATGAGTTTCACTTCTGTCACTGATGCGTCTTTGTTTTGAGCGCGGTTAAATTTTATTCCGTGCAACAGTAATGTGACTTATTATCGATTACAAAAAACCCAGCATGACCTGTGGGGAAACAAGGTTATGTGACAAATGGACTTTAAGAAACAGAAAATGGCTCAACAAATGTACGAACGAGGTTGGATTCAATACATCCGCAGCTCATTGGGAATCGGCAGCAAAGATGGGAGGCCTTACACTTCCATATCTGATCCTGGAGCTGTGGCGTTCTCTGCAAGACAGACCATTAATTAATTTCCTTTAAATTTAATGGGAAGCTGTCTGCTATATCTACAACAGGTTTAAATTAGTTTAAATTGCATCAGAGCCGCTGCCACCTCTAACTGCACGGTCCCGTCTCCCTAAGTGGAAAACAAACTGTCGTGAGAGCTGCATCAGAAATTCAATTCTATGAAGTTGTTGTGGGATGAGGAATGTTTTATAAGTGGCGTCCACATGGAGCCTTTGTTTTCTGTGACTCTCTTTACTGGAGCTGTTAATGGGAACCACTACTGATGGGTTGAAGTGAATCATTCAGCTCCACCCGTCCTGCCGCTAACTTCTCTCTCTCTCCACACACACACACACATCAGCAGGATTCTGGGAAACTGAGGGTGAGTGGTGGAGGCCGACACTGTCCACTCTGTTTTTCTTTTTGCATGAATAAGCTCAGCCAGAGGAGTTTCATTAATCCGGCCCTTTCACATGCTGGGGGCCAGGGAAGAGAGACTGTGGAAGGAGGCGACCTGAGCAAACACACCACTCACTTTAAAACTTTAGACATTTTTAACTTTCTGCTCGGTTCTACTCACTCCATGACAGTCTCTCTCCCGGGTTTCTCTACTGCTTTGGCCATTGTTTCATATCGCACTTCCTCCAAAATCAAAGCAAATATATATTTTTTAAATTTACAGTGGGAGGAAATCATAATTGTTGTGCAATGCTTTAAGGCAGAGTTTACTACAAAATAAGTGGGACAGCTCTGAAAGGGAATCTAAAAATAATGTGCTTTACAGTGAAGCTAATCATTTTGTGAACATGAGGTTGCACATAGTTTTGAGGAAGAGTTAAACCTGAGTGTCTGCGGTGCAGTCCCACATGTTTGATGCGTTTGATGGAGTGGGAGTTGCTGATGTGATCATTTATACATTGATATTGGTCCTGAGGTATAATGACCCTCTCTCACAGCCACACTGGGGGACCGTGGGCCCCCTGTTGGAGTCCTCCCTCTGGGGATCTGTTCCTTTAAGAGATGCAGAGTTGACACATGCATAACTTCCATCTGACTGATCAGTGTTCGAGTCCCTCTGTGTTTCACTGCTGCTGACCTGACTGACCGCAGATCGGCGTTCCACAGCAGCATCTCTGACCCTCTGCAGAGGAGGCCTGTCCGCTCAGACTGAGAGGCTCAGTGGGGCTGTGGGACCTCTTGGGGTCGGGATGCCGGGTTCTGGCTGGAGGAGCAGCGGCTCCGTCACGTTGCTGTGTCTCGGTGTTTTTGTGTTCCATGCCGCCCCGGGCCGGGCGGACTGCCGGGCCGCGGGCCTGTGCTGCTCCGGCCGCGACCCGTCCTGCATCAGTGAGGGCTGGAGGTCTGACCGCTCCTACGGGCCCTGCTACTGCGACCAGGCCTGCGTCTCCACCCGGGACTGCTGCCACGACTATGAGGCCGCCTGTCCCGGTAAATATCTTAGGAACCTCTGTGTAGTGGACACAATATGGACAGTTACAAACAAACAGGTGACAACACGCGCATTTGTTTCAATGTCATGTCCACTGACTTGAGACAATGCCTTTAGTGCTGCACATAATCTTATTTTTCTCACTTGACCTTTCGTCTTCAGGTGTGTTCTGTTTGCCTGCAGGTATTACTTCTCATGTGACCTAGAGTCAGTGAGGCACATGGGATGGAGGCTGTTAAGATAATGCAGCTTTCTATTCCTCGTTATGGGAATTTGATAGATAATCCCACATTCAGTCTGCAGTGATCTGGCTTGATCTCTGCTGAGAGCTGTGTCGCATCTATCTTAAGTCGGGCCCTAATATGTTCTGGAAATGAATGGTCATTGATGAATCTGTTTGTTTTTCCACTGGTGCTTGTGCTCGGTCTCTTTTCCCCTCAGCCGTGCCCTGCGTGGTGAGTGAGTGGACGGAGTGGTCCGGCTGCGCTGAGCCGTGCAGGGCCACAGTTCGCAGGCGGAGCAGGGCCATCGTGCAGGAGCCGCTCAATGCAGGGAAGGCCTGTCCTCACCTGGAGGAGCACGCCGGCTGTGCAGAGTACTGGTCGAATCACGGGAACTGTCACAGCTCGCTGGGTGAGAAAAACCCAGCTGAAGTCCTTTCTTTCCGTTCTTCATCACGGATCCCTATTAATAATTGCAGCAACCACTGGGGTCCACACACATGAAAACAACACCGATACGACATGTGTTACCTTTTCAAAAGCTCTTTTAAAATTAAATATACCCTTTCAAACCCTTTTCTGATTGGGACTGCAAATCTGCCCAATACAAACAAGGATTTTATTCTTCACTGTTTATTCTTTAAATTATTGTTTTTGCCCGACTGCACAGATTCTGTCATGCACATATGAAATATTTCCCAGGTGCATTTACCCAACACATGCACACATTTCATTTTAAATGCATGAAACCCGTCTTGCGACATGTGGTTTCGTGTGATGGTCTCGTGATGGATGCTCCCTCTGCAGTTCCAGCTCTTATAACCACAGGTGGCTATGGCAACACCAGGAAGAAAAGAGACATCTTCGACAGTGGCAGCATCATCGGGTAAAACGTTCCGTAGGATCAGTGAAATGTGAAATTGCAATCTGAAATGTTCGCCCATGTGTATTTAGCTGTGTGTGTGTGTGCGTGTGTGTGTTTAAAATAGGTACTGTGTCCAGTTTCAGTTGACCTCTCTGACAAAGGGGTGCCAGGTGAGTCTGGGCCCACACACCCAGTGGATGCGGTACCTCAGGCGCGGCCACCGCGTGTGCGTGGAGTGCCAGCCGCCGGCTCTCGCTGATGGACAGCGACACTGTGCTGGAGACGGCGAGGGAAACGCAGGCGGCAGGTAAGAATGTCAAGAATGGAGAACCTGATTCAGAAATGATGAACGCTCTCTGTCAGTGTAGCAGCAGTGTGACAGAAGGTTGTGGGTTCAGGGCTGGTTGTTGTGCTGGTGTTTGCATGTTTACATATACACACACACACACACACACACAGACAGCCTTCAAAGGATAAGCGGTTTAGATAATGAGTGGATGAAGTCACTGGTTGTTTTAAAATGTAAACTGATGTTGTTCAGGAAACATTAATGAGCACAACAGATAATGTATTTGGTTTTATGCTCAGCTGAGGGTTTGCTGATGCATGAAATTGGCTTGGAGTTCATTTGGCTTATGAAACCACTGTCCCACTCACTTGAATGGGAATCTTTGGATCCCACTGTGTGTGGGGAAAAAAACAGGGCTTCATAACAGTATTAAAAGGAAGTTTCACCCTGTATGGCCCAGTGGCATTAAGTATTCTGCAATTACCAGCAAAAAGCAGTATGCAGAAATTTAAAAAAAAGTTGTTTGGAGTGAATTCAACACGATGGCTCTCCTCAGCAAAGCCATTTATAATTTATACCTTGTAGCGTGGCTCTCTGTACTCGGTACTCCTCACGCTGGTTGTAGCTTCAGACGCAGACTTACTGCGTTGCTCTTGGCAAAAAAAGCCCAACATTTCAATTGTACTGTCTTTATAATTTTTTTTAAACAGCAGTCATGCTCTGTCCATTTAGACCCCCGCCCCTGGCATCTGAAAAATGGGGCACATTGAACACTTTGTCCCTCGTGTGTCTGACACTCTCCTTACCTGAATGTGCTCTCACACTGTTTGCAGTGTTGTGTGGAGTGGGTCAGACAAATGCAAGCTATTCTCACCCCGTCAATACCACCAGTCTGTTGTGCACCATGGCACTAACAGTTAGAGCTACCACTGGAGGGCAACATTGTCTATGGCTTGGATTTTAATGGGACTCCTGACTTCCTCCTCCCGCTCTTGTCCCTGCAGGAGACAGACTCTCCAGTGGCAGGCGGTGGGAAACCCTCGATGCAAGGGAGTGTGGAGACGTGTGGGGAGGCTGGAAGCCTGCTCCTGCCCAACCATCCACAGCTTCCTCTTTATCTGACCTCCTCCTTCCCTCTGTTGCCCCCCCCCCCCCCCCCCCCCCCCCCCCCCCCCCCCCCGTAGATACCCACTTAGACACAGTCTGTCAGCATGATTTTAAATCTGTAGTAAAGCATGCTTCCTTTCTAGTCAGAATGAGCACATACACTCTGTGACCACTCTGTAGAATACAAAAATTAATTTGTGACTCCACCGAAGCTTTAAAGGCTCAGTGTGTGAGATTTGGATGAAGGGGCTTATGGGCAGAGACTGAATATATGACAAAATTAGTGATGAAATATAAAATATTTAATCATCTTAGTGACGTTTTCAATAAATAATTCAATACTTTATATTTACACCAAGAGCGGGTTCACTCTACGGAAGCCAACATGTTTGTCTTTTACAGTTGATAAAACACTACAAAATTCTTTTTTGTGACATTCTTTTATGTTCAACCGCAACACACAACCTCACCACTAGATGTCACTAATTCCAACACACTGAACCTTTAATAATGCATGTTTGGTTTGTGGTTCAAATACAGTGAATTAACAGTGAAATGAAAGTCGACAATTCCTAATCAAAATGTAAAGTGATCTGATTTATTTAGTCTTGAGTCATCAAAGGGAAATGTTGCGTCTGTCTTAAGAAATAGAAATATCTTGGGACATTGAGACAAGTTTTTTTTTCTTTTACAAGACAAGGCTCTGGCTCTGAGTGAATCACAACCAGTCACAACGCCAAAGTTACAACATGCACTGAACAGTAGAACATTGATACAGAAACAACAGCATAGAAAGTCAACAGGTATAAATGTTCTCTTTTTTTTTGTTTTACAAAACAGACAGCCTCTGGACCTACAAACAACATTGTATAAGAGCTGACTAAGATCATTCAAATATCTTTTTTCAATTCCCTGGAAACCGTGTACTTTACAAAGACTGATGGCTTAGGCAAGGTTGGGGTCAATTCCACTGAGAGCTTAAAATGTAGAAAAAATATAGTTTACATTTTTGACTTGTACCAGGTTTAATTTGTCTCATGCTGTAATACTGGTGCCTGTTATAGCATCTTGTGAAATTTTTTTTTTATTTTGTTTTTTTACATAATCAAGGCATCTTGAATCGACCCCAACCCTGTAATACAGTGTTCGATTCAGAGTGTGTGGACATAGGCTACTTGCTAAAGCAGTGGATCTCACTGGGTTTTGGAAATGACCCTGACAAGGGCCCTATAGGGTTCTAACAAAAATGAAAAAGACTTGAAACTCTTCACATTGAAAGCAGCTAGCGCGACAACCAAATTCTATTTTAGCATTCTGCTAAATGCATTTACTATACAGTTGGGAGTCTTGTAATGGAAATTATTGAGAATCTGTGCTCTTCATCGTCGTTTGATTCAGCAAACGAGAAATAAAACCAAACACTTTGTTGTGTTTCTTCATAAAACATGATGGTTCAGTCTGTTGATTGGTGCAGAATCCCTCCACAGGGATCACAGTAAAATTAAAAGCTCTTTTACACAACTAGATTTTGTAAATTTGAATGGCTCCCTTGGAAATGGAGGAGAGTGAAGCAAAGAGTGCCCGAATAAAATAGCAAAAGGATGACTTTGCTTTGTATAATGGTGGTATCATGTCACAGTATCACAGTCTGGTATCAAATTACAACGTCATGCGCAATGGTTTTTCATATTAAAAGCATCATAGTATCAATACTAGTGTCAGGATTTCAATACTTGTGTGTATGTATGCACGTGATGCAGATTTGCCCGTAATTAATCTCTTAGACACATAGATTATAGTATAGTCTTTACAGTAGTGCATGCTGCCTATTCATCAACTATTGATTGTCAACATTTTTGAGAGATACTTGGTCCCTGACTACCGTAATATAGAAAACAGGATCATGGGATAGAATCTCCCATGATCTTCCAGGACGGAATATGTGATCTGAATGTTGTTTCCATTAGAGTTCATGAAATGTCTGACTGAAATTTATGTCAACATCTTAATCATCTAAATCGTTTGAGGGTAACAGATTTGAAATGTTTCACATACATTGGCCTTGACTGTCTCTGCTGGAGTCTGATGCCGTCTTCAAAGACAATCCATGCCACTGCAACCTCACAATGTAATATGAAGACATATTTATTGAGGAAAGTACTGTTTTGAATACAATTAACCAGGAGTAGAAGCTCCTCACTTCAAGGTTTTGGAAGTAGACTTGAATATAATCCAATTTGAATGTCATCATCTGGAAAATGTTAAATATGTGCAGTCAATTTAAATACTTTTCGGGAAGCTTTTCGGGGGGGGGGGTATTGGCTTCTCACTGCTGACTTTATTTTGTATACAATACTTTGTAATTTCACCAGAATACAAAGTAAAGCTGTTACTGTGGTGCTGCATATAACAGACCTTTAAAACCATCCACCCTTAGTTATTTAAGAGTGTGACTGGTTGCTAAGTAAGATTCATGTGATGCACCTCCCATCCCTCTGCTCACTGTAAATTAATAGATTAATGTGTCAAATGAATCTTCATTTCTCATAAGGTTACAGTTCTCCTGGTAATAAAATGACTTGCTGCTCCATGTTTCAGGAGAATCTGCACATATGAAGAGCACAAAAGCACGATTCCCCTGAAATGCATGCATTCATATCTGAAACACATTGTTCTTATTATTCTCCATTAAGTGGCAGCCACACAAGTGAAGTTGCGAAAGTGTCTCTCTCTCTCTCTCTCACACACACGGTTCCCTTTGCACCTCAGAGTCATTGCTATTCCTTTCACACCCAGCTCCCCTCACTATAGGGAGCAATATGAATTGGTTCAACTCTGATTAAAACAGGAAATGAAATCAGGGTTTGTGATTAGACTTTGAAAACAAAAAAATAAAGTAAAATGAAATCAATCACTTCCTGCTGACTTTCTGAGTCAGCGTCACCTGACACCTACATGTATAAAAGTGCAATGGCTTCTTCAGTGCTATCTGTCTTGTATTTGCCTCAGGAAGAGGCTTAGAGAGATTTCACTGTTTGCTCAGGTTTGTTTGAGGACCTGTTAATTTGGCAGTGAGGTTCTTCTCCCTGCAGCTCACATCAGAGAAAGTGTGATTGCAGCTGATGTATTCTTCTTGGGATTCTTAAAATTCATTTTGGCTGCGACTATGCTCATGTTAGCATATTAGACGGAAAAGCAAACAGTAGCTATGATTTTATTTAAATTCTCAAGATAGCACCAGTTTATTAAATGTCTTGATTTGTCCTTGTCCGTGTTCCTTTGCTGCCTTTTAGTCAAAAGAACATTTTCATCCCTGGGTCATTCTTTAATTGAATCTGCAGCGAGTGAAAGTCACATGTTATAGAGGAGGTTTCTTTTTATGTGACAATATAAAAGAGAAATGCATTGTGGGTTTCTAACTCATTTATATGACTTGGTATTATGATTATTTATGGGATGCCTCAGAGATTTAAGACAAGCAGTAAAAGTACACGATCCTCACATCATAATGTTGCATTGACACTCATGAATGTGTATAGGGAATAGTGGCTCTGCTGACATGTTACTACATGTTCAGGTTATGCACGTCTGTGTGTGTAGGCTATATATATGCTCTGTATGTGTAAATATATGTTACATGCAATCAAACCATTTCATATCCAATAAACAAACTGCTGCCAGCCTTTGAGGGCCGCTGCGGTTGCCATGGAAACAAAATGTATTTACGTATTCTGAATACCGTCTTCTGTAACTGCATGGATCCGCTGTGGATGTGAGTTTGTGCTCATGCATGAGTTTCCTCAGTTCAGGCATTACAGCTGATACATATGAACGTTAACCTGCTCGTGTGCATTCGGTGACTTTATTTTGACCCCTGCTCTCAAGAAGCTGCTGCTTCCATGTTGGTCAAAGGAAGGCCAATGCATGCTGAACATCTGTTACAGAAACCTGGACATGTTAATAGGCTTAAAACAAAAAACAAGTCATTCTTCCCACATATTATGTTTTTATACGTCGACTGATTGGCTGCATGCATGCTTCATAAATGTGCGCTTGATGCTGCAAGTTTATAATCTCAGACTCTTATTTTTATATCAAAAACTCTTGGTCCACCACTATCGTCCTTAAAAAAAGATGATAGGCTGCAAAGAACAATATTCACCGATGACGATTTGGTTTGATTTGAGTATCATCCAATCGTACTATGACATGATAACATTGGGGACAGAAAAACACTGTTCAAGACCCAGCACTCAGGATAAGGGATGGGCTGAAGCCTCTGATAACCACAGACATTGAACTGTATAGATGATTTTGACACAGCAGACTAGCAAATCACGTATTTCAATAAGGACCTCTCGCTCTTATCTACTGTATATAAAAATAAATCAGATAAGACAATCTCAACAGTGTGGATACGTACATTTGCATTACATCACCCATCAGCCTACACTCATACACATGCACACACATACACACTCCAACAAATGTAAATGACTAAGGCCAGGTTTGGGAATGGAGGGCACAAGTAAGTAGCTTATAGGCTTCTAGGTCCTCTTCTGTGTCCCTCTCTGTAAGACTACAGAATGAACTTGGACTTTGTAATGGGACAGTCGGCAGCTGGGATTGTATTTCCTACACAATATATAGAGATAAACCCCTGCAGCTAAAACCACATCATTCAATAGGGTTACACCAGTATCAACCACAAAACTAGTTTCTCTGACTACCCTTGACACCACAGGGATCTCTGACCGGGCCTGTACGCTACCCAGGAGTGCTTCTTTGTATTGTGGATGTGGAATACCGCTAAGAGGAATGAGCTGAAGGAGGGGCAGTGACATTCTCCAATTCTGAAATGTTTATTCTCTCAGAGTATTCACCACACATGTTCTCTTCAAGCTTGTTGCCCAGCAGCATGCTAAGGTAATTTGTGAAATGTTTCTGTGAGACCCTATTTTTTCTCTTTCCATTGTGTACTGTGTCTATCACAAACACTCTGGCCCGGGCTTCTCATTTGTTCCTTTTCCACTTTTACCTCAGAGGCTTTTATCCAAAGTATTTTGACGCCCTCTCTCAACTTTTGGTCTATGTGCCATTTCATGTCCTACATGATTCTCATGAGCCATCCCACGAATCCCTTCAAGGGGGAACAAGCAATTTTGGCCAAGCATTTTCTGGGCTGCCTCCAAATGATTGGTGCCCCTCTGGTAATTGCTGTTGATGCTGCGTTTTGGGCTGGTTCCTGCCAAAAGACATTCTGAGGGACTTGGGTCAGAGATGTCACGCATGTGCTCATCATCGTCTGTGTCGGCGTCAATGTACTTGCTGATGGACGAGTCGTGGAAGGTGAAGACAGTTGGAGCCAGGGCAGTGCTCTCTGGGGACTTCGGCGGGGTCCTGCTGCTGGCAGTGGTGTAGATAGAAACTTCAGGACTTAACAGAGAGTGGTCTGACAGGACGGAGCTGTCTGAGAGTGGGGACAGACCCGACTCCCCATCACTGCGGCAGCCTCCTTTAGGGAGAAGGATTTTTGAGGAGTTTCCAGAAAAGAAGTATTTCCTTGCGTTATCTGAGTATGAGGGCTTTGTGACAGACACAGGAGTCAGCATGGGCTGGCACTCCCTAACCGTCTGCTGACCTGTTCTTGAACTGGAACGCTGGGACATTGCTGTCGCCGGACTGTGGGAGAGTCGGTTAGCTTCCTGAAGACCAAGGTCAATTGCTGGACTATATATACTACGTGTATTCTCCTGGAAGTCTGTTGCACAACTGATGTAGCTGTCAATGCTAGACAAGCTTTTCATGTCACCTATTCCCTCTCTGGTTCCTAGCACTGGTGGCCCGTGATCTTGTATGGCCCCCAGCTCTATCTCATCTCTATGCTTGTTGACTCTACTGCCTCTGTCTTTGGCATTTAGGTTGGGTTGAGACTGTGTCTTTGCCATCTGGTTGTACATCTCCTCTAGCTTCTGCACATTTAGCCTTTGGGGACTGTCAGCTCTGGCCTTGCTGGGAGAACCTAACTCCTGAGCATTGAAGGAATGGTTTGAGCTTGTCTCTGATGTAGCCCTCTTAGCAGTCCATTTCCAACGACTTGGAGAGAGATGGTTGTCATGAGGCCTCTCACTTTTCTCTACAACCACATTCATCAGTTCGGCACTACGAGCAAATGCCTCTTTTAAGTTCATGGAGACAATGCTACCGTTTCTCTTTGCCCTATCGAGGGCCTCTCTGCGTTTAAGTGCTTTTTCTTGCCTCTTTTGCTCCTTATAGAATTCAGAGAAGTTGTTTACAATAATGGGAATGGGCAGGGCAATCACCAGCACTCCAGCTATGCAGCACAATCCCCCCACAATCTTTCCCAGGAGAGTTTTGGGGTATATATCTCCATAGCCGACTGTTGTCATAGTAATAGTAGCCCACCAGAAAGAAGCTGGAATGCTTTTAAACTTTGTATCCTCTTCGTCCTTTTCAGCAAAAAACACTAAACTGGAGAAGATCATGATGCCCATTGCCAGGAAGAGGATAAGCAGGCCCAGCTCGTTGTAACTCCTCCTCAGGGTAAAGCCCAGTGACTGAAGGCCTGTGGAGTGACGGGCCAGCTTCAGAATACGAAGGATGCGCATGATCCGAAAAATCTGCACCACGCGCCGGACGTTCTGAAACTGCAGCACACTCTTGTTGGATTCTGTTAGAAAAATGGTGACGTAGTACGGCAGGATGGCCAGAAGGTCGATGACATTCAGGGGACCCTTAAAGAACTTCCACTTGTTGGGGGAGGAGAGGAAGCGAAGCAGGTACTCCATGGTGAACCAGGCAATACACACAGCTTCCACATGGGCCAGTTGTGGGTTGTCTGTGGACTGGCCAAACTCGTCTGTGTCTTGCAGCTCTGGAAGGGTGTTCAGAGACAAGGCAATGGTTGATAGCACAATGAAGAGGATGGAGATGATGGCCAGGATCTGAAAGACAAATGCACCAAGTATGACAGTTAAATATCAGATATCATATTTAAACTAAAGCATACATTTCTTATCCAAGAAAATATAGAAAATACAAATGCAGTGTATTTACAAAGATTTTGATTACAGAGTGCTGACAGTAATTGCATTCCAATAACCTTTCAGTAAAAACAAAACCTTGATGTATGCCCCACAAAGTCTGTGATTGGCTGAGAGCTAATGGATTGGATTGACTTTGACCACTTATTTATTCATGACTCACTTATCAGGCTTATCCACATGAGTGAGCGTGCTTCACTGAAGAATAAATTTCGCAACCAAAAGGCAAACATTCAGAAAGCTCACAGAATAAAAGCTATTTATTAAGAAAAAAGCCCTCGTCACACTTCAAAGATGTTTACCGGATTGCAGTCAGGATTTTTACATAACATTTTCACAGCAAAAGATATTGTCATGCTGATTCTCTTTAGCTATAATGCTAATGCTATGATGGCATTTAAGCATTTTCTAGTAATGAACAAATAGCCTAATTGGTGATAATAAGTCTATAGGTATTGTGAAAGTGTTGTGAGGCAACAATTTTGATCTCAGAAAAGTTGTGTGTGTGGGGGGGGGGCATAAGCATAGGGCTTAAAAATGCACCAGTCACATGCTTTAAGGACACTTCAGATGAAAGATACTTGGAACAAAATCCATGATTTATGCTTATAGGTTTAGTTTGTGATGAACTGTTCAGTGATGTAGTAGAGGGTTGAGACTCTGGGCCCCTTTTCTTTGACGAGCAAAGCTGCGTGACACATACAGCATGTCATATGGTATCCAGCACTCACATGGACTTAATATCGGGTGCATTTGCCCCCGCCTGAGGATCCATGGAATAGTTGGTCTGAAATGAACAGTGGTAAGGCCTTTTGTGCAGTACATATAATACATAGGCAGATATGAAGCAGTTCAAGTAGCTCAGAATTTTCACAAGTGAGAGGAAGACAGGGAAGGATGGACAGGTGCAATGGTTTGTTGTCATCATTATTGTAGGAGTTGTACTGGACCTTTGTGGTCAAGAAACAGCTGAGCCAGAAGTCAAACCTTTCAATTTACCAACTGATCTACAGTCTGATTTTCACCTGTGGTCAAGAACTTTGGGTCGTGACTGAAAAAATATAACAGAATTGGTCAAAATAAGCTTTTTCTACATGGGGACTAGGCTTAGCTTTTGACATCCGGTGGGAACTCTGAGCATCCAGCGGCTGCTCTTTCTTGTCCAATGAACCTTTTTCGGAATGAATGCGAGGCCTCTCGGGCACCTTCCACTTCAGATGTTCTAGGCACACCCATCTATATGGAGCCCTGGGGAAGACACTGGGCTGGGGAAGGCTCTTTGAAGGGATTTTATGTCCCATCTGGCCTGGGAACGCCTTGGGATCCCCAAGTAGAGCTGGAAATAATTCCTGTACTGCTTTGTCAAGTGCAACAGCGACCCGACTTGTAGACGATACTGCAGAAATTCAGAAGTGTGATTGGCACTGCAGGCCCATACGTTACAGTGGAGTAGTTTTTACTTCATAAACTAATGGTTAGCACTTGTTATATTCACTCTGAATGAATCCAAACAATACTGACACACTACCAAAAAAGCACAATTTGGAGGATGAGTAGGAGGCTGTAGCTGGAACACAGCATGTTTGGGAGCAGCCCACACAAATGAGGTTTGGATGTTACATGTGGGAAGAAATCATAGAACAGTTTGAATAAATTCTTGCTTCTAAAACAGAGTGCAGCTTTTGCGTTAAACCACTCACCAAACATTCATAAGACACCCATGTGACACACAAAAAAATCAGAATGAAATTAATTATACCAGTGCGAGTTCATTTGACCATGGATCTACTGGTTGAACACACAGCCATTTGTTTAAATGGTCAGAGCACATGATGCAGGGTTTCCCTACGAATTGCCCAGAGGAAATGAAGGCAGTGAGTGCGAAATAGAGCAATAGGAGGTGTCTGAGAGCGTGGGCTTTGACGACGGCCTAATAAGTTGAAGTCCACTCCCAGGAGTAAAAGTGATGGCTAAGGACGCAACCTTATCTATGACCAATCAGAGCAGGAGGACACTGTTTCCATAGTGTTACGGCAGACATGAATAATGACCCCTGGGTTTTTCTTCCCTCTGTGCTCCTCTCCTCCTGCTCCAGTGGAAATCTATTTGAATCAAACACTTCAATAGCCGAGTGCTGCAACCAGAGAGGGAGGGTGGCGACGACAAGGGCAACACAAGACACAAGAGAGCAGCCTTGTCAAGACGGGAGAATTATGACATTGAAGGAAAGAAGCTATTAACACACAAAGTAAGTAGTGCCCTGCATGTTAAAAAAAACAACAACAGCATTTACATGTAAGTTCACCTCTAGTTAAAATACATGCTTAATATATGCTAACATATTCCAAACTTGAAGCCATGGAGATAGTAGCCATGGAGGACCAGTGAGATAATAGGATTGCGATGCTATAAAAAGATCACTAATGAAGGCTGTTCCTGTATGCCTATGGTTATGAGGTCAAGTTCCACCAGGAAACCCTGCACATCTCCCACTGGCCAGTACTCTGTTTGAACCCCCTGTCTCTGCGAACTGTGTTTCCTCTCACGCCGCCTTGCTCGCCTTATCTTTTCTTCCATGGATTGTTAAATGTCAAAAAACCCAATTTCATCAAAGCCATGCACAGAAAATTTGAGAGAAAGGAGGCTGCAAAACAGCATTCCTCAGAAAAAGGTTGTAATAATGACATCAATGTGATTACAGAATTATGTGCACACTCTCATTGGAGTGAGATGCGCAAATAACCAGATGTTAGTGGCAGCCAAGGCTAAGGCCCCGGCTTGCAAGTGTGACAAATTCTCTACAACAAAACTGAGAGTGGCCAGCAGGGTCATTCCTTATGTATTGAAACGGATGACGGCCTTGACTTGTCCTGACAGTATGAATAGGTGAACAGGTCGGAGCTTTCAATTGTGGCTATTCATAATAGAATGTCTGATTTCATCATCCAATCAGGTTTTTCTTGTTTACCCTTGTTCTCCGCACGCAAGCGGGTGCAGAGAGAGAGAGAGAAAGAGAGTTTTAAACTGCTTGTGGGTGTATTACCCTGTGATCTTCTGTTAACTTATTAACATAACATAATCATATCTTACACAAGGTCATATAATTGCTTCAGCCCCCATGACACTCAAAAGGATTAATGGTATAGATATTGGATGGATGGGTGGAGGAATGAGGTCACATAGAAGACGCCTTTCATCATAGTTTCAATGTTGATAGCTGCAAAATATGTCGAAAATATGCAGTATAAGTGTTAAAATTGTGCTATAAAAAAGGAATATATCACCGTTTGTATTTTTTTTTAACAATTAGAGCATGTTATGTAAAAGAGAGGGGAGGCGCTACGTGTGTTGTAGTCAGTAGGGTATTATATATGCAGTATATATGTTAATTCACTGACAGAGCAGGAGTAGTTTCTCTCAGTTATGACATTAATGAAATTGTGATAAAACGTGAATCAGGTTTTGTATGTGAAAGACTTTTGAAATCAAAATGGCAGGGACTGACTACTGGCTAACTCTTGATGGTGGACTGACATATTTTTGGCCAGAGGACAGGAAAAACAACATATATGCCTCAAAGATGGAGGACAGACTGATATAATAGTCCACACCCCCATCTTTTATAGGCCAAGGTGACACCAGTCATCTTGGGACTGACGATATTCAGGACAGGATTTTTGTGGCGGGAACAACCAAAGATTTATACAACCCTTTGTCATTGACTGTGACATTCCCCTCTGAGTTACATATGGAAGATCATTTATTTCCCATGGAGAGGACAGAATAAGCCTTTGGACATGACAGTCCTTACACAGAGACAGTCTGCTCATTCACTGCACACACCAAAACTAATTCAGATCTCCAGAGGCTCCAACACTTGGGGATAGAGAAGGGAACTCCTTCCTGCAGATGTGCCACCAGCTCTCGTTTATTTACGATGGCCTGGTTTTATGTTGGCTGCATCCCAGCTGCTATGATTAATTTCCCCTGTTCAACATTGGCTTTGTAAGGGTCAGGTTCATTCATCTGTCTTCCTAGCATTTGCCTGACAAGCATGAAACCTTAAACTTTGACCAGTTATACAGTTTTTTTGTTTTGTTTTTTTTTTACATTAAAACATATACATAATGTTAGCATACGCTAATGTTTGCTATGATAAGCTACTCATCTTTTGAAAAGTATGATGCCCTGGCATGAGAAGAAGAATGTCTGTCTTTTCCCTAATGTCCTTCCTAATGTCAGTGGAAAGAAAAAGTAAATCAGAGCAACCTTTTTATTATTTATTATATGTAGTCTTGATAAAGACTTATGAAATACAATTGTTGTATTATTTGTTTGTGAGTTTTGAAAATCAATGATGACATAATTCAGAGTACTTAAGTAAGTAATGTTTATTTGTGAGAAACCATTCCATTGTCAGTTTAAAGGTTTCTGCATGGTTGATGGTGGATGAGGTGGCTCGGATTGAAGCTGTAAAAGATTGAGTCCTTTACTCCACTTGGTGAGGTGCGGCTATAGGCTTAGTGTTCTCACACTGTATTAAGTCTGGTGCCATCCCATGTGACAACTGAGGAACTCCCAGACTCCCAGTGCTCCGCCTGGCACCTTTCTCATTAGCAGCAACAGGAGCAACAGACACGCTGCAGTGGTTTAGCAGAGGAAGCTCCTGTTCCTGTGAGTCCTAACACCATTGTCTGTCAACTCTCCCAGCTCTCACCAAGGGAAACGCAGGACCCACCACCTAATGATAGGCTCCACTGCGCTATTATAGTCACAGGCTGGCGAGGTTTTGGCAAAAAGGTTACCGGAGACTAAATGCTGGTTTCGCTTGATCGCTGAGATCCCTCAACCAGAGGACTTGCTTTCCCATCATCCCCAGAGCCACATCTGAGGCCACAGGGATAACCATGCAACACTCTCCCAGCCTCGACTGCCAGCCACTGTCACCATGACAACCCCCTTGAAGCTCGACAGGAGGTGGCTACGTGGACCTGCTTGTGAAAAGCAAGTCTGACAGTCTCCTTCTCTCTGTCTTTCCCTCCCCCTCCTCTCTCCTTCCTTCTATCGCTGATTTGTACCATAATCAAAGCCCATCCAGCTTTGAACCATCTGCAGTGCTCTCGTCTGTTAGGTCTAGTGTGTTTCTCTCCTCATTGTGTCAGACTCATAAATAAGTTCCTCAAGCCACCAGACAGCCTCGTCTTGTGCAGATGTTTGCTCCGTATGCCACGCTGCTGCAGTAGTATCGCTCCATTTGATGAACGGTCGTCACAACAACACACAACTGCACTTAACGTCAGCGGTCGATTGCACGCGAGTAACGTTGCGAGCGTTAAATACTGTGGAATAATTCACACCCCGGATTCTGAATGTAAAAGGGTTCTGCCAGTGAGCGAGATGGGGTTTCCATGGAGACGGGAGGAGACTGCGTCTTCCACATTTCCCCCAGCATGATAGCTTGAAACACACAGGCACATTTGCAGCGGCTCAGCTGTAGTCTCCACACCCTCCACCACTTCGCCTCCGAACTTTGAACAGATCTTTGTGTTTTTTTGAGCCTCCTGAAATGCTTCAAGTGAGCATATTGTTTGGTAACATACGTCATATGTCCTGTTGTCATCAACATCGTGGGCTGTGTCTAACTATACTTGACATTGATTGGTTTGTCAACTGACATCATGCTATTAATTCAGCTATTGTAGAAGCTAACCTCTCTTTTAAATAACGGAGAAAATGAATGAACTCATTCAGTTTGTTAATCTGCTGCCACTTTAGGTTGAAGCCTTAGGTTGTAAAGTCAGGGAAGTATGCAACCTCATTTTAGGCTATCATCATAGAGCACACTGCAGGCGATCCTCTGAATGGCTTCTGCTTCGTTTTCGTCTTGTTTCTTAATTGATTCAGTTGTAAAATTACCTCCAGCAGTTGGTCCGAGAAAAAAAAAATCCATCCAAACTTGTTATAGTGTTAATGATTGAAACCATGGTTCCATTTGATTGGGACCAAGACCCCTGCTCTGGTCGGCCTGACTGAAAAATCTATAAAGTAGGTGTGAAAGCCTCTTCAATTACATCTCAAGTCCTTTGACACATTTGAAATATATTCGCTTTGTGAAAGATGTGATTTTCATAATACTGGAAGGTGTAGATTTGTGGCCGTATTCAAATCATCAGCAAATACTGAGGGCATCCCTCTGATAACAACTATTCCCAAATGTAGCGCTCTTCAACACATTGCGTTTTGAGGTCATGGAAAAGTCTGAAAGAGCCATTTCTGGGGCATTCAACAAACTTTACACTAACCCGTAGCGCTTGCATGCACAAAGTGCACCACAACTCGATTCAACAAACCACTAATGTTGGGAGGAAATCTATGCCTGGACCATCCATCTCTTGAATGAATCCCACCTCATCTCCTCTCCCTCTCAATTATTCATGCATTTCAGATGAAGAAGAGAATCCAGACTCAGCATCTATATTTAAACTCTGGCTGGTCCACGGTGGCTGTATAAATAGAAACAGTATAGGGTCTGGTCTGGTGCACCAAAGGATGCAGGTTTCATCAGGAATTTCCACTCAGAGGACACAGCATTTATGAGCACTGGAGAGAGATGAAAATACCTTTGTCGGTGTTGTGTACAGACATTTCAGGAATGAGGAAATATCATACAGAACAATAAAAGAGGTGAGGCAACGTGTGGAAAAGCTTCATCTATTTCCACTGTTTCCCGAATGCCATCAAAATCTCATCTTATGGCCATGGTATGAATTTCCCACTGAATGAAAACAGCGTTGGCTCAAATATAGCAGCAGGTCTGTCTTATTGTTCAGGGATATTGCTTCCATATTGTCTAATAATAAATGTATGATACAGTCCATGCAGGTCTTTATCACAGTGCCTTTATTACAGAAATCAGCGCTAGTCATGGTGTACGGCTCCTCCAGTCTGCATGTCAGAGTGTCCTGGGTAAGCTGCGGAACCTCAAATTGGCCCTGAGGCCTGTGTGAATGTGATGACTGAGTGACAGACATGGGGACAGAAAAGCTGTATGAATGGGTGAACGTGATTTGTGATGCAGAGAGCTTTGAGTCGCTGTTGAGAGAAAAACAGGATATAAATGCCGTCCATTTATCCTCCACAGACAGGGAAAATGCAATCATGAGAGAGGCAACAGTTTGAAACACGAAGAAAGACGGAGACAGAAAAACCCATTATGATAACGTTTCTCTCTCGTGTTTGTCTTTCCTTTCTGTCCTTCGTACTTACCACAAAGTTCTTCATTCACCTTTCTACAGAAACTTGTGGTGAGTGGCATGCTGTAATAGCTGCCACTAAAGGAGCACTGTCTGGAACTGTGAGTTCTGATTTATAGAGTGTGTTGTTCTCTGTTCACGTAACTGTTCAAGATCGGTGGTCCTGCAAAGGGGGGTCACATTTGACAGTAATGGCCTTGCAGAGAGGCCACGGCCACCATGTCTCAGGGCATTTGCATTACTCTGAGAAATGATAAAGAAGAGAAATCAATGTGAAATGTGGAGATTTTATTTTCAAAAACACAGCATTGTATAATGCTGGTGTATATTTATTCTATATTCCTAATTGACAGCAAGGCCCGTGAGCTACTGGGTTGCATGATGAAGTCTAACGTGACGGAACACAGAGTATGGCCAAAAGAGCCCAGTCCACTGTTCTCCTCCGCTGTGCTCATGCTTCATGGCTCATTTGCAAACTGTGCTGTAACAGTGATGCAAACACTTATTAATGCTGGTGCTGCTGTAGGTTTTGCAAACCCCCCCCCCCCTCTCGATCTATAGGGCTGGAGCTTAAGGTTCTCTGCAGGGAGGGGTACTGATCAGTTATGCTCAGCCCAGTGGACACTTGATGCAAATGGGTGCAAGAGACTGTAGTGAAATAAATCCATTCCGACATCAGTGGACGGACTGAACAGTTTTATAAAGTGCTTTTCAAGTCTTGATAACCACCACCGAGTCTTTGGTTAGAGGACGCCACCTCCTCTATCCCCTGAGTGGCTCCATGGTGATCATGTTGATACAGTTGAGAAAGTGCCCTTTGAATCCACACATGCACAAACTGAACCTGGATGGTTGTTCACTTCTGGATGAATTGTTCACTGGACAGAGGATTTATAGCATGTGTAGTTTTTTTATAGCCTGTGTTGGCAATGAGTCACCACATGCTATAAAAAAAAAAAAAAAATCATTCCTGGCATTGATTAAACCTGTAAGACTCAAAATTACTGAGAAGTATTTGGTATGAAAACTGAACCCCTTTATAATGGCGTGTATGTATCTCAACACTTTTTCCCTATTTAGTATTTGCGAATCTATGCATATGCAAAAGAACCCTGCCTCTCTGTCCTGCTGACGTCTTTCACTCTGCTCAGGAAACGTGAAGAAAACCCAGCCCAGTTTTCTGTTGCTACACAATGTCAAGTTGTAATGTAGGAGTCATGCAGTAACCTGCTCCAAAGACAAACAGGGAAATGTGCAACGTTACAGTCCATCCGTCAGAATGGAAGGCTTGTTTCACTCGCTACAACATTAGCATGAAGCGTAACATTCAGCATGATTGTCAAACAGCTACTGCGCAGCCACAGTTGTTCAATCAACAAAACCTATTCAAGTGCTTCTGTTTCTTTTTCTCTCAGGATCCCTTGCTGACTGTCAGAGAGGGAAACATTGTGCCTCAGTCTCCGAGCTCTTAAGTGTTGCTGAAACAGCGTCAGTGTTTTACAGCATACCACGTCATGCGTTCCTGTATGATTCAGCAGCTGTGTCAGTTGATGATGAGCACTCCTCGGAGTTAGCAGTGACTCGGGAAACTGTCACAGAGTTTCATTATTAATCACTCACTCACAGAGTTGGACGGTCAAGTTGTGGCTGTACAGTATGACCACTACGTCATGCCTACAGTGAGATCAAACCTAGCGTGTCTTTAATGAAATATTCAACAAAGAGTATGGTACATAACACGTGATGCATATTCATGATCAGGCTACATGGGTTAGTCACTTGTTTTTCTCATGATATAATCAACAGTGCAGAAAACGGAGACAAGCATTTAACCAGCCTCTTGCTGTAGTTTTTTTCTTTTCTAAGCTGCTAAATATTTTATGGCTATTTTAACTATACAGTACGTGAGTACTCTCCTGTGTACAGCAGGGAATCTGCATCCCAGAATATCTTTTGTTTCAAAGCATGTCTATCGAGATGCCCCTTGATGAGAACTTATTTCAAAGATGTGTGTTTTCAGTGCTGCCCTTCTGTTTTCCTCTTCCCCAGCAGAAACAAAATACCAACCAGATGCTTTTGTTTTTTTAGCCTCTGGGAATATGGATGATTGTCCCGCATATGAGCCTTTGCTTGGAATTCAATCTGGTCCGAAGGCAAACCACAAGCTCCTGTCTCTGACAGTCCCCATAAAAGTGATTATCAGATATCTGCAAACTTTTCAGGTTATTCAGGTTCAACTGATTCTGACCTGTGAGGAGTTATACAAGTTGTGTTTTTGACCATGTTCCAGGTTCTCAAACGTGACTTCAGGTCTATTTTTCTGGCACTGAAGCAACTTTTAATATCTTGACTCTGCTCTCACTGGACTCACACGTAGTCTGAACACATAAATACTGCTCAAGCGCTTTGCACGGGTTGACGTCATGCGTTACCTAACTGTGGCTTCATTGTGTCACGTTGGGGCTGAGCTCAACTTTAATCAAACAGTGTTTCGGCAAACATAAATGAAGTAGGAGGCAGCTGGTGAACCTGGCGTGTGTTCATCTGATTGTGGAGTTTATGCTATATAAATGACTGTATGAAATGAAGGTCAAAACACAATAAATAAAAATGACCACCACAATCGAGCAGGGATGATCAATTGAAATGGTCAAACAACTGTGAAATAGATGTAAAAAATCATGCTGCATCGCCGTCCTATTGAATAAGAAATGAGAATTAGTCACACACTCGTAAGTCCTAAGTTGAACATTCAGCGATCGTTATTTGCTCCATTCTGTTCCTCTTAGTCACAAACCTGTTTTCTTTTATCTCTGGCTCAGATTCAGCTTTGATGTCTCCCAGTAATTAGTTTACAATCTTTAACTCTCCAGATCTCTTCATCTATCTCTGTGTTTTTTCCCCACTCACAGTCTTTGCTCCTCAGGCTTACCTCCTCTCTGGGGTTATGCGTTAGTGTCTTTTGCTCGATGCTCAACTGAATGAATAAGGGAGCTGTCTAGATTAGCAGATGTGAAAATATATATATTTTTTTATTTCTCTACAAGCTCTCCTTCAACAGATCTGTGCAGTCATCTCTCTGCGTGAACTCCAGGATCGTTGCTGCGGTGACCACGCTCTAGATATTTAGAACACACTTTTACCATTTTACCCAGACCACGTCCACTGGAATAAATTCTGCGACAGTAAATAAAGGCAAACACACTAAGTCTGGCTTCAAACCTTTCCTGCAGTGGTGACGCACACTCCGCTATGAGTCTGAAAGGCTGAGATGACTCCAGAAATGCTGCGCCTCTCTACTACAAAATACATGACATGACTTGTAAAATGTTCACAGACAAGACTCAACCACTAGATAATCAGACTTCTGCACATTATTCATGAATGAGATCTAAATTATGAAGCATAATGTTCAAACAACTGCTGAATAGACTTTCCGCTAACCTCAGTCCAAGGTGAACCAATTTAAAATCAAAATGAAAACAAGAAGGAAGTGATGGCAAAACTGACAATTATAATCTTAATAATCATTATTGACAAAATTGTGGCCCCTCTTTGGCCCCCAAACTGTCAGTTCCCTTATTGGGAGGCAGCTTTAGCTCAGGAGGACAAGAGCGTCGTCAACTAGAGGGATGATTGTTTTCATCCCAGAAATTAATCCTCCTTAAGAGGAGACAAAAATTCTCAGGAGACCCGCATGACCTTTCAATCTTTTGCCACCATCCTCCCAAACATCCAACTCCTCTAAGGAGCGTGTCTCTCGCGAAAATGTTATTCATGCTGCCAAAAGAGAGAAACCCACTGGTACTGAGAATCCCATCACCTTTCCCACACTCTTACCATCAAGACAAACTTCTACTAACATTGAAAAATCTACCCACCATCCATCTGGCCAAAAGTTGGGTCGCTCTCTGACTCACAACTTTATTGGACAAATTGGAAGGATCAAAATGTCCAAATGTGCTTTTTTTTTTTTTGAAATGAAAAACCTCTGTTCAGGATCAGAGACATTTAATCCTTTCCCTTTTGAATGTGCATGTTTTTAGGCTCAGTTAGTATTTTACAGTCACGCTTCTTATTTCAGAATCATTAATTAAATTACTTAAAGAATGTTTCACCCCAGTGTTTAAATCTCCCGAGGCTTTCAGTCCATCTGCATATAGGCGAGCTATTTCTGTATGACTGTGATCTAAAGAGAACTCAGAGACACTGAGTTATATTTACACAGTGAGCGTTGTCATGAGAATCTATAATAGTAAAGGATCAGGTGTCACTACACCAGAAACTGGGTACTATGCAAACATAGGTGTGTGTGTTTGCTTGTGGACTCTTGATAGTGAACACTGGTCATAGGTCAGAGCTGATAATCAGTTCCCTTCCTCATCTGTCTATAAATCTATTCTTAACTGTAACAGATACATGGGCTGAGGTTTGAGCTTCTTTTGACTTTAACCTTCAGAGGTTACAGGAGTTTTTATAGCTGCTTTTTGAATCTGACTTCGGGGCAAGTTAGATGAGACATAACCAGTCACAGGCACCGCTGCTGAAGAGGAGACGGTGTGACAGGCAGAGAGGGAAACTGACATGAAAGCAGTCGCTGAGTGCACATGATCCCGGCTTATATCTCTGCCCCACACCAGCCCAGACATAATGGACAAACAACCTGAGAAACCTCTGGTATGTTATGTCCCCCCCTTAATCCTCGTCTGAAACTCAAATGTGTGACTTCAGTATTGCATGGTCACACTGCAGCTTTCTGCCAGGGACACTCGACCCTCCCCTACCGCTTTCTCTCTGAGGCAACGTACGAGACTAAAAGCTGGGGAACCTCAGGCCTCTGGGTTGTTCACCACATATGAGACAATTTGATCCGGCCGTGAGACGATTCACAAATACGATGAACACAAGTACAACTCACCTCAGGAAAGCATTAATATTTTTTAGAGCTAAAAGAGAATAGTAGAGAGTGGTCCCTTCTGGTTGTCTGCTTGTCAGGTCATGGTCGGGGTGACGTGTGTTCCCAGAGAAAAGGACAAAAGACTATTGTTTTTGTCAAAGTAAAGGTCTGGTTTGGAGGGATGTGCAGTGATGTAAAAGGTCAATCTCAAGAGTCATTACAGCTGGGAACAAGCTAAACCGCTTGAGTTGAAAGGACAAATGTTCTTTTACAAGTTTAGCTGAGTTGAGTTCGGGCGCCCAACAAGCATCTTTCACTTTGATATTGAAAATGCCATGTGGACAAGCTCGGTAGTGAGAGAGCTATTATCCAAGAATATAAAACATCAATCAAAGGCAGAACTCTATCACACAAAGCTGTCAGGGATGTTGTGAAATGAAATGACCCCTGATAGAGCAAAGGTTCCTTATGGCTGCTACATTGTCTCCACCCACTTAAATGTTGGATGGGAACAACAAGTTTGACAGAGTGGGTCATTTATTTACCAGTGTGGTTTGCAACTGCTCCGGGGACTTTGTTTAGAGATTAGAAATATACTTTTATTATTTACTTTTATTTATAGTCTCATATGATAAAGTTTTTCATCATAGCCATATGTGTGGTAGACTCGAGTATGTTAGCTCACATATGTTTCATTTGTTATTTATGATCAGCGGTGACCTTGACCGAACAGGTTCAGGACGGGAACTTCACGGGGAGATGAAGGCTATGCTGAGTGCATCTGACCCTGATCAGGGTGTCCAGAGCAATATTTTTTCGGGATTTGGGCAAATGCGTCCTAACGAAACCCTCGGACAACGCGACCCTTTAATATAGAACACACGGGGGATTCATTCTAAATATGAGCAGATTGGATGAGCTAGCCTCACACTGTGACACAGCTTCCTCCGCTGGCTGTACATTATCGTCCTGGCTGTGACTCTTCAGCTGTCAGAAATTGTGATAGATTCTAGTCTGGCATCTTCATGCCTTGGACTCGGCTGCAGACTGATTTATGAGCCGGAATACAGCCAAAGCACATTTATATGTCATCTTAAGTGTGACATGAGAGGAGCATAATTAGAATTTGTTGACTGCCATCCGATGCACAATACCCCCTGACGGAGCAGGAAGTGGTATTTCTCAATCTTTTGGATGCATGGAGGAAAAAAAAAATCACAGCAACAACATGTTCATCTGGGATTTCCTCAGTCTTAAAAATGTGTGTGAACTAACCCAAATGGGTTTTCCTTCAATCAGAAATGTATGGTTTGAGGGGGGGAATGTACCTGTCCTTGAAATTAAAGCCTCTTTGGACACAGGAACTTTATTTTTACCTGAATACAGCTAAATCTGACTAACTGACCATCATGGTATTAGAGTTAAAGTTTTATTCACATTAACTTCACAGTAACAAAGTCCCTGCTTCAATATAAACCCATGCATATTTGATTAAGACATTTCCTTCTTCACTTTCAAATGAATTCAAATTGTAAATCTTAGACTGTAATTGCTTAAAGATGGATATCTACATGACCAGTTTTTAAATTGAGACTGCAAATAAAAATGATTGGCCTGCCCGGTTTTACTCCCAGCCTCCTGTCAATCAGCCCCCATATTGGGAATGACAGAAACCACCACCATCTCGGTGAAAAGGCGATTCTTGGCACCAATTTTATGGTCAAGGAAGCCTCCTTATTTCCCAGCTAGGGGTCAGACAATCTCATTTTATGGGGACTCAAATCTGATTTGAGCCAAAGGCAGATGGCAATGCTGTGGTTTTGAACGAGGAGGTAAACAGAGGGAAGCTTCGAATTGAGTCTCCAGGAGAATAATTAATGTGACATTTCCCTGACATTTAGTCTGCGGTATAGTAGAGGAGCCCGAAGACGGGGAGGAAGGAAGCGAAGCTCGTATATGAACCTTTGAGGGAAAGAGAAAGACAGGAAGGAGAGGGCAGAGAACACAGGCACGGGCAGCTGCGTCGACTCTTTGCTCCTGAAGATCTCGACAAATATTGCAGGTACAGTACAAACATTTAAATACAGGAAGCAACCAGCAGCGTGCAGCAGAAACACAAATAGACCCACTTCTATGCCTACTCCTTCGATTTTGATAAAATTGTACTTTAGTTGCTTGGTAACAATTTATTTTGTGCTCAACTCCGGCATGCAGCATCTCCTTACGGTCTGTGACACATACATTTCCAGGCCTGACCCAGGATCAGCAGCATAGCTGGGACATTCTGTGGTCGAGGCTGAACTGTTTGGAAGCGTATTAGTTACTGATTGACTTCCTACGGAGTCTTTCGTTTCTCTGCATCTGCGTTTGCCATCGTCTCTAAAAGAGGCGATGAGCACTTTCATGGTAAATACTGCGCCCCCACTCATCGATGGGTAGCTATTGAGAACCATAGATTCACAGGAAACAATATGCACGGGCACTTTGCCGCGTCATTATTCCCAGTCACGAGCGCCCATCTTGATGAAGCACTTCAGAACTGATGTTTTGATATATTGCAGATATATTGCGCGATAATGGACACAGCGACGCACGGTCGAATCGGAGTGGTCATCTCCATTTTGTAGGCTACAGCACTTTCTTAGCTCTAACACAATAAGCATTGATTTTGCATCTATTCGATTCCCATGAAGGAGACATTTCGCTGACACACTCGCAGCACTCCTCCCAGTCTGTTTGCGGTGTAACCTGCGCTGCAAACGCTGCAGCCAGCTCCAACTGCGAAGTTTCCTTTCCACGTTACCATCCTGACTGCTGGAAGCCGAACAAGGCTGATTATAAAAAGACAGACTTCCTCTTTGATCCGTTCAATCCAGCGAAGAACGGGGCGATCAAAGGCTGCCCGTGTTTTACACCGCTGCGGTTTCCCAGGTCGCGGTTGCAGGTGTGGATCCCTGAAGGGCCCGCTGAGGGCAAACTGGCCTTCGGATAATGAAATGATGTGCAGCACAGTGAGGATCTCCACCTCAAGCTACGACCAGGGCAAAAGGACATCAGTCTTAAAAACGAAATGCAGTTTTACGTGCTCTTTTAACCAAACAGTGTTATAGTGTTGAAATGCAATCAGTCAGAGCCTGTCTGACAGCATCATGTATGGTATAAATTATGACTTAATCGTCACTTATTAACAGTAATGGCAGAGCACAACCACCTGCCATTGCTGAAAGGCCTTCCAAAAAGCATTAATCCAAATCTTTAACACATACATGTTTGTGTGTTATGTATATTTAATGACATTAATTCGATTTACGTACACTGACATATAATTCAATACCCCGGCCGCCAGCAGAATATCTCAAATTCAATTGGCTCAGGATGAAGCAGGAAGGGGTTGTCATAAAGAAACAATTGACAAAAGGCAGGGATATATTTGTATAACATACGTGTGTTTGAAGGTGTTTGGACTTGTTTTCAAATGTGAACTAATGACACAGCGCTGGTTCTCAATAACACGTTCGATAACATGAGCCCTGCGTCAGGTTTTAAAGATTCTCCCTGGTACCAAACTCATCTGACTGTCGTGACTCTTTCTAGTTTTCTGAAACTCAAATCACATCCACTGAATTTTTCTATTTCCCATTTCCACTCCTTCACCTCCGGCTTCAACACTTGAGGAAACAAAACATACACAAAACAGCAAAAGACGAACAAGGTGGATTTGTCTTGAATGTTGTGCAAACCTACATTACAAGTTCACTGGTCAAATCTTGAATGCAACGACACAACGCACGCTCAAGGCCGTTAAACGATAAGAGGTGCAGATAATGGATGGAAAGATGGATAGATGGACAAACACTGTAAAGATTAAAGTGCTGCTGAATGCTAATATGCTCACAACGTTGAAGTGTTTTCCATGCCGCCCTTCTTAGTTTTGCACGTAAGGGTTGTAGCATTTGTACTTAGGCTATAAGTGCATTTGATGCTGATGGAAACTCATTTAGTTTGCACGTATTAAACTTGTGTCAGGTCCAAAGTGATTTTTTGACCTGAGGGTGTTGATGGAGCTAAAGTAAAGGTTTCAGTGTGGATTGATTTTTTTTTCATTAAAGTGGAGGTCCACCAGTTTCCATAGCAATCATCAAACAGTTTTCAGGATTTTCAGGTGGAATGTAAGGACATCCTACACAGTTTAGACATATGTGCAGACTGTCAGCCCTCACTGTGTAGAGTGAAGACGTCCCCAACCAATCACACACTCATCTCTTTCACGTAACCACCAACCAAGATTACCTTTGCTGCAACAGACGAGCTGGGCTTTTCCAAGAGGTCCCAAAGTTTTTTCCGTTTATCAGCACAGCAGGTGTTGTCAAACTCTTCCCCGTCTCTGTCCTTTAAATTGTCCGCCTCTCTTTTCAGCTCCTCGTTCATCTGCTCCTTTTTCTGGTGGTACCTCGCCTGGCAACAGGACTCCAGGTAGATCTCATCGATCCCCCAGTAGTCGAGCTCTTGACTGAAGGAGAGGGCGCACATCTCCTCCATCATGTGCAGCTTCCCCGTGCGGTAGAAGTTCAGAATTGACGTGAATGCCCCCGGGTGTCGGTCAAAGAAGTACTCGTTCTCCTCGAGGTTGTAGTCGTCGCACACTTCCATCAGAGATTCGTGGGTGTTGCAGTCTCTTAACTTCCCCAAACGTGTTCGTGGTAGCCTGTCTAACGTTCGCCACAGGACCTCATGAGGGAGACCCCCTACATTCAGCCTGACTCTACGGAAACATGTTTTGCTGCGCATTATGTCCACTGGTTCAGGCTGCAGCGAGGACATGGAGCGGGAGCCAGCTTTATTTAACTCAGCCAAGGATTTCTCCATGATGACTTTATGGCGTGGGAGTAGGCAAACATCCACTGTTATGGACTACACTTGGTCCTGTCTTCTTCCATTACTAAAGGAATAAAAAGGACATCATTAGTTTTATAAAATCAGGCCAAAATCTCAAAGTCCATTAGTTTCTAAACTAACATGTTCATATATTTCTGCAGGTTGTGAGCTCAACACCCAACGGCCTCAAGATGAGTAAATATCTTCTGTTACATATTTCGATGTGTTCTTTCTTTTGTTGTGACATTTTAAAATTAAAGGTTCAGTGTGTAGAATTTGTTGAAAAAAATATGCTGAGATTTTTACAGCACTGATTTCAGGCTGTTTACTGTCATTGGATCTTATACTGTGTTTTCCTCCTTCCCTGAATCAATAATAAACCTACCCTCAGATTGGTCATTTTGAAATGACTCTCACACATTGGGACTGAAAGAGGGAAACGTTTGTTTTAGCTGAGCAGGAACTGAGAGACCCATCATACAATATCAAATCCCATGATTCATACCAGAACTACATTCAACCCTACTCAGATAAAAATGAAGCAGGTGCGAAGGAAGTTTAGGGTAGATAACTAAAATGATTATCTCGTTATTGCATAATATATCCTCCTCTGACATCGTTTTAAATGGTGCGTTTGAACTGAACTAATAAACAAACCCTCAGATAGAGCTGCTTGAGATGACTCACACCCACTAGCAGGCTGCAGAATCAGAATCTCGAGGTTTTCTTTTCTTAGGCTTAGCAAGAAAAAGATTTGGAAAGCTTAACTAATACTTTGAGTCTGATCTTGTTTTAACAATCGCCCTGCAGCTAAACCAAGTAGGAAAATAGGCCTCACTGAATATGAATATATCAATAGCAGCTCTACTGTACATGGCATTTTAATTGTTTCCCCAGACAACTGGAACCTGAACAGAGCGGAATCTATACAATGATGAATGAATTTGCCATTTCAGAGAAAATGATTTAAAGGTCAATCAAAAAAAAAAAAAAAAAAAAAAAACCTTCTCAAATGCAAATATTTGTGTTTTCACACGTTACTACACCGATCACGATAGCTGGGCTGGTGACAAACAACAATATTTAAACTGAGTCAACTTCACTATTCTATACTATTTGCTGAGGTTGTAAACACTGCACAGCAAAACCAGTTTAGACCTGTGCAGGCTATAAAATTGCCAATATACAGTACTACTTGTCATAGAGAAAAGTGTACCACTGCAGTGGTTTGAATGACAGCTTTACTAAAGATGTGCATCAAATACAAACAATCAGGCACCGAGGCCCTTTGGAGCGCCACAAGATGGTGGAACCTGAACTTGACATATTCTCCATTAATCATACGATGTACAGAAGTTGTGAAGTCCATCTGGAGCTTTCTGGCCTCAGAGCAGTGGACCGCTTTGACTGGTTGGGACTTCAGCCACGCCGATATTAAAGTATCCATCTTAATTACAAAAACTACTGTCATCACGCTGACAGAGTGTGGCCGATCTCCCTGTGTGCTTGTTTGTTTGTTTGTTTTCCGGCCCTCCAGCCTCGTACCCCCACCTGAGCTCGTTGACGCCTGTGCGGTGGAAGCGGGTGGAGACGCAGGACACCACAGTGATGACTGTGGGACAAAGTGAGCGCTGTCCAGTCTAATGGTGCTGAAACACCAGGAGCCTGCTGCTCACTCCCTGAACCATGACCAGCTCCCAGGGGGAGGAAATCCAAGTCACTACCTCTCCTCCTCACAAAAGGGTCAAACAACATTCACGCCTGTGTCATGTATGCAGAGATGTGCTGTGATGTGCCAAAGTTTCCAACACTTCCCAAACAATGAGCCCGAGTGTTATGTCACCTTACATTACAGCACCCAAACATAAACAGGGGGTGTGTATGTGACGATGTAGACCTTGCTATGTTGGATTCCAGGCGTGCACAAGCAGGCAGAGGGGATGAATATCGATCAGAAGCAGCTGCCGTCCTGCTGTTGCATTAAAACCAAGGTTTCTGTCACACTCATTCAGCGGTAAACGATGCACAATCACACAACATGCATTTCCATCACACTGCAGCGCTCACTGAGAGGAGGATGGCAACAAGCTCACTGAGGATGCTGGAGCATCTCAAACTGCGATGTTGTCAATGCAAATCCCCCCACCGTCGCTCAGAGGCTCCATATTGGTGCAGAGTGTGTGCCTCTGCTCATCTATGACATTTCACTGGTTACACAAGAGGAAAGCTGGTAGAAATAATGATATACCGTGGTGAGTTGCTGTTGTTGTTGTTGTTGTTGTTGTTGTCATCCTGCACCGAATCAAACCGGCACGTTCCGCTCTGTGGAACAATCAATCCGCTGGAGCGCACACACAAGAAGCAGCAGCATTTACAAAAAAAAAAAAAGGAGGTGCCGTTATTGGTTTACTATTGCAAAGGGTCTGAGCCGATGCTTCTCCCCCTCCTCTGCCTCCGACATGGCAGAGAGCTCCTCAGCACGATCCTCCGTCCACCCGCCGGCTCGTCGCTCCGCACATCGCCCCGCTGATCCGCCCGACGATCAACAAGTACGCGCCGGGAGGGAGGGAGCCAATCTGGACACACTACCTGTGTTCCCGGTCAGCTGTGCGAGGAGGCGCCGCATCTCCGTGTGCGTGCGTGTGCGTGTGTTTGTGTGTGAAGGTGGATCCATGTCAGCGCTTCCACATCGCATTAACTCCTTCAGCGCCTCGCCACTGTGCAGCGCAGCCTTTCACTGCTAAGGAGAAGGAGCACGCATGATGTCATGTGCTCATGCACGTTTATGATCTCTGGAGGCACAGAGCAAACAACATGAGTGGAAACCATTCAGCTACCTAATACATCTTCAGGGATTCAAGCTCAAGCAACCCCTAATGTGGAAATTAATGACGATTATCTACAGAGGGGGTCCTTTGGATGCTGCAGAACATTTGGGATTGTTATGAAGCTGTCAGAAATGTAAGAGCATCTGGTTTGATTCTGAACGAGGCAGTCCATTTGCGAAGCATATATATTTTAAATCTTGCTCTGCCATAAATTCGGGAAAAATATTCCAGCTGTTGGAATGAGGCACAGTGAAAAGTGTAGTAATTCTTTAACGATGCATGAAAGAACATAACAGTCTTCGTCTATAAGGAGCACAAATGAACTTCATTATTTTCGTGTTGGAGTTAATGTGTTTATTTCACAAAAAAAATATTGAGGCCATTTGTGGTCAGTCAAAAATAAGACATGTCATGTAAAATACAACATTTATTTAATTGAAATGACTAAATACACACAGCAAAGTTGAATATATACAGGAGGAACATTGCATGTAGAATAAATAGTGCTACAGTGCTGTCAAAGTGTTTACCCATTTGCTAGGCTTAATTTCAATGATCAAGTCAGAATTAATACAGCGTCTCCTTCAGTCGGTATCGAACCTGCAGATCTCCGTCCGGCTGCAGCATTCCGAAGCCGTAGCGAGTTGGATTTGCGGGTGGCAGTTTTTCCACCGGGTCACACATCTCCATTTCAACAAGGGTCAGCAGCAATAGCACAAATCTGATGGCACAAGGAGCAAAGTGGATTAGAAGAAGAGACAAACCACAGATGCATAAACGTCACTCGTTGAGAGTCGTTCACAGACTTCAGACATCCACACACTAGGTGAGTGAAAGGAAATAAACTGGTCTGAAGCATTCAGCTCGTCCTTTTCGTACGTTATGGATTCAAAGGATTGACCTTTCACCTTTGTGAATGGATATGCTGTCTGACAAAGCAGCGTTCTCCAAAATACCCTTCACCTCTTTCATACTGTTCATTTCCGAGTGAAGGCCATTACTACATTACAGCATGTTGATAATGATGATAGAGGACATGAACGCAGGATTGAAAAGATAATGGGTTCAGCTGGTCTGATCTGGCTATCAGGGTGAAATTGTAGGAAATACTTTGATCGTGAATGCATCGTTAAAAACTCAAAGATACAACATGGATTTCCGCTCACTGTTTGATGGTGGTAACAGCAAACTCCTTCCCAATGCACATGTTTCTCCCTGCACCCCAGGGCATGGTGTAGTACTTCAGTCTCCTCTGCTCCTTGTAGAATGTATCCTTCGCTGTATTGTCTTCATTTAAGAAGCGATCATACTTGAAGATCTATTGAGAGGATGACAACACAAGTTCCATGCATGTGTTAATATATAACCGAAACAGGCTCAATTCAATGTGCCCCTGCCCAGCTAAAAATAGCACGCATTTATCACATCAATCGTTGAAGACAAATACACCAAATTAACTTTGGGAATATATCTTGCTCGCTTTCAAATCAACTCCTATTGTTTAATTTGCTGATGTTTAGCAGCCTATCCCCAGGGATTAAGTAATCCTGCCTCTGCACGACAATAGGGCTTAAAATATCCCGACTATATTTATCGTAATGGTTCCACAGGCGAGTGGCGTTTTGACTCCTCACATGCACACGCAGTACCTGTGGGTCTTGGTGTATCTCCGGGTCCATCTGAGGGCTGAGTAAGGGGAACAGACACACTTTGTCCCCCTGCCTGAGGTGGTACTCCCGCCCGTTGGCCATGTGCAGCCTCTTTTCTCGCATCACCTCCCTGTTGACCATCACCGCAGCGGTGAGTCGGAGGGTCTCGCTCAGAACGCTGTCTGCAGAACGGAGAGGGCAGCAGAGGGGACGATCTCAGAGGGGTGTCACTGTGAGTTAAATCAGCGGTGCCCCCGGGGGTCATTTGGAGCTGTGCAAATATTTGCGCAAATATATGAGAAAGGCAATCATCCTTTTATTGAATCAAAGGTCAGGCTTTAATCGTCACCGACACACTTTCAGTGTGCTTATCTCATTATTGCCAACAAGTCACTGTTTCCATCTCACTCGAGTGACTCAACCCTGAGGAGGAGGAGCTGGAATGAACGGGGGAAAAGGCAGCCAGGAGCTTTCCTTTTTACGTACCGAGCACAGGTGTGCTGTGTGCTTCCAGCAGGTTGATGGTCGGCTTGGTGGGTGAGTAAGAATCCTGGCAACTAAGACGTCTGACCTCTGATTTCACAGCCTCCATGGCCCTAGGGTGAGTAAGCAGGAAGCCAAGGAGCCAAAAGGCAGCCGGTCCAGTGTTACACTGACAAAAGAAAGGTTGTACATTTTATATACATGGCCAAGTAAGGAATATAGTATATAGACCATTTCTATCATATTCCAGCACTCTGTTCTCTGTAGTGCTGCTGTCTGGATGTCAGAGATGGGGAGAGGAGACGCTTGCGAATCAATCCACGCTTTGTAGACTCAGACGCTCGGGGAGAGGCGCCTGAGCCTGTCAGACAATAATTGCTGTGGGTTAAGGGAGCTGCTCTTCTCACCTCTGTGTCTCAGGTCAGCTCTCCAATGACAGCCGGGGCAAATACTCTGGAGCAACTTAAGGGGCATCACAGTGTTACTCTGCACCTTGTCACAATTGTTGCCTCAAATCACATGAGCCCAGTTACACTATCAGCATATACAGCACAATGAGGTTTGAATGGTAGTTTGGCATTTGAGACTTAGAGAAATAGATAATACTTGGCTGCCAGTCATAACCATATATAGTTGTTGTGTTTTTAGTTTCTAAACATAGGTTTATTATTTGTAGGCTCCATGAGGTCATTTTTGTGATATGAGCAGTTCAATCACATAAGAGAGGAGTGATTAATAAATGGATTTCTATATGTACATATTTCTTTGCAAAAAAAAAAAAAAAGAAAAAAAAAAAGCTTCTCATTAGCTTTAGACAAAGTCCAGCTACTGTACTGAGCTACCTCAGTCTAACAGTGTAAGCTGTATCCACTCTGGCACCTCTCTCGCTAGCCTCACATCTAATCCCTCTGTTCTCTGCAGTGGTGCCCCACTTTCCATCCCAGACGGAGAGTGTGTGTTCCAACATCCCAGCAGACGTGATAATGCACAAACAAACATGCAGGAGGACCAACTGCACTCCCCTGAATCAGCAGAGGGGCTGAAGAGGCCTGCGGTGAGGTGGCCTGGCTGAGCTCTTCCTCCTGTGCACTGGCATTCATGGGTGAACAATTGAATTTCCACTGAGACTGGCAGGTTAACACGAGAATAAAGCTATGGCTACTGACATGTAACGTCGATGAACACAGGACAATACATAGCTCACTGTCTCCCCCGCGTGGCCGCATGGGGCGCTCACACCATCTTGCTCTGGAGTTGTCTCAACTGCAGAGCTAAGTTTTTGCATTGACCATAACGCCTGAGTTAATATTAACTACAAAAAGCAGATGAATTATATTTGAACAAGACGCCTTGTTCAGGGGGAGAAAAGAGGGAAATTAAAATCTTAGATAAACTAATCACTCAAAGATAAGGTTTATATATATTGTGCCTCAGGAATCCCCCTGACTCCATTTTCCCAGGTTAAATTACATCCGCAGCAGAAACCCAGACTGACAGTTTCAGTCTCCGCGGATGAGAGCCTGAAACTGTGACGTGGGGGAAAGAGGAAGTCACCTCCGGTGAGTAACACCCTCTGCTGCTGATGCACCGCGTGCACATGCCTTGAAAATGATACGGTGTCGCTGAAACTCATTCAAATAATCACACCTGGCAAAACCGTGCTGTGAGGTACAGGTCGGGACAGGCCGAGAGAAGAATCCCCCGCCTGTCACTTGTGCATTGTTGACACACTGAGCGGTGTGGAGTGGAATTCAGGCATGCAGTCTGGGTGTGGAGGGTCTGTATGTTTCGGAATCGTTGGGGTTGTCAATGCATTTGCATGACAAATACGTCAGAGAACGCAGCTCTCACCTGTGTGGTCCACAGCTGCAGCAGTGCGGCTCGTTTTTGCATACCTGGCTCCACACCTTGCTCCTCCAGGAAGTTCTGGTAGCTCTGTTGCCAGGAGCACGTCTTGCCACTCAGCCAGCTCGGGGACAGCAGCTCCCACAGCCGCTCCCGGCATGTGTCCACTGTTTTAGTTTCCCCTGAATGACACCAGACAGAAGATGATAAGCTCTAAAAGGAGCTGCGTGCAATCGAATACTGAAATCAAATTCTAATTTCACGTCCTATGACTTTACCTTGGCTGAGTGAGCAGCGAGCAATTTTGGAGAGGAGATGGTCAAAGTTGTAGAACTCTTTGTAGACTGCAGCAGCATTGTCTCCCCTCCCAAACAATGTCAGATATCCAGCCCTGAAACAAAATCACTGAAGTTAGAAAAAAAAAAAAAAGAACCCAGCCTATCAGTCCCGGTGGTGTAAACAGTGGTGTCATGCTGACTGTTACCTGAAGAGCAGACTGTAACATAAGCTGAAGAGGCCATCCTGGCTCCACTCTGACCTCAGGTCGCTCAGCAGCAGACTTCGGATGTGACTGTTCATGGAGGTGTTGAGCTCAGACAGACGCAGACCTTGAAAATGCCTGAGGGTCCACAAAGATAGATGACATGATGCTGAGGTGTAAAGCAAATCTTTTCTCTTATCTCAATAAAAAAGAGGCCTGATTTACTGTTCCATCCATTCCCTCTCCGCCGCGGGTTTGATGCTCGGCAGCTGAAGCCTGAAGATCCTGTCCAGGAGCTGGCTTCTGCTGCGGGTGAAGTCCAGAGACTCGGTGTCGTTTACCACCTCATCAAAAGAGTGTGGGTCCAACAGCACCGTCACATAATGACCAGCGAGACGGACCTGTGGGGAGCAGCGTCTTTTTCACTTACAGCTCAAATTAGAGCTTATTTGTCCCTTAATTTCTCTTGATTTGTTTGAGAAGCTGAGTAGAATAAACACGTGTTAGTTATAAATCTTATTTAGCAACAAAATACAAGAATTATTCTGCAGTACTAATTTCAGATTCAGTAAATTCACAGTCGAAGGGAAGTGATAAATTTTTGTTTCAGATTAGTCAACTTTTGTTCCACTTTAAAACAAAAAACGTCGAAGTGATTTATGTTTAATTTATGTTTTGTCACAGTTCTGAACAACAGTCAGACAAGTTTCATCAGGACTCACTGTGAAGATGTCCCCATGTTTTCTTTTCATCCGGGCCAAAAACTTTGCAGCATCTCTCCGAAACTCGAGTGCGTGTCCCAACCATGGGATGAAGCCTTTGTCAAGCGGAGGCTCTTTGCTCTGTCTGCCAGGGCCAGAAAAAGAAAAACTTTTTAATACTGCAAATATGTGATACAGTTGGTTATCTGCATTTGAGTCATTTGGGAATCTCGACCAACAGGTTAGGAGTTGACTTGAACTTGTGCCACACAAACTTTCTTTGCGTAATTGAAAAGACAAAGAGGAGGAAACTTTGATCTCAGAGATCATTTTTAGTTTTACAGTCAGCTGTTTAAATACAGAAAGTTAAATATAGCAAATGTTTTCCATGTTTGATATAAATTTCAATATTTGATATAAACCTGTTTTATAAATTATAACATTTGTGAATATATGGTGTTGCAGTAATTCACTCTTTTATGCAAAAATCAATATATACTTTACCTTGTGCGAGTGGAGTAAAGGAAGTATATTAGCATGAGAAGTCCATTAAGCAGTAAGAATATTATCCATATCATGGTTCCGAGTGTCTGCCGTCCCTGGTGTTCCACATGTGATTCATTCTAACGCTGCTGGCAACTTCCTTATATCTGAGCCTGGCCCTGTTTTTTGCTGGTGCCTGATAAAAGAGAGGGGGAAGGTGTGGCTTGAGAGAGAGACAAAGTGTTGCACCATACTCTAAGTCAGTCGCAGCAGAGTACATGGCAGACTGAAAATGACAGTTGATAATTTTTCTCAGCTTGGTGACATAACCTCAAACATTTCGCAATACCGTTCAAACCCAGTACAAAGCATTTCACCTGAGAACATTTTAAAGAGTGTGGAAAAACACCTGCCAGTACTTTGCGCTGCACTGACGTCGTCAGCGTACAGGAACTCATGTTGCATCCAGTAAAAGGTGACATCAGGACACAGGTATGTTATTTTATCAGAAGTGCATTGACCTCGCAGACCTCACTGATGTCAAAACGTCATGACAACGTGCGGTTTCTTTGAATATTGTGAAATATCTGTTTATACTTCTTCTGCAAAAGACCGCATCAAGTCAGAAGCTGAGACCTGATGAAAAATATAAGTAAGTATGAAACGTAGTATGTAAGTTATGATATGTATGTAAGTAGGTGGGTGAGTTAGTTAACATATAGAATAAAGCAATAGAATAAAGTGAAAACACATCAACCTGTCATTTCTAACCTGGGATGTAATCACCAGCAGGAAGTGTGGAGCTGAGTACCCGACACTGTTGATTTTGTTGTTGTTGCTGTTGTTGTTGTTGTTGACAGTGGCCGGCAGGGGGCAGTCATGAGTCCTCCGTCGCCTTCCATCAGCTGCAGGAACTCAGAGACGCTGAGGTGAGTTCAACTCGGTAGTCAAATACGAAGCAGACACCTGTTTCAGAGCTCAGAGGAAACTCACCGGCCGGTCTCTCATTTACCTAACAAGTGACAGGAAGCCTCAGCAGTGACGCCAACAGAGGAGAAGAAGAAGAAGAAGAAGAAGGAAGACAGTGACATCAAATATACAATCTCTTCCAATGATCTACACAGCAACAGTGTTTTGTTTGCTCATGAGACAAAACGTGTTGCAAGGGGCGAGCTGGATGAAAACAGTTTTTCATGCTGCTGAAGCATAATATGTTGACATTTTCAGAGTTTTACTGAAGTTATAGCTATTAGCACCAAGCTAGCTAGCTCCCATGCTCTGTGTGCTCTGTGCTAACCAAGTAGCAACAGCAAATCAGAGGCCATTCAGTGGGCCACATGTGGGAGTGACAGACCAAGCATGAACACTGGATCATGTCAGCTCCTGATGCAGTGACCTGGCTCAATCACTAGATGTCTTGGTTCGTCTTTGTGGAGCAGCAGACAGGGGAACCAAAGGGGCTGGTTCGCCCCCTTGGTTTGAACCATGTGTAGCAGGAAAAAGTTAATGGAGCGTAAAGAGGTGTCTCTGGATATCTAACCTGTTCTGTTTTTTTCCCCCACCACCTCTTACTACAGGTGTAAAAAGAAATTTCCCATGGGGACAGCATGGAGACGAATTCATCATCCATATTCAATGTAAGTCATTGATTTGCTGAATGCAATAATAGGAAGGAATCTAAATGTGAAGAACCTCATATAAGACAATGACATGTATAGCATTGTAGTTCAAGGGAGATACAATTCAACTCCTTCCAAGTCAGTATTATGTATTTCTTGGGTGTTCTGCTAATTTTGATAGATTCAGCAATTGAGCTCCATTTAAACAAACTGTCTCTGTCCCTCTCTGCGATGCTGCATTTATAATGAAAGAAGGTATTTACTGTCAGATGATTCCATTTCAGTCTCAGTCAAGCTTAGGCAGACTTTACATATCTCCCAAGGGAAGGGAAGGGACGAGCAGCAGTATCAGTCTCTCAGGACTAATGCTGTTATTATGTTAATGACTAAAGAACCTGTTTCTTATAAGGTGGGTGTGGTGCACTGGAAACCACATGACTCTGCCTGGGGGTTATACACACACATCACATGCAGCAAAGTGGTTGGTATGCCTCACTTACACACACACACGTATTTAACATAAAGTGATTTGAGCTTTGTTACACAGAAAACCTACCAGAACTACTGTAGAGCATATCACTGCTATCACTGGTCACGTATTCATCGTTGTTTTGAATTCAAGGACAACGTTTAACAGATGAAGTGCTGGGCAAACTGTTCTGAATCTCTGCCAAGCTTTTTACCTCAGCTGAATAAACTGAAGAACCATATCATTTGTTTTTCAAATGCATCTGTTTCTAAAAATGTGAGAATGGTTGCCTTTTACCTGAGGCAAGATAATAAACACACAAATAGCCACCTATGTGAACAGGGTTCACTAATTACAATTGTATGATCTTTTGGTTTGTGATTAAAAGTGTAAAATCAACAATGATTATTGTTATACATTGGTGCAGTGAACAGTTTGCATAATTGGAGTAACGTCACCATAAAGACGCTTGTATAATTATTGCATTAATTTATCAAGGGGTATTTGTCATATATTAGAGGTATTATTTGCCTCCAGATGGAAACTCATCTGTTCATGGAAGGACCATGTGACCATTACTATAACATCAGACACATACAGTGGGTGGTTGACAGGGTCCAGTTACACACAGCTCGTTCACATGAGTTGCACGCCCACCCCAATTATTATCAGGCACACTCTGACCAACATTTGCGCAGGAAATTAGAAGTTGGAGAGAGGATTGCATGGCGAGAACTGAGCGGCCCTCTGTCAGATTTTGCGCTGGGCTCTGTCCCAGCTTCAACTGTTGTGACAGGCCAACAGTAGCCTGCTGATTTCCTGAGAATTAGTCTCAAAGGCCAACCAGCGGATGAAAATGCAATCTGTTCGCAGACGGGCTTTAGAAGAAAGGGCTCACTTGGCCCCGTCACATACATTTCTTTGAGACAAAAACCTAGATGCAATGTGCAGTTTCACTAGAGACGTCAGAAAGTTTTTTGACAGTACCTGTCAGGAAACAGCTCAAGTGAAGTGCACTCGGGGGAAGCACGCAGCAAAGTGACACATTGAGCTATTTTGACTGTCTATGGAGAAATCCACCATGATCTATCATAATGTCGCAACAGCATGGAACAGATGAAGCATGAGTCACTTTGTAGCTCCTCAGTTTAGAACAAATTAGAAGTAAAGTTTGAAAGCCGACTCATTCACACGCGAGTAAGAGTTTCTTAAGCACTTTTACTTCTTTGTGTTTTGGTTGAATACTCTCAACATCACTGTATCACTCAGGTTTCTTTGGATGGACCTACAGTTCATGAAGTCCTTAATTTTCGGGTTGAATGTAAAACATTTGACAGGGACTGTGAGTTACAAACTGAGCAGGAGAGTGTTTATGCTACAGGGACAGGCTGTAATGGAAAATACAGAATGAGGCAGAACTCATTTTAGCCATTACTTTATTAAACATGTCTGTGCAAACCTTAGCGCATGACTGACCTTGTCCCTATTGCTGCTGTGCCCTTTAATACTGGTAATTAAGTATTATACAATTAAAGCATTTTCATCTACGTATCTGTTCAGGGCTGGGCAGACAGACTCTCAAAATGGATGCAAATCTGCAATTAATTGTGATTGATGGCAGACAGGTCATTTGGTTTATTCAGGGATGGGGAGACCCACCCACACACTCCCGTGTCCTGCAGGCAGCTCCAGCCTCATGTTGCAACCCTAACACATCCATGTTCCTACAGATCCGTGACTGGAGAGGGTCGGCTGATCATCTGAGGGGGCTGGGGGGGGAGGAGTCTCACATTGACTTTCACATCCATTCAGCCTTTTTTTTTTTTTTTTTCCTCCTGCAGCAGCGTTGAACTTGCAGGGGCTGGAGGGAGGGAGGGAGAGAGAGAAAAGGAGGGGGGGGGAGCAGACCTTCACGCAGAAGCGGCCGTGGCTCACCCCAGGCTTTGTGACATGAACATCAGCCGTGAGCCGTATACGGATCCACGGAGGACGAAGAGTGTTGCTGGAGGAGAAGAGGAGCAGCAGGAGCGGGAGGAGGAGGAGTGGTCAGGGATCATTAGAATGCACTTCTGAAAAAGATCGACTGCGCCCCGAACGCAGCGCAGCGCAGCGCCGAGACGACGCAGCGGCGGCAGCGGCAGCGCAGCCTGGGAAGTGCGTGAGAAAAATCCGCCAAGTTGTCGTCGAGCGGCCGATGATCCGCGTCTGATCCGAGGACTGCGGACCGGGCCGAGTCAACGCTGCATTGTGTCCCACCGAGACAGCGATCCCTCCCCGAGGACTGCACGACCCATTCTGCCCCCAAAATGTCATCGCAGCCGAAAGTCAAGAAGGACAAAGAGATTATTGCCGAATATGAGACCCAAGTGAAAGGTGGGTGCCGCGCAAAGAGGCCCGGTCGTATTGTTATCCAGCGTGTCAAGGCAGTATTGCGTAACTTTACCACAACCTTTATATGGCTGTGCTATGGGGTGGGACTGAGTGTGTAGTGGGTGACATGTCATTTATATTTGTAACACGTCCCTTCAGGAGGTGGCCCCTGGGTTCCACTCAGTCTCGTGGTGTTGTTTGAAGACAGTGGGTGAAGATGTAACTTGGCTGAACTGGTTTCTCTCCACCCATGGTGATGGTATCCCAGAGTGATAACATGCCTGGCCCTGTGCTGTGGCTGTGCAAAGCGCCGGAGCTTCACTATTTGGTTCACATAGCTAGTGCACCCACCAAGGGAACGTACCATGTTACCTTGTACCCCCCCCCCACACCACCACCACCTCACCAACAGGCTGGAGGTCATGCACCTCGTGCTCCTGCTGCAGGATAATTGGATTCTGCAGCTTCAGAAATGTTTGCACTTGACATGAAGTGATGTTGGGGTGAATTGTGCCGTTGGTACTATCCTGACCCTCCAGGACAGAGTGTGACATCAGGAGGACGAGGGGAGGCTTTGAGAAGGTCACGCAGCACACAGTTGAGAAAGTGCGTGAATAATGTATACTGTATGTATGAATTATGAACCATGAAAGGATTCCACTGTCTGCTGCTAAATATGTGACTGGGTAAGGCAGCCAGGGAGAGGAGAGCCAGGGACACCGGCGCTGTCGCCAAACGCGCACAAGGCAGGATATGGGTGGGTTCTCAGAGACACCTCAGGCTGTAGCAGCTCCCCTGTGCATCACCTCGTCACAGCTGGATTTCCTCACTGTAAATCCACCAGGCTTCATTTGGATAGAGTACAGGCCGGTTTCTGCAGCAGTTATTAATTTGAAACCAGGTTGGGCTGAAAAAAAAAGTCATTTGTCCAAGGAAAGGAAATCAATGAGCAATTAGAGACATTCTATTTTTGTTTTGTGAGTCACTGTTGTTTAAGTTTGCTTCTTTGTGATAATGGAAATCGACAATGGATAATGGATAATGGAAAAAACTTTGTCTGGGATTTGAAGACGTTGGTTTGGGCTAATCAGTTTACACAGTGAGAAACTATAGGTTGGGTCTGAGGTTTCTATTACAAATCTATTAAAGATTAATGAAATTCTAATGTAAGAAGTTATTGTTAACATTACTGGCTCACGGGTTTACATGGACACCAGACATCTGACTAAGACAAAGCATTTTTGATTACAAAACCCTGAATAACGTTTATCATCACAGTCTTAAGTCATGTGAATTCTGAGCTCAGTTCAATTTTATAGGCATCTATATATTTTAATTGCATTACAGACATCCTGGGATTTTTACAGAGAAAGTTGCGACATACCAACTGTTTTAACAACACATGCCATGTCTTCAAGGAGTAGCATGTTAACGGGAGTGTGAATTGTTCACTATAGCCACACTTAGCGGCCAGTTAGCTTCTCTTGGTTTAAAGACTGGAACAGTCAGTAAATCTCAGGGCCAGGTGCAGTTATTTCCTGGAGTGCGGAGATCTTTCAACCAGGACTTTGTATTTGTTTGCATTTGTATGTTTATTTTCCTGAAACAAACCGCATGTGGCATGTTTATTATTGGGGCTTGGAGGTGCCACATGTTTAGAGTACTGATATGAAAGTGCTAGTGATCTTCACACTTGATATTTCAAAGTAGATAAACATGCCAAACACACGCAAACCTTTTTTTCCTCTCAAAGCAGCACAGTGATGCCAGTGAAGGTAACATAAGTCTTCAGGCCATCCGTGCAAAAATGTTGCAAGACTTCATTTAGGCCTCACTGTTATTGTACATACGTGGAGCGGAAATCACCAAATCTTGTCAGCATGTTTCTGGAATGAAGGGTATGATTAGCATTTTGCAGACGGAGGTGTGGTTTACTCGCTTCCCCGTTCCTCTCTTTGTCTCTCTGTTTATTTGTTTGAATTTCTCCCTCTCTCTTTCTTCCCCTCCCTTTTCCCTCTCCCTCTCTTTCTCCCTCTCCCTCTCTGTCTGGTCCCCAGACCGGCTCTGTGGCCATGAGAGAGCCATCACCGCTCGGCCTCTCATCTCAGTTTCAGGAAAAGCTCTTAAGCTGACATCTTAAGCTCATTTGCAAACTGGGCTCAGATCAGTTCGGAGCTGCGGGGGCTTTTCTCTGACACTGACACTGGCGTTCAATAATACTGCTGAGTTGCTGACTGCACAGAAGTTCAGACACAAACCTAATCACCGAGTCACTTGAAAACGGATTGCTGGGTTGAGTTCACAGATTTACAGGTGTGGGCCTCTGTTTGTGTTTACTGTCACGTGACAGTTCTGACTCATTGATGAGCGAACACACAGTCATAAGCGGACGATACCACTTAGTATCAGACTTTTAACTCATCATTTGGTCATAGTTTCTCTTTGATTATTACCAAAACAAACACTTAAGACAGTTCACAGTATTTTACCTGAAATGGATTATTCCATTAAAATCGTCAAACTGAGATAAACGTCCTGCTGAAACAGGGAACTGAAAACAGACGTAATTAAAGTTGCTCTATTAGGAGATAATATGACACATTTGTTGCTCAATACCTGTTGCCAAGTTATACTTGGGGAGGGCATTTATTATTACATTAAAAATAAATGCCTATAAAACAGAAGGAGCAGAAATACAAAAGTAAAACATTAAGCAACATGATTTTTTTTTTTACATAAACTGGCTCGCTGGAAATGTTGTTAGGTAGCAGTCGTCTGTCGCCAGGCGCACCTACTGCCACCTTATTCATCACAGCAATGCAGTACGTGAAAAGCACGAAGACGCGCCCCTTGTGTCTCCATTCATCATCATGAAAGAATGCCGGGACTGATCCTGCCCTGAAATGTCCTGGTTAGGTGAACAGTGAAACAATATCTCTTTCGCCCGTGTCCTGGCAACATGCAGCCTGTGAGACATAATGTGTTGCTGGGCTGACAGATTCTTACTCACAGCTGAGAATCAAAGGGAAAGAAAAGCATTTGAAATCCTGCCCACTACATCCTGGATCTTCCTGCCCTGTGCTAGCACCAACAGTGATGTCCTTCCTTGTCGCAATTCTTTCTGCAGAAACGTGTCCTGAAGCAAATAGACTGTAGATACATACCATGTTCATTAATGCATTCAGGAGACAAGTGTTCACAGAACACAGCCTTGATTGGTGCCAAATTATGTCAACGTGTCAGTCTGGGTTAGGCCACATGTGAGCAGCCACGCATGGCTAACTGCAGACAGCCCCGAGGACGCTGCCGGCCACCGCGAGGGCTGTGCTGGGCTCGTTGGAACAGGCTGCCGTGGTGACAATGACTCCTCACTATGTGAATTTTGGTGCTTTCTGCAGTGACGCAGGAGCAGAATTAGCAAACCCTGCAAGGCAACACCCCCCCCCCAACACACACACATTTCATTACTGTACATGTCATGTTTGTCTTTTTGAGTCTTCAGGAGAAAACACAAGGTCACCGAGCTCAGACAGGTTCTTCCTCTTCCCAGGGACAATGATGACAACAAGATTTGGGTGAAGTCCGTGTTTGGTTCAGCTGAGGGACATTTGAGATGTGGGTTGATTTGTTATTACTTATATTTTGACATTTATTAACCTTTGAATGTACAACGTAACATTTAACATGTGGAGCATAAACATCTGCATCGTACTGTAGCGCAACAACAGGCAGTTGCTCAATCACAACACGGACGATGGCGGCGAGAGGCGCTGTTGCCTGCAGGTCTCTGGAAGCCATTAATTTATGCCCGAAATGCTTGTTAAAGTCACTGGAACAGACCGGGATGGTAACCACATGGGTTTAGAGGAAAATAAACATTACAAATGGGTAAAGCCCCATCAGTGGGATTTCCATAAGCCTTTGGCCGTGGAACATTTTATTCATTGTGACTGTACGCTGTTCCCGAAGCAGGGAACCTGCTGTGACATGTGACTCGCTGCATTCACTGAAAGGAATCCTTTACCCTTATGTGATCAATACAAACGTAGATTATAGATATCAACTGCGTCCACCTCATGATGCGCCCTTCTTGGTGTGTCGTACATTAGAGCTCCGTGCCCGCTCCCTTGTAATTATGCATTACTCTGCAAAGGCTTGAATCATTCATTGAATGTAGTGCAGTACAGCTCGGTCTCTAGTAACAGTTTAAGTTCTAAAAATAACGTGCTCACGGGAGGGTGAGTGCAAAAAACACGAGCCCATTTGATGTTGATCCCACTGATAAAATTATGCAGTTAAATCAATTTAGATTTGCTCATTATATTGTCCGCTCATTACTTTATTCTGGCAGAATGTAATTAAAAATGATCAAAGTCACACAGGCCGGTGGATTCTGTTGTTCTGGTCTATTTCCGTACGGACAGATGCCGGAGTGGCGTTTCTTCCTATTTTGAAGTTAATTGTGGCCGCGCTCATCAGCACAGGCTGTTTACTGAGCATTTCCAAGAAAGTTGCCCTTGTCCTCGGCCATTATGCTTAACAGACTGACTGCTGTCAGAACAGGGAACTGGCCGGCTCCCACTGAGATGCCTCCAGAGGCATGTTACCAGGCAACTGGGCCACTGTGGGGACCGTGAGGGGTAGGTCTCAGCGAGGGACTACGTATTTGCTCTCTCTCTTTCTCCTCTCCGCTCCTTCATTCATATTTTGACTTGCACACTCACAGACGACGGGGGAGGCATTTTTTGAAATCCTTTATTCTACATACAGAAACAGCATTTAGAAGTGAACAAAGGGGCCTTCTCTTCCACCCGACCATCTTTCCCATTGATGCATTTCTACCGAGTTCCTTTCAGTGCACGGCAATCATATGCATGGTTGAAACAGTCTGTCATAATGGAGTCTTCAGCCATCTCAATGTTGCCAAATGCTTCTCATTGTCTTGTAGAGAGGGAAGCTTTGTTTAACCCCCAGTGTGAGTGTGTGCAATCCACATGGCATAAACGTATATGCAGAGTGGAATGGAAATGGGTTCATGTCATGAAGCTAAATTCAACCATATCTTATATCACTCAGTTGTGATTTATACTTGATCCGCAGCCACGCATTCAGCAGCCACTTAGCCACTGGATTTATGGCCGCCTTGCCATAAACAGTATACAGATGAAATAAAATGTGATCTGTATTTCTTTTTAGTGTTAATGTAAAACCATAAAAGTGATGTTATTACTTCCCTGGACATGTTTATCACCTGGAACACCAAGGGTTTTCAATAACCGCCACCTAAGGTAATAATGCAGGCTGTCCAGGACGGGGCAGCTAGTGGCTCAGCCAAGGTGGAACAATCCTGCACACTTCTAGTTCCTATAGTAGAATTATTAGAAGGAAAAGGAAGTTGTTAAGTCATTTATTTGTTATACAGACATCCCGGGTCTACCTCTAGAGAGTAGCGTTGGTAATCCTTGAAATGTGAGCAAGAGCAGGCTACACCAATCATTATCAGTCATTTCAGTTTCAGAACAAAATGATTGGTCACAATTTTCCCAGGCCCCAAACCATGTTTAGTGAGAATGTATTCAGTAGCTTTGGATGTATTATTTATTATTAATTAATTGTGTTTTATGGCATTCACAATTCATTACATTTGCTCTACTCTATATAATGATAATGTTCCATCATCACAAAAATCATTTCATGTTGATGGTCTATTTAGATGCCGTCCAAATTTGGAGCAAAACAACAAAATATTTTTTCCTCAGACTTCCAGTAAGTTTCCAAACCTCTCAAGCACAAAACCAAAGCGATCTTTTAATCGAAAGAATGCCGGCAATTTTTTTGTTTTTTTTGTTTTTTTTGTTTTTTCAAGCCAAACTTCTCTGAAGGCCTGCTCAGCACAATGCATTTTGAGAAGCTGACCTATTTTATATTTTCCGTCCTGTCTGCTACAATCATCAGACATGCATCTCATACGCACGTGTGCTACCCCAGCATTTAGACACCCCCATTCGCCGTTCCACACACACACACACACAGACAAATGCACTTTGACAAACAGTTTGGATCCACTTATGATGACTTTGTTCTTTTAGTACTGCTTGTGCTGGCTTGACCGTGTCCTCACATATTTGTATGTTCTGCTTGATTCCCAGCTAAAGGAGTGTGGGTTAAAAGCTGACCTGCTGCACTGTTTGGCAGCCAGAAGTGAGGCCCAGCGTGTTAGCCCACTCCCCCCCAGAGAGGCTCTATTTATTCTGAAGGTGTTCTCCCTTCTTTGATATGCAGAGATCCGTAACCAGCTGGTGGAGCAGTTCCGCTGTCTGGAGCAGCAGTCCGAGTCCCGGCTGCAGCTGCTGCAGGACCTGCAGGAGTTCTTCCGTCGAAAAGCAGAGCTCCAGCTCGAGTACTCCAGAGGCCTGGACAAACTGGCGGAGCGCTACTCCGCCAAGATCCGCACCTCCAGAGAGCACCAGCACTTCAAGTGAGTCTTGTTCGTTCCCTAAGCACCAGGTGCCTGCATCGAATGTGTCTGGCAGATATTTCAGACTTCATGCCGATCACTTGTACAACACTGAGATGGAAAAAAAGGCAAACGGGAAGAAAAAGGAGGGATAAGCAACAAAAGGGAAAAGAGGGAAGAAGGCAGAAGAAATGACCTGAAATGAAGCCAGGGCCATGGAAGCGTGTGGCCTCAGGCTGCTGTGCGTCTCCCATCTAGGTCAAACTCTTTACCCCCCCCCCTTGTCTCTTCTCTGCGCCTGTCATTTCCATTCTCAAACAACTTAACAGGAGACCGCTGCCCAACAACTCTTATATTGTCAATGGACACAGAAAATAAATCGGCGTGTTTGGAGTCCGAGCAGACGAGCGGCAGGGGCTCCTCAGACTGACGCTGATTATTTTAACTGTTTGTTGTGGTGGTGAAAGCAAACGTGCCCCGCAGCAGGCCGAGGTATTGCTTCTTACATGCCCTGAGCTGCCTGGAGCTCTCTGTGCCTTTTGGATCATGCTATGATTGTAAATGCTGCTCATGTGGATGTGGATCCACCCCCTTTGACAGTGCATGCTACGGTTTGTTAATTGGTTGTAAGACAGAGAGACAGCAATTGGGATTTATTTTACTCTCATGATACTCTCCATATTATGATTAGAGAAGTTAGGATACAGTAGTACTACAGACAGCATAGATGTGTGTTCAGTAGCCCACTCTTTCATACGACCTGACTTGTCTCAGTCGTGTGGAACAAACACAGTGGTTCCTTCAGCAGTCTTCCTGTCTCTGTTTCAGTCCCTCCGGCCAATCGGACATAAATCGTAATCATGGCGGAGAGCTCCCGTCACGGGGACATTGATAAGTGGAGCATTCCCTCAAAGGGAGACCCCTGTAAGAGACTGACATTGCATGACTTCTCCCCTCACCCCAGCGTCCCAGTTTCTCCCCCGTCACATTAAATGGTCATCATTTTAACTGTCTGTCAGTGACTGGACTCATACTCACCGACTCCAGCCAAGTAACTAAGTCTGCATCATTAATAATCGCACACGGCACTCTCTCCCTGAGTTTCAGAACTGGCTCTGCACTCTCTCTCAGACTCATTTAATTTTCTTTTTTCTTTAACAGCAAAAGCCTCAGTGCCCTTCATTCTTATCTCTGAACCTTTTAAGTCCTGGTGTCAGAAAAGGGATGGCAGGAGATCAGGGAACATCTTCAAGAGCTGGAATTCACTGAAAGCAGCTGCAGCTGAAATGTGACTGTAGACATTGGGGTCCTGTTAACCTTTTGAAAAGCCAAATTAAATTGAACCTATTGTACCATAGTTAAAAGATGAAGAGTTTTAAAATATCATCAGCTGATCCTGATTGATTTATTGCTTGGCTGATAAAATTATGTTTAAGATTATTATTATTTAGATGTCTACTATGGTGACATGCTCTGAAAGTTCTGCATTAAATTCAAATGTATTTTTTTATTTAGTTAAAACAATATTAACGGTTCCATTTGTTAAAATATCCAACCTTAATTAAATGTTTTATAATAAGGGTTGTATGATGACATTTTAACGTTTTTTAATATTTGTTTCAGAATAAAAAATGTTTTACCGTTTTATATCAGTAAATCCACATTAGCCCCGTTCAATTCATCAGTTCACTGTGGAGTGTTGCAGCAATACAGTGACCTTGTCATGGAACGGGAATGGTACTTTTTTAAAGGCTGTCAGGAGGGACAGCTTGTTCTGTCATCTTCTGTGAACAGCTCTACAACATCTCCTCTGTACCCTGAACACTCCTGACTTATTCTCATTCAGAAGCTGCCGTCAGCCAAACATTTAAAGGTTCCTGGGTTCCTGGCATCCTGGATCAAACACACCTGCTCTGCTTGAAATAAGGACCTATAGGAATAGCTTGTTCATCTTTCAAAGAGTTCAAAGATGAAACAAAAGGCAGACAGCAATGTGGCTGCACAACACTCTGGATGGCATTTAAAATTGTTATTTAATTTTTTATTTTAAATAATGGCCTTTGTTGTAAATAATCAGTTTTTTAGAATGTCCACTTCCCGACAGGCAAGCGTTAAAATCATTTACAGCCGCTTCACTTTCGACAGGCAAGCGTTAAAATCATTTACAGCCGCTTCACTTTTTTTTTTTTTTTTTGCATCCAGCAGTGATTAAAGGAGGAATAGTCAGAGTTTGATCTCAGTATGACACAGCAGCTTTTTAGATGGCTGTGTATAAAAATAATGTGATACAGCATTTTTTTTATCTTTCCGTCACAATTGTGGGGAAAAACATGAAAATGTTTTTTTAAAGAACAAACAAGACGAAAGAAACGAGACAAAGAAACTCTTTGGTGTGAGGATAATTGAACTCACATGCTCCCCTGAGCAAGGAAGCAAGTGCAGCCAGCATGCCTTCTGTGCATGTCAGAGTGTGTGCGCGCGCGCCTCATTTTTTTCGTGCTACCTCGCCACATGTGCAGTGACCTCTTGACCTCTAACATGAAATAAAGCCCCAGAGCTGGTACAGTTCACAGACTGATGAAGTACCGCGGCTCTTCATGAGAGTTGAATTAAAACAGCTGCCAAAGAAATGTCTATTTAAGTTGGAGAATCATCGGTCATTAGATTCTGCTGCTTGTTTGTTGGTCTTTTATTATATGGTCTGAATATCACAGATTCTTTGGTGCACAGTCACTAAAATTTCTTATGTAATTGGTCAGTGTTCATGTCCTTGTCCCAATACAAATGTTCGAAGCAGCAATGCTAAACGGATGCTAACAAAATGTTTCCCTGGCTGTTTTCAGAAAGGACCAGAATCTGCTGTCCACTGTTAACTGCTGGTATTTGGTCCTGGACCAGACCAGACGGGAGAGCAGAGACCACGCCATGCTCAGCGACATCTACAACAACAACGTCATTGTCCGTCTGGCGCACGTGGGCGAGGATGTCATCAGACTTTTCAAAAAGGTCAGAATTGGAATTAAACGGACGAGGGCATGTAACCCTGAGCCGTCGCTAATGCGCACAGTCACAGAAATCATCTGCTCGGAATCGCATGACTGATGCCCATGATGTTCTGCTGCGTGGTTCTCACACAGCGTATTTACTCTGTTTGACACCCAAATGTGAGACTGGATTTTCTGTGTCATCGTCCTTTCATGTGATGGATGATATTCAAGGAGCTCTCTCGCTACCATTCACTTTGTGCTTGGAAAGTTCCCCCTCAGCTACACGATAACTCGGCTCTAAAGCTGGATATTAGGCAAATCCGCCCCTGAGGCTTGTTTTACCTGCAACACATCAGCCTTACTGTTCTCACTTTAACCTCCCCCATCACATGCAATGTCATTCTCATGCTTAGTTTGCTCCCTATTTAGCTCTGCAACCTTTATCTGATGCTCTTTACACCTCATCACGCGTCTCACCCTCCCCCTGCCCCCATCCTTTCATCGCCTTGTTTAGTTCAAATTACAACACAGGTTGCGTTCTAAGTTTTAGTCTCATATCTCATAAGGAATAGGGTTATGCATCATACATATTAGAGTAGCAGAGTGCCAGTGGTTCAGGGGCTGCGATGAAGAATCTGCCCGAGGGATCTTAGATCAGTATCGTTTGACAGCAGCAGGAGTCAGTAATTTATGCCCTCTAGGGGGCTCTGCACTGTCACGATGGGCCTCTCCATGAGAACGGGATGGCTTGCAGCCAGCGCAGGGAGCAGGACTAATAACCGCCTGCAGAAAAAAAAAAACTCTGTCTCGCTCTGCGAGGAGTTTGCTCCAATCGTGACAAAGTTGTTCAAAACAATAATCCTGTTATGCGGCAGCATCCTGCCTCAGCTGCAGAGCAGACTCATTGTTATTCATCTGAACATGTGGGGAAAGGAATGAATCACTCGAACGTTTTGTTCAAGTCATAGTTTAAATGCTCAAGCTCAAGTCCTGTCACACGTGGACATGCACAGTTGGCTGTTGGGACAAGCGGTCTCTTAGAGGTGTCAGATCACAGGATTGATTGGCCCATGCGTCACTCCACATCCCCTCAACACGATTTCCTGAGTCAGTCTGCACTGGCCCCAGCTCTTGCTCTTGGGCTACAGGCCCTGTCACGGGACGGGTTCAATTCATTACAGCCTCAGTCTGTGTAACTGAGCGCAGGCTTCCAGTCAGTGGAAAAATGTTCTGCAGTTGCTGTGCGGTTCTATTTCTGTCTGCTCGTGCATTGTTTTAGATCTTTTCTGGTGCAGTATAAAAATGACAGCATTTCAATTTCTGCTGACACCCCTTCCTTGCAAAATATATCTGGTGTAACCTTCATTTGTGAGAAGGTAATTCTACTAAATAACCCTGGGTTTTTTTTGTCTTAGATGTTCGAACACCTGCCTTTGTCCTTTATTGGCACTTTTGAAACTCTGTCCCCTGTTTTCTCCTTTTACAGAGCAAAGACATTGGGGTGCAAATGCACGAAGAGTTAGTGAAAGTCACCAACGAGCTCTACACGGTGAGTCAAACAAGTCTCCTCGCACGTGCCTATGCCAGGCTATCTGTTTCCCTTCCCTCTGTCGGCTGCCTGTGGCTTGTCCATCCTAAAACTGGTCCCTCCCAGATTCAATCTTTCCTAATTATGCCCAGACGTTCGCTAGGACTGTTCAAAGCTAAACCTGTAACCTGTGAAGCAGCTGGCCTGACACTGCTCTTGGCAGATATGCCTTATCTGCAGCGCAGTCTCTAACAGGTCATTCATTTCCTCTATTGAGGTCGTGAAAGGAGGACGTTGACATTCCTCCTCCTGCTGTGAACTTCTTCATCTTGCCCCGGCTGTGGCTTTAAGCGAGACTCAGCAGTCTGTGCTGCAGCGGTGCGCTGTTATCCCGCACATCTGTCCATTGGTATCTGCTGCACGCTCACGCACAGCATTCAGACAAGCAGAAGTGGCCTGTGCGGTAGTGCAGACAGCTGTGTCCACGGCTGATGCAGCGATCATCCGTATGTGGGACACAGAACCACAGAGTGCTTCCTTCAGGGCGTTTCTGTTTAGTGATATCATGGTCTGCAGCGCTGCATCAGCCATTTATCTCTGCAAAGAGACTTGTCTCTACACCTTTTAGATTCAGCCCTGTCAAAGGCCAAAAGAAAACTATCTTTTTAAGCTGGACACACTTACTCAGACATTCTCCGATGGCCTTGCAGTGCTTTCTAATTGCCTCTGCCAAGGAGGTTATGATTTAATCTTGGTCTGTTTATCTGCAAGACAACACAAAAACAAACAGGGACATGGGTCAGGGAAGAACCCATTATGTTTTTGTCTGGCTTCAGACCAGAGTGCAGAGCCACTAATCCCTCCCCATTTTTAACATTGCAAGATGGTGTTTTTCCATCATTTTCACCATTTTACGAGGTAGTAGTCAATAGATCGGCATGTTCAGGGAACTGATAATCATCAGTGTTTGTTATTTGGTGCAGATCCAAATACAAATCCGTATCTAGTGAATTTAAATGAAGTTGCATAAGGCGACTGTTGGCCCCTGTCCCGGGTATGCGCTCTACTGAGCACATCTCTAGTTTTGTAATGTTTTGTAATTGCAAATCCGATCGCACGATTATTCTGACTGGAACCAACATGTAAAATAAACTGGCCTGCCATTGGAAAAGAAAATGAAATGAATCACGTTATTTTCGACTGCCTTGCTGTGTGGCAGTGGATGTTTGCCACTCACTATTGTGTGAGCAGCAAATTCACAAATAGATTTGAAATAGAAATACTCGCATGGTTTGAACCACATGAGAAATGTTGTAACATTATACAGCACTTTGCTCCTTTACTGATATTGATTTTTTTCCCCTCTCTGCTTCATCATTTATTAAAAGCCTGTCTGCATCTCCCTCACACGCAGCAGGAGAAATCACTCTGTTCTGGACAGATTTGGGTTAAATACATTTATATAGCTTAGATTAGATTTGTGTCATTTGTTTGACGATCGTGTAATGCAAAATTAGGACTAGACCCGTCCAGCATCGTCTCTTCGCAACCTTGGTCCCTCTCCCGATCCGTTGCACCTCCCTCTGTACGTCCATTTCAGTCACAGTTGCCAGGAAACCAGAATGATGTTGAGGATGTTTAGGTTGAACTTAAAGAGTGATGTGTTGTAGTAAAGCTTCGGGAAAATGAGTAGTGGGTGTGTGTTTGGAGAATTATGAAACAAACAGGACCATGTGTAATGAAACAAAAATTAAGGCAATATATGAGATGAATTATTCTAGTTAAATATAAACACAACATTAACCTGCAAACTATTTTTAATATTGCATATCATATTATTACCATTTAAACCAGAAGGATTGTTTTTGAGAACAGAGAATTTGTTGAACATTACACAGTAAAGTTATTGTAGCGTGAAATAAATCCACTCAACTGATGATTCAAATCAGATGTGTATCACTTTTATCCCCATCGGAGTCATCATCCTCTTTGCTCGTTTGACTTTGATGCCGTGGATCCTGAGCTGAATGTGATGTGTGGTCTCTCAGGTGATGAAAACGTACCACATGTACCATACCGAGAGTCTCAGCGCTGAGAACAAGCTGAAGGAGGCGGAAAAACAGGAGGAGAAACACATCGGCAAGTCCAACGACATAGGCTCCGGCCTGCTGCGTTACGGCCATGATGAGCGTCCGCAGCGACGCAGCTCTGTGAAGAAGATGGAGAAAATGAAGGAGAAGGTCTGTTCTGATTGGCATCCTCTGTACAAATAATCGGAAAACACATTTTTTTTATAGAACATCTTGTACTGTATTCACAAATGGATTATGCTGTTAGAGCTACAATAAACCCATTTTCTGCTTTGTGCAGTGTCATGTTTTTAGACTGAGGAGATAAAATGTGTTTATTGTTGTAATGCATTCTTTGAGTAGATTAGGAATCCATTTTAGACCCTGCACTGACGTGACCCTCTCATTCTCTTCCACCCTAGAGACAAGCCAAGTACTCCGAGAATAAGCTGAAATGCACAAAGGCCCGCAACGACTATCTTCTCAATCTGGCAGCCACCAACGCCCTGGTGGCAAAGTACTACATCCACGACATCTCAGATATGATAGATGTATGCTGAAATACAAATATCGACAAGGACCTACATCAGATTTGTTGATTTCTAACGACTGCGTGTTCTACATTTTGTCGTAAGTGCTGTGACTTGGGTTACCACGCAAGCCTGGCCCGCTCCATGAGGACCTACCTGTCCGCGGAGTACAGCCTGGAGACTTCTCGCCATGAGGGTTTGGATCTGCTGGAGGGAGCGGTGGATGCGATGGACATCAGGGGAGACAAGCTGAAGTTCATGGACGCGCACAGTCAGATTTTCTGTCCTCCCGCGCGCTTTGACTATCAGCAGCACATGGGCGATGAGGTGGGTCGCTGAGGACGGGTGCGATTGGAGTTCACGATTCAAAGTTCACGTTGACATCATGCCTCCTTTGCTTTCCTTTTGTCCCAGGTGTGTCAGGTGAGCGCGCAGCAGCCGGTCCAGACCGAGCTTTTGATGCGCCATCACCAGCTGCAGTCCCGCCTGGCCACGCTGAAGATAGAGAATGAAGAGGTGAGAAAGTGACTTCGTGCACACGAGTCACAAAAGGTCTGGAGGCTGCAAGTGTCAGCACTTCCTTTAGAATGAAGCATGCTCCCTGCTAACGTGCTAATTTTAAACCCATTGTGGATATTTATTCATCCGCACCCTGTGGATGAAATAACGCCTCCGCTCCTTTTGCCTAAAGTACAATGATAAATTCATTTCGATGACGCTACGACGAGCACATCGCAGGAAAGATCGTCCAGCTTCATGTGCCATTTATGCATGACTGGGTGTCGACATGGAAAGATGACATGAATCAGCTGCAGCGCCAAAGTGCACAAGTTGTAATGAAAAAAATATTTTATTGGGGGGTTGCTCAGTCTAAAGCTGCTGGGTAACATTAGAGTCAACAATTGAGTCTAAATGCACATGCACCCACTAACTTAAAGAAAGTCTCTGGTTTGATCCGTGGCTCCGTGGCAGTCTGAACCTGCGACTATATTAATGGCGTATGCTTAAAAACGAACTGCGTATAGAAGCATTGATATACCATGTGTAGTGCATGTGTGTAGGCGTTGATAAGAGTGGAACAGTCCTGTACAGTCCATTCACTATCCGACATGTTACAGCAAGCGGCTGCTCTTAAAGACTCGCTTCCTCCAGCTTTCATCTGACTCTGACCTGTGGGGCGTCCTGCCTCCCCCCGGGGGCCGCCCTAGCGTGCTTGCTGGCCTGCATGCCCGCAGTCACCATGGCAACTGTGACTCACGCAGACCTGTTCAGGTTTACAAGATGTGTTCGAGCCTGACTGTCATAAATATGGAAATGCCACACTCCATTTCCTGTGTGCCTCACACGGAGGGAATATAGTTAATCTTTCATGTCACGGTGCGTCATGCAAGGAAGCTAATTACTGTGTTTACAGTGTGTCAGTCAAACTGCTGCGTAAATGGCCTGCAGATGTATAACCTCAGACTGTGTGCGGTTGTTTACGCCATACTAATTGCTGGTAACACTGCAAGGATAATGCAGCTGGGAAATATAGGTTTAATTACAATATTCACAGATTTGATGCCTGACTCATTCCTTATCTGTTTCATCAACGTATTGTAATAATGGATAATCCTTATAATGAAGTCATCTGTGTTCCTTCTGTGTGTGTGTGTCAGGTGAGGAAGACTCTTGATGCCACGATGCAGACCCTTCAGGACATGCTCACCGTGGAGGATTTCGATGTGTCAGACGCCTTCCAGCACAGCCAGTCCACAGAGTCGGTCAAATCGGCCTCATCTGACTCCTACATGAGCAAGGCCAACATCGCCAAGAGGCGAGCCAATCACCAAGAGACGGAGGGCTTCTACTTCACTGTGAGTTCTCCGACAAACACAAAGGCAGCGCAGCAGCGAGCGTACACTGTGACTACAGATAACCCTGCTCACCACTGATCCGTCTTTATCTGCAGAAATACAAGGAGTACTTGAATGGCAGCAATCTCATAGTCAAACTGCAGGCCAAGCACGACCTTCTGAAGCAGACTCTTGGAGAAGGCAAGACTTTTTGTGTTATACACAAGTGACGTTGAGAGTGATGGTGACGGTTTGTATTGTGTACTAGAAGAAACTTTCAAACTTTTTTCTGACATTGCAGCAAGTGCGTCTTTAACAGAAATAAGTCACAATTTGATTTAAAAAATTGGAATCTGGTCAACCATTTAAATCACTTTTCATTTTGATTTTCTTCTTCTGCACCTAGCATCACATCTTTTACTAAATTAGATCAATTGCATCTGAAGTTTACAGAAACTTGAAAGTTTTGTAACTAAAAAGTTAAATGGTGTTTGTTTATTTCTCTTATTTATTATGACTTTGGCTTTACAATCAGAATCAGTGTGTTTGACATGAAGTAGGATTGCTGCTGGAAGCTGCTTTGCTTGAGCAAACATTTTTGATCCACTGGCGGAGGCCTTAATTTGCTTGTGCACGTTTAGACGAGCGTGCGACTGGAGCAGATATCGTGAACTCATCGCAGTTGACAAAGCAGCTCCCACAGCCGCACGCTGTTGTTGCCCCTGGATGCATTTTCACTCTGCGGAGCGGGGAGAAGGCCGTTCCCTTCTGGGGGCTCTTGTGCCGTTTCTAGGGTGACCGCTAAATGACCGCTGGCTGGCAGTGAGTCAAATGCGGCCATGGCGCTCACCCCAGTGAGCCTGTGTGAATAGAGGCCGCTTTCTCATAATGCCTCTTTCCTCTTCCATCTGCCGGCCTTGTATAGTCGGTCAGCACTCAACCGTGCTGCTAACTCCTGTGATTGAAAAAGCGGCGTGTACTAATTTAGTCTCTTTCTCTGCCGTTTTTCCTTTCAGGGGAGAGGGCAGAATATGGAACGACAAGGTAAGATGTGCAGTGACATGAGAGTGAACAGAGTCGGCGAATCAGGTGTAAAATCTTGGAATTAGGCCTCAGTGTGGGAAGAGGAGTTTAGTCCCAACTTTGCGTGGATCGTTATTTGAGAAAGTGGTGCTCAGAGGCGTTCTTCCTAGTTTTAATCGATAGAAATGATATTAAGACTGATAAATGAAACGCCAGTGAGATGGATAATGTCCTGATTTGTCCTCTGTTTTCTAAAACGATTTTGATAAATTAGCCCGAAAACAAATATTGACAAGGCAGCCTCGTAACTAATTAAATATGAAGGTTTGTCTTTTTTATTTTTTCAATCTTTTGGGACATGTCATTAAACTGCAGTTTAATCATTATTGAATTTTCCATGTGATAATTTCTTGTAGCCATTATCACTGAGTTTGCTGCAGCAGCTTCATCTAAAGATCGATGTTTCAGGAGACGTGATTATTTGATTTCTTCTTTCTTGCTTAGAGACACTGGAAACAGTGACGTACCCTAGACTGAATATCAAGCTGAAAGAAGTGTTTCCACTCTATTTTTACTTTACTTAGCATTGCCAAGCTAAGTTTTCTTGTAAAATACTTTGGTAAAGAGATGACAAGAATAGCATTTCAGAATGTCAGTATTTTCATGTCTGGTTATCATTCATATTTACCCTGTACCAACCACACATCCCCCACCATCTCCCCAGGCCCCCCACTCTTCCCCCTAAACCCCAGAGAATGCGGAAGTCTAGACCTCGCTCCCATTTTAACCATAAGCTGTTTAACGGCAATATGGAGGCCTTCATTCAGGTATCAGCCCATCTGTGCTCTTTGTCTCTCCATGAGCTCAGCTGTCTCGCTATAGCAGTCCTTGGGGGGGGTTCTTTTGCCGTTGACCACTCTTTAACGCAAACGTGGGCTCACTCATGCACTGACTTTCCTCTTTGCTCATTGCCTTGTCCTCACTTTGTCTTTCAAGTCAGGAAAAAAACAAAATTAATCATGTATAGAAGAGGGTTTCATCTAAAAGCATCGCAGCAGCGGAGGATTGTTCCTATCGAGCGGCCTCGTTCTTGTGAGCCCTGCAGCCTCCAGAACTAATTTGGCTTCATATTTGTCAGTTGGCCATGCACCAGACATGTTAGGCTATGCAAATGCACACATGGCTACATCCCCTCTAAAGCTCAGTCAAGCATGGACAGGCAGATAGTGTGTGTGCAATAAAGGCAGTGGAGATAAACGTCAGGCTTCAGCAGAGCTTAAACAATGTGTCAACACCCAACTTATTCAGTAGTTGATTGATTATTAAAATAACTTTTTAGGCAGAAATTCAAAATGTTCCCAAGTTTCTGGTTTGTAGCTCGTTCTGATTTTCTTTCGGCTTTGCAGTGTTAATAAATAATGCCACTCCAGGCTGTAATCAATTAATTAAAATAAATAATGGGCTGATTAATGGAAAATAGTTGTATCCTTAGAATGCAGATTGCAAATGAATGTGTTAGTCTCCAGAAGTCCTCTCCTCACCCCTGTTGTCTCGGGTAGCAGCCTCCCTCCCACACACTCCCCTCTGAGCCATGTCTCACCCCACCAGGCGCTGATGCTTTGGCTCTCCTCTCAGTCCAGGCCTCCTCTCACTCTCTCTCTCACTCTCTCTAGCTGTACAGTCTGTCTCTCCCACTAACCTGTTGTGGTTGTTGTTGCTTCTCTTCCTCTGTCTACGTGCCTTACTGCTCTGTGCCCAGGGGAAGGCGGAATGTCCGTGCCAGGAGTCAGGTACTCTGTCTTGTAGCACGGCGGGATCATCACACTGTGTTCAGTTATGCTAACCAACATTTCTGTGCATCTGTCCTGTTGGGATTCCTGATGTGTAGATGTAACAATATACATGGTGCCGCAACACATACACACTCTTGTTCTTGTGATTGCTCTGTGCACATTATATTGATTATTTAACAAGAAAAATAATGAGTAACTATATTCTCATAACTCTGCAAAGTTCATTTATTTAGCAGCTAACTCGCTTCTGATGAGAACACCCTGCAGGAATTCTGTCTTCTGTTGTCTTTTGTTCATTTACGTGAGATCATTAGGTGTGTGTTTCTGGCACAACAGGACTCAGGGCAGCCCATTCCAGTGGTGGTTGAGAGCTGCATACGATACATCAATCTGTATGGTATGTTCCTGTCACGCTCACAGAGGTTTTCAAAACACTGTTCATGATGCTCACTGTCACCAGTGTGCAAGAAAAGATGACATGGTATGTTGGCGTTATAAATAATTTTATAATATCAAATGAAGAACCAGGACGTGAAAACACGTTCATTCACACAAAAGATATTTTTTTAATTTGCATAATGTGTTAATGCCTTTGTTGAGTGTTTCTTTTAAATCTATTCTTACCCACCTGTTACTGTTCCTATGAATGTGTGCGTGTGTGGGCTGTTTCTTCTCAGGTCTTCAGCAGCAAGGTATATTCCGAGTTCCCGGCTCCCAGGTCGAAGTCAACGACATTAAAAATGCATTTGAAAGAGGTAAGTTAGCAGTGAATTGGCCATCTTCTCGTAGATTGATTTTAAATTGCATTTTATTCCCCTCAGAAGCAGCAGTTTCCCCCACAGGGCTCGGCAGTGCAAAATAAAGAGCCCTGAGTGTCACATGTATCCATGTAATGGCCATGTACAACATTTCAGATGCATAATACATGGGATTAGCATCCTAGGGTCATAATAAATGAGGAAGCGTAACTGCTCAACTGTTTATATTAACCCCGCGAATGGAAATACACATTTAAAAGCTGCATGAGTGCCAAGTTACACAAACACTCAATGATTAATGAGTGTTTTACATGTTTTCTCTATAGGCGAGGATCCATTAGAGGATGATCAGATTGATCATGACATCAACTCTGTGGCAGGCGTTCTGAAGCTCTACTTCAGGGGGCTGGAAAACTCCCTGTTCCCTAAAGAGCGTTTCCTCGATCTCATATCTACAACCAGTGAGTCGCTCTTCAGGGCAGAAATGAATGTCCGGCTTTGACTTACTGTGGCTAAACATTTGTTGTCCCACTGTTTCTCTCCTGTTTGTAGAGCTCGAGCCGGGTCCAGAGAGAGCTCATCACCTTCAGCAGATCATTGGCACGCTTCAGCGGCCTGTGATCATCGTCATGAGATACCTGTTTGCATTTCTAAACCAGTGAGTCCTGTCGTAACAAATTGCACGTGTCATGCTTTTATAGTGATACTCACTGCCTGGGTGGGTTCTAGTCTTTCCCAGTACAGTGACGAGAACATGATGGACCCCTACAACCTGGCTATTTGCTTTGGCCCCACGCTGATGCCCATACCAGACGACGAGGACCCCGTGGCCTGCCAAGCGCATGTCAATGAGGTCATTAAGACGGTTATCATCCACCATGAGCTCATTTACCCAACCCAGCGAGAACTGGAGGGACCTGTGTATGAGAAGTGCATGGCTGGAGGGGAAGAATACTGGTAATTACACGGACAAGCTGTTGGCCCAGTGTGTGTGCTAAAATAAGATAAAATGAGATTAGATCAGCTTTAGCCTCGCTATGGGGAGAGTGACATTTGGAACAGTAAAGCAGTAGAGCAATACAATGCATCACAAATATAGGACAAATAGAACTATAATAATATATAAAAATGTTGAAGGATTTCATTGCAAGATAATATATATAATAATATTATTATGATATATAATATTGAATAGATCTTAGTGAATACGTATTCTTGCACTACCTTCTCTAAGATGAAAATAGAATATATTTTCTGTCAGCCAGTTTTTTATTCCAACTTTTTTTTTTATCTCCCAGTGAAAGCCCCCACAGTGAGCCTGGAGCGCTTGATGAGGTAGACAATGGTACTGGTCCAAACACAAGTGATGAAGGTGCGTTACCAATGACACTCGGCACACATCCCTTTAAGAGCAGACAGGACATTCGTGTATATCTCTTGAACCGGTTTGTGTCGCGTCGTGTGTTGCAGAGGTGGAGCAGATCGAGGCCATCGCCAAGTTTGACTACGTGGGTCGGAGTCCTCGGGAGCTGTCTTTCAAGAAGGGAGCGTCGCTGCTGCTGTACCTGCGAGCCTCTGAGGACTGGTGGGAGGGCCGTCACAACGGTGTGGACGGACTGATCCCACATCAGTACATCGTGGTGCAGGACATGTAAGATCAGTGGCTTTAATCTGGGAAGTCCATGAAAAGTTAATCGTGCTAAAAATTATTTACAAAATGATTGGGGCATTCGCACTCCCATTCCCTCGCTCCATTTCACACTCACAGGCCAAAAATAAATCATCACATTACTTCAGAGCCTACAGGACAAAACTGCACCACTCATTACTTGTGCTTCTATTCTTAGTTTCTATTCTTCATCTTTTCTTCTCTCCCTGTGAGTTCTCTGTGTGCTTGACCTTGAAAAGCCTGAACCCGTATCTGGATCAGTGTAAATGTTTCTAACATTGTAGTTGGCTTTGATGAAAAACAGAAGAAAGCCCCACTAGCTGTGGAGCTATAAGGTTGGGCTTTGTATTTTGCTTGTACCTTGTCACTTTTACCTGATAACCTCTCCTGCGCCACAGGGTCGGTAAGACAATCAGAGCTAAATACAGAAGAGTGATGAATGCTCTGCCAAGTGGGGCCGTTTATTTTGTCGGCGGCGATTAATTTTGTCAGAATGAGCAATGTGTTTCACCGCGGTAACGTCGTCGACGGCGGCGACAGTGCTGATTGTGGAGGAATCATGTGTGTGTGTTAATCCCGAGATGGAGCGCTCTGGATGTTCAGCCTCGCGCAATACAAGCCGATAAGAGCTTGTCCTGCAGACAGAGACAGAGGTCATCAATCATGACCAGTTGTCTGCTGCTGTCTGTCCACATTAGGGATGATGCTTTCTCAGACAGCCTTCAGAGGACCGATAGCGAGGCCAGCAGCGGATCCCACCGCGACGACAGGGCTCCATCTCGAAACGAACGCCAGTCTCCTTGTGAGCACACACCGGAGCACCGCTTCGGAGCAGCCTTAGGAAGGTAAGGAGTTTTTAAACTAGACTTTAAACTAACTTTTTAAACTCAGAGAGACAGAGCGAGGACAGTGTGAATCCCCGTCGTTGCTTGTTTCGTGACTTGGTTAGAGTGAGAGTGCGATCAGATGGCGCTGCGGTGCCACGCCACAGGAACAGCGACGACCGGCACAGCCCCCCCAGGGCTGCAGACCAGCCCCCGAGAGTTTTGCCTCGGCCCTGCAGCCCACGCAAAATGGCTGTCAGCAGGGGCCTGACCGAGAGCCCCGAGAAGCGGCGCCTCACCACGTTTGGCAGCGCAGGCTGCGTCAACCACCCTGACAGGAAGGCCTTCGTGGACAGCCACTCTCAGCGGTCTTCACCCAGTGCGACTCGCCATGCCAGTCTGGGAGACCACAAAGCTCTCGAAGCTGAAGCGCTCGCCGAGGTCAGCACATTCATCCTGCTTTCTAATCTTACTGTAGTCTGAGGAAATCGACGTTAAATTACTTCCTATTACTTCCACTTAAAATCACACTTGAATGTGAATATGAATGTCACATCACGTTTTTCAGGACATAGAGAAAACGATGAATACGGCTCTCCATGAGTTGCGCGAGCTGGAGAGACAGAACGTGGCCAAACATGCCCCCGATGTCGTCCTGGACACTCTGGAACCTCTCAAACACCCCGGCGGGGCCCAGGATCCGCCCGGCAGCCCCTTGCACACCATGGTGATCCGGGACCCTGACGCCGCCCAGCGACGTAGCAGCAGCAGCTCCTCCTCCGAGACCATGACCACGTTTAAACCCGCCCTGTCGGCGCGCAGGCCGAGCGCGCCTCTGAGGCCCCCGCCCGTCAGACCTGTCCGGCCCGCTCCGGTGATCGGACAGGGGCAGGGGCCGCACCGCTCCAGCAGCTCCAGCTCCTCTGGTCTGGGCAGCCCAGGCATCACCCCCACTGACAGGGTCTTCCCCAAAGCACCCTCCCCGTCACCGTCAACCTCCTCCTCCTCCTCGGACAAGCAAGGTAACATGTAGCTCTGTCACAGCTCAAGTGGGTGGAGAACACTGTGAATACTGAGTGCTTGTGATTACCACCGCCAACACAAACTTTGACACCCAGTGTGCATCATGAATATTACCACTAATCGTGTATATTATAGGACGACTACTGCTGGTTTCTGCCCACTTATTTACTAGCTGGTGGACAAGTCAATGTACTCTTTGACAAAAATACTATATTATACAGAAACAGGATTTAAATGTAGTGGAATTACTTCATGGAATGGTACCGTGCTGAATATCCATGCTGGATTTAAAAAAAAAAAAAAAAAGGGATGCACTGGAAAATACTTCTGTTTGTTGAAATCTGCCCATGGAACATCTCATTGAAACGTGATTAGATTACAATGCTATTATGAGCTGGGACTTTGTGTCTGGTTCTCTGTTCCATTATGAGGGAACACTTAAGGGAATAGTACCACATCCTGGAGACATCCACTGCGTGCTGGAGTGGTTCATGCATGTCTCTCATCATGAGGAGGATTCCTCACAGTGTCGCTCACCAGAGCTGAACAGTGGACTGAATTTCACACATGCTTTACATGATATGAAAGGCCGCTGTATTTCAGCAAAGTTGAGATACTTTCTAGTAAAACAGGTTTGAGGGTAGGCAGTGTTTTGCTGTTCTTCATATGCCGTTTACGGTCCGAAGAGTCCACGCAAGTCAAACTTTTCTACGCACAAAACAGAAACAGCCATCATTTTCTGAGTGTTTTTGGTCCAAACGACTATACAAACTAAACACTAATCTCTATTAACAGGTACGAATACAGATGAATCAAATAGCTGAGAGTAATCCAGTCAGTGTTTTCCTTCCTTGTCCTTTGCGCTGTGAACACAGGCTATTTAGCGATTGGTCAAACTAGAAAGCGAGAGTGCCACCTATATGTTGTCCATTGCTGAAGATTCTGTAGATTCACATATGGAATGAGTCAATAGAAATTCTAAACAAATTAAAAGACAAATCCAGTGTAACTGCTTCATTCGCGTCGGTTTGCGGCCAGTAGCCTGGACTGTGCTGTATCAGCTGCTGGCAGCAGTGAACCCACCATGCTGCCTCGTTCTGACCCACAGAGCCGCACATGAACTCATCCTGTTTAATACAGGTCAGCAAACGCACCTCCACGGCCTGACAGCAGGAGACATGAACATGAACCCGAACTCAGCCGTAGTTGAATATGTGCGTGCCCAGCAGAGGTTAACCAGACTTTCACAGAGAACATTGGTAACACGAGGAAATAACAATGATCTAAATGTTCTTATTATATTTTCATGTCTCTTTGTTAAAAGATAATCACATAAGCAAACCTTTCAAGTGACTAATGCACTTAACGGCGCTACAGGGAACGGGGACGAAACAGGATGCAGCACATGTGAGAACCATCGAAGCCTACGTGACATGTAGATCACACCACCGGCCACTTCAGGCTGTGTGGGTGTTTTAGGATGAGCTTGTTTATTTGATGGTGATTTTTTATTTTTTTTTTTTTTGTTGTCAGTCTCATGAGAATGATCAGTATATCTTTAACGTGTAACAGGTACATTTGAATGAATATATTAAGTGCATACTGCTAAAGGATACTTGTATAAATAACATTGTATGATAGAAACAGGATATATTATCATATCTAGTGTGTAGAGTCTTTTGTAATTCTTATCCTTGCACAAACATTAACAAAACAATAAAGAAATGAAGCCTCACAACATGTTTCTTGTTTATGTTTTTGTAAAAAAAGAAAACACATTAAATAGACATATAACAGGAATGCTACACAAATAATATTCTTATATTGACTATTATTCTTTATTATAAAATCCAAACATTGGTCAGACTTCCACACAGGCCATACACAGTGAGCGCAGTGGTTTTACAGTGCCACCTGCTGGTCAGCAAAATAAGTCAATGAGGCACATTCAAACAAAATGAAAGGGTCAAAAATCAGACAACTAAACATATCAGATAATGTCCAAATTTAGTATAAAGAAAAGGGCAGTCAGCAGAGTGATTGGGTCTGGCCTGAAGACATTTCATGATGTGTTGTTCTGATGATGCTGATGATCCCTGGATCCTTGGTTGGCTCTGGCTGCTGGTTCATGTGTTTCATGCTCATCGAAACATTCAGTTACCACTTGTGCCCTGTGGATGGAGGCATTGTCTTCTTGGAAGACTGAACTAGACCAGAGGGAGCAATCATTTTTCTCTAAACATCATTAAAAACAACTATATGCTTTATACCTACCTCTTTGGAAGAGTATAGACCACACTTGTCGACTCCTCTTTGTGGCTTCAAAAGCACAAACTGTCTCCCAGAGACCTTGTTTTCAACACCCTGATCCGGATAATTCTGCTTGACTGTTTTCCTTCTTCTACCGTGGCCAACGCTCACAATCAGGTTCAATTCGTTTTGGTGTGTTTATTGAGATTTAAGTGAGAGTATAATCAGATTATGACCTCGCCAGAGGCGTGAACGGCTGGCGAGAGGGACCGGACCACCCGTGGACTAACACCCAGCTTTCTGGCTGTGTCCTTCTAGTTCAAAAGGCCTTTTCATTAACTGCTGTGATATGATTAGACAGGCCACCAGAGTTGTAGCTGTAACACAAGGCTGGGGATTGTGGCATTAAAGCTCGTTGTGTTTCTCAACAACACCTCGCTCAGTTCCCATGATTCAATGTTTCGATACGTGTGTGAGTCATTAGAGATAATCGATTCATTCATTGTGGCGCCTTTTGGCATGATGTGTATAAACAGAGTCTTGCCTTGGTGTTTATATGTTGTTGCATGCAGGGGTATTAAAGGGATAGTTCACAGAAAAATGGAAATGTTTTTATTATCTACTCACCACGATAACGATGGAGGGGGGGGGTGAAGTGTTTTGAGTCCACAAACTGCTTTGGAGTTTCCGTCAAACTCAATGAATTTGGAGTACATGATAAACAGTTCTTTTAATATAAAAACCTCCTGTGGTGTTATCCAAGTGTCTTTAGACCCCTATGTGGAAAGCCTTTTACCTTTAATCTCATGCTTTCTGTTAAATCTTCTGAAACAAAACATTTAAGCAAATATTATACTTATACTTGTCAAAAAAGTAAAAGTTGTCAACTTTGCCATTAATATTAGAAAAAACAAATGCAATATTTGCATATAATATTCCATTTCTTTATGTTTTTGTCTGAAACTGCAAAATTGTCTGAAGTGTTCCTTCACTTTGGTGTTGTGTATTTTGTTTAGCACCATGAAAACACATTGGAACCGACATCAAAGTCATATATTTCTTGCGCCCTGCCGCGTTCTATTATGTGGCAGACAAATAACTCAACAGCTCAAGCAAACAAAGACGCAGACAGAAATGTAAGTCACTCAAATAAACGATAAAGCTTTGATTGGAAATGGCTTCACATTCACATGAACTTCTGTGGCTAGTATTTATTCCCTCCTCTGTTCCAAGTTGCTTCCATCGCTGGTGCAAATACCTCTGACTTATGTCTGGGTCATAAATGTGATTAACTTCATGCTGCTGTTGAAAATGCATTGATCAAACAGCAGCAGCATGATTAACTTCATGCTGCTGCTGTTTGATCAATGCATTTTCAACAAAGTTCAACCTGACAGGGAAAAGTGATATATCCCCCCCCACTCACACACACAGGGTTGAAACGAATTGAAATGATGGCGTCTGTTTCAAAGTTTAATGTTTGAGTATCTGCTGCCGTGTGACGTGTTTCACTGAAGCTGAACTTTGTGGGCCATTGAAACAGACACTTCTAAGGTCATTTTTATGTTTTTTCTTATTACACTTTCTCAGATTGTTCCATTTACTATCATTGACTATCCTGCCTCTGCGCGCCTGGCAGGTCTCGACATCCCATCTTCCACACCATTACGTTTCCTTTGAGCGTGTTGCTTCAGCTGACCCAAACAAATTGCTGGCCACAGACCGACCATGTAATGTGACTCAATCACTCGGAGGTTCAGAGACTCAACACCAGTCGTTTCCTTTCTGCTCATTGTTCCACTTCAGCTACCTCAAACATCAAAACTGACTCAATCCACCATCAGCTGTGTGAATATTGTTTCTGCCGCTCCCCTATTTTTCCCGAGTATTACAATCGATGTTATTTTTGGAACGTTGCAAATATACACGGTATAAATTGTAATAAGTGGAACGGACATGAAATACAGCCTTTATAAGGAGTGTATCTAGTTTCATTATCCATCCTCTTGTCAAGGCTGTAATTCACATCGTATGGGAGGTCAAGTATTTTCAGTCATGGTCAGAAACAGCTGCCAACCTTTGTTTTCTTATCATATTTTTCTGCCGTAATGTTGTTGAATCCAATTTTTTTTTTAACTTCTTTAACTTTTTAGCTAATCTCCTCCACTTTCCCCCCTGAACCGCCTCGGCACTAAAAGCCGCTGTCAGTCCTTAAGTCTTCATTATTCTACTTGAACTTCAGTTGCTTCAAATCGCACTGTTTCAGAAAAGGAAACAGCTTTGACATTTCATCCCAGTGGAGACAAGAAAAAGAAAATCCAGCTGAGTTTAACACACAAAGGTCCCAACCTGAATTATTTTCAGCAGGTACCCGAAACCGATAAAGTAGAACGTAAGTGAATTGAATCATTAATATGCAGATGTGACATTTATTTGGAAAAGACTCTGTAACAAGTGAGAAAATAGAGAACAGAAAAGTACATGATAAAAAAAACTAAAATGACTAGAAGTGGTGTTAGGATTATTGGCATTAAATGAAGTGCACTGCCACCATGGAGCCTTTGAAAGAGACAAACATTCAGGTGTCTGTTTCCTATCAAATACAATGGAGGGGGGGGGGTCTGATCGACTGCATTTTCCCTGTGAAGATGGGAACTTTGGCAGAGGAGGAAGGACAGACAATGACTGATGACGGCAGGAGGACTTTAAAGTTGCCATGATTAATATCTCATTCAGTGAATCGGAGGTTCCATTACGGCTACGACTAATGCTCTCATGGAAACTATGCAGGTTGTATTTGTCCTGGAGAGGAGAGGTATAGAGTTCCCCGTGAAGAGAAAATCCTTCACTCAAAGTTCAATTAAAATTCCCAGGTGGAGACATTTTTCAACTGCAGGCGAATTCATCGTTAATCAACACGGAGAAGAAGGTTCATTCAAAGTTACAGAACAGAATCAGGTAACAGTGATTGATAGTCCCATCAGCAGAGAATCAAATTATTACATGTGACATGAAAGGGAACTTTTTCTTGGTGTTTTGGGGCCTTTTACCACATCGTTTTGGTTTTTTGACCCAAGCTATTGCTATTATGTTTTCAGTGGAGCAGTCTTCTGCCCTCACAGCTCCAAATGGCAGCAGCACAAAGGTAGTGATTTACAAGTGGCTGTGCTGGAGCCTTTAGCATTTAAAAAGCCAAATACTCTAAAACTGGACTTGGGGGGGGACTCAAAGAGACAGGAGGTAAAACCAAGCACCTCAGACAGAGGCTGAACAGAGGAGCTGCAGTGATTGATACCATGATATGTTTTCTGTTAGTTAGAGCACGAAAACCTCTCAGAGTAATTACAAAGAAATGAAATGAATGAATATGGTCATGATACGTCTCCTTGATGGACTGTGACGATCTTCTCTTGGGTCTTGGTCTTTTTATTAGTCGCCTTTGCTGTTTCCCACATGTCGTCCTGGTTCTGTTACGGTTTGTTTTGACACTTGCTAAAGAATCAAAGTGGTTTGTGATTTTGTCACTTATTTTATTAGTCTTGACTCACAACCTTTTGTACATCATGCCTGTCATAACACTGAGCCGCGTTCAGCCTCTTTCTCATATTTCTTTTTTATTTAATTTGGTCTTATCCACTGTCAAACCCCCTTTTTATCCACTGCAGATGAAAAAACAGTGGAAGAGGCTCTTTGACAAATAACTCAGCTGGTAAAGTGTGAGGTAAGTTTCCTCTCCGATCTCTACAGGGATACATGTTCATTTCACAATCATGCAACGGTCGTCTCTGTTTGCTGGTTCTGACACATTGTTTTAAACCAGGATTATCTCATTGCATGGGAACTCGCATACTTCCATCTGGTGAAGATATCATCAGGAATTTGGGGGCTTCGGGCATCAGGTCCAGCGGATCTGTTATGTAAATGGACAGGAGCATCACACATAGAGATCAAGTTTCATAAATCTCACGAGCGCCTTGTCACGACGCTGCTGAGAGCTTCCTCCGTGTCAATTTCATGGATATCATCTGTCTTTCCTCGGTATGAAATACAGATGTAGGATCCCTTTCCCACATTCGAGGAGTAATTTGATGCAGTTATGTGTTGTGGCAGGGGATTGTTTGTTTGCTCGGCCTTTGCTCTTCCTGTGGACACGGAGCAGGCAGCCACAGTGGACAGTGGCACCAGACGGCAAGAGTCCCATGGGTTAAAGAAGCGCTGAGGGATGAGCCGTGAAATCCGTTTAAACATCCAGTCAAACGCTACCACAGTGCATTGGGCGCATGAGCTCCCCTAAGGCTACTCACAGCAAGCAGTGTTACGAAACAATGTTGTTTGTGTTTGTATTTGTGGAATGTCGAATGAATTTGCTTTCTCAGGTTAAAATGGCACTGAGCGGAACACATTCCTCCACAAAGTCCTAAAAGTCCACCTCATGAAACCACCTCCAAATCTTCATTTTTTTTTTTGTTTGGCACCAAACTACACACAGCCACAGATTTATTTCCCCCGTAAAAAACATTATAGTTTTCATCAAGATCCATAAATAGCTTTTATTATGTGAAAGAATTGACTCCTATGATAAAAAACCTGGATCAGCTGAGAAATGTCGTGGGTGTTTTCTTGCTCAGTTCCATCCCTCCACTCAGTTAACGTTGCATAACCTCTTTGGCGGAGGTGATAAATACATTTGTTAAACAATGGGGGATGAGAACATTTTTGACTACACCTTTAATTATACCTTCACTTTTTTCAAACGCTACTTCCAGGTCAAAATTTCAATCGTGACCGAAAACAAACGACTATTGATTTCACTTTGTTATAATTACTGTAACATGGTTTCCTGCTAAAATAGGATGATGAAATGAAATGATGATAAAATAATCATACATGCCTAGCATCACTATGGCAGCCTTTTCCCTAAACAATCCATAAGAAATGATATTTGAGGTCATGATGTGGAATACAGTTGATGTCAGATTCAGTAAAAATGAAACAGAGCCGGGGGGACCACCACTCTTCGAGGGTGAGGGTCTCTCCACTGGAGAGCAGAACTAATGAGGCGCTGAGGCATCACATTATGGCTGAGTAACCACCCATTGCTACAATGGTAATCCTCTCAAACACTTAATCTAACCCAGCATGCAAATATCTGGAATCTATTACATGAAAGCAAATATGTTCCCAAGTTTTTTTTCCTTTATTAGGCTGCTTCTTAAAAAGTGTAAACGTCTTTCACAGAAAGCAGAGGATGGAGTCACAAACATGGAGAGATAATCAGAAGACTTTCCTCATGAGAGAACTAAAGCTCCCCATTCGGTGACACATTTTTTATGAGCTTTGCATCTTCATTTTTGAGAAGATGACCCTCTGTTTCCATGTGACCGTAATGACAGCGTCTGTAATAAACCGGCCTGTCTGGGACGGGCTGTTTGTTTGATCTGTGGCGATGCTGGCTGCAGCTTCCCTTCCTGAAACTGTAAAACTGACCTGCAGTAAAGGATCCACAGTACTGAAGATTTGTCTTATGTTATAACAGAGTGCGTGAAAGGCTCATAAAACCTTTGAAACCACGTGCAGCTGATGGCCTCTTGCAACAAGAAGACATTGTGTGTCTGAGCTCGGCCCTCGGAGCTCTGCAGTGCTGTTCAGTGTCCACGTTTGATTGCCTGAATCAAAAGAGGCGGACGGAGCTGATTGTTTGTTGACTTATTGAAATGACCACCGGCCTGCAGGGCTCTGCTGGGAAGAGACCGAGCAAAATGCAAGACAACAGGAACAGAAAAATGTCTGTTGCTGTTTCCTCTTCTTTTGGGGGGGGGGGTCAGAAGAATTGCATGTTAACTCAGGGAGGTTACGTAAAACAAAGCAGAGTTTGGCTTTGATCTGACTAATGATGTATGATTAGGGCAAGGTGTCTGACCTCAGATTGCCTTCATGTAAACGATGAGGACACCTTGTTATCGTTGAGGGAAAGGTTCAGCGAGGATAAATCTCTCTCAGATGCCTTCTACAGAGATGCGTTCCGTTCGGTTTGAAAAACATTCGGAAAACAGTCTCCAGTTTCGGGCCTTTCAGTGAGAACGCGTCGGTCTGTGTACTGTCCTTTCCACTAATACCAGTCTGTGTCACTGTGCGGTCTTGTCTGAGTGGAAGCGATGAGTGCTGTGATTTAAGTTCAGCTCCGCGCACGTGTTATGGGGAGTAACAAACTGCAGCTGCAGCACAGTCAGTCAATATCAGTTTCCCAAATCATGTCGCAGATGACAGCAGGGGAGGGTTGGTAACCCCAGGCGAAGCAGGAGGGGATCATTAAAATAAATCCCCCTCTAACAGAAAACATCATGCATCATGTAGCTATTCCTTTCGGTAGCATCAAACCGTGCGACACTGCATTTAGAATTCGGTTTGCAAAGCTGCTTTATTGCAAATGACAACTTAGAAAAACGACTCTGTCCAGCACACAGCAGTGGTCCATTGCCCACGAGGCATGTTTTGGTTTTCTTTTTCAGGGCCTCAAACGTATTTTCGGCCCCCTGCCAAATCTTTTCAGAACTCATTTATCGTGCTGTCATTGGTGAAAATGTCCATTAGTGGCCGGCCATGTTATATCTAAAGAAAACATCCCCTTTCGGTTTGAGTGAGGCACTTTTCATCAGGACGAGGCTCGTAAGTGTTGTTTATCTTACTGTTCTGACACACCGTTAATAACCTGTCTGTGACGTACAGCTGAACTTAAAAAAAAAAAAACAATACTTTTTTTTTTTTTTTAATTTTCTTTTTTAGGGTATTCAAAGCAAGCAAGATGAAAACCTGGAGTAGTCTTGTGAGCCATCTAAAACAGCACTTTCCCTTGATGTGGATCATGTTAATCTACTGTATATTTGCAATTTCCTGCTCCATGAGTTTTACCACATTTTGCACAATTTAAATTTAAATGTTTACTGTTTTCACTGGGCAGGAAGTCAAAAGAGTTAAACTGGACTATCAGAGGAAACACGCTGTCTGACTTGAGTCATGAAATGATTAGTAATTTGCTTTTTTATAAACTGTTTCCTTTAATGTAATAACAGGAGATGGCTATCACTCTCATGTCTTGAAGCTAAATACAGGTCAGCCAGCAGATGATAGCTGAGCTTGTAAAGACTGTAATAAGTAATGCTGATGGCTCTGTCCACAGGAAACACAATCCACCTTCATCCTTATCACTATCGTAACCAGTATTACGTGTTTCAGTGTCTGTGTAATTTCATCTCAAATAAAAAAACAATTGATTGCTCTTGCTCCCAGAGAGACCTGAAACAGCCTCACTGGAGTAAAGATCAGTTATTCGGGGTAATACAGACCATGTGCAACGGGCTTTGTGAGATTTCACCAAAGATGAACCACATGCTCCCAAAATCGGAGCTGTAAATTGAATTTTCTTGTTAAAATGTAATCACTTGAAAACAGAGAGGATCGTGGCACAGATCTCCGTGTGGTTTATTTCCAGCTTCAGTTAAAACAAAAGTGTTGCCATGGATGTATTTGCAGAATCGCAGATGGTTCTGAATCAAAATGTGGATTTATTTCATGTTCAAAACTTTCAGGAATGATGAAGAAATATTTTTAAAAGAGTCTTGTCAAAATAACGCCAAATGTATTTTTAGATTAAATATAAATCATATATTTTTTGGTTCCATTTTCCATCGGAATGAATAAACACCTGATATGAAGAACTGTAATTACAACGTTACATATATAGGAACATTTTAAGGAGAAACCCATTAAAATTAAAGTAAGAACCAACTTCCATTTGGACATTTGGACAAACAAGAGCAGAAGCAGAATGTGATTTGTTTGTTATTAATTATGAGTCAGTTCATATGCTTCCCACCCACTGACAGAGCTGCAAAAAATAGCCTATGCTAATCTAAAGATCCTTGGTCATATAATTTGAAACACAAGTTTAATTCTGTGCTCTATATTCTGCCCATCGGTTTTACTGGACTGTAAAGATGTCTACTTTTATTGTTTGTGTGAAGTTTCCACTCGAGGCTGGACAACAATTTCAATAATATTTCCCATGCTCTGCAGACTCTATGGTCCATTAAGTCGTGTGAGAAAATACAAATTTCCTACAACTTATTTTATAAACAAATCCAAAGCATTTCTGGAGCCTGTTCGACAAATAATGAGCACGAACCAAAGGGTTGGAAGAGACTGAAGATAGTGAACATACTGCACATGAAGATTTGTGTGAGTGGCTGAATGTAAAATTATACTGTGAAGCTCTTTCTGAGGTCATCCAGAAAGATTTATTTGTATTAAACGTAATGTCCTGCAGAGAGTTAACGACTACATTCACACCATCAAACCGCCCTGGTTATCTTGCTCAAGGGCACTTTGGAAGACCGTGGAAAAGTAATAAGAATTTCTCACATTCTCCGATTTCCCTGTAGCTCAAAGTTCTCCAGGCTAATTCCTCTTTTATGGATATGTTATGTTTTGTAGATGAAGCTTTTTGACTGATGGCCTCGAACTACTGATCAGCTCAACTGACACCTCTCAGACTGAGCTCCGGCACAAAAGGAAAATCCCCTTCCTCCTTAACGCTCCACGGCTGCAGATGTAGTTCAGAAGCGCAGCCCCCATCTTGTTTCATTTTTACATGCCCGCAGTGTCGTCCTCTTTCATCGGTTCAATAACAGCTGTGTCTGAACCCAGTCGGGTCGAGAAACATCTCAGGGATATATACGCTGCTCAGCGTGACAACGTCTGCCGCAACGGTCTTTGATTTGTTTAAGAATTGAACGTACCCAGTTTGAGGTGTCTAAAGAGGGGCGCTCCTGCTCGATAACATCTGACAGGCCAAATGTTGTCATGAAGTAGAGTTCCACCTTTACTCTCATCATCACCAGTGTGTTTTAGAAATCACGACTGAGTGTTGTGACAAGCTCGGTGATGTAAGCACGGAGGCTCCCTGCTGCGTGCACGAGGGTCACCGCAATAAGAATAAACCAGAGGGTGTGTTGGTACAGCTGCCCTGTGGTTTCCGTGCACTCACACAGGTATGAACCAGCAGCCGCTCTCTCTCGCTCCTAACCTGAAGCATGTGTGCGGTGCTGGGGGGTTGGGGTTAGGTAAGGCGGGGGGGGTCACATGCAACGCTAAATCATGTTAGCGTGACTGACACATGGTTTGTGTGAACACTGCCAAGCAAAACAAACACCCGCGCTGCAGCACAACCCCTCGGACATGACAAGGTCCTTCCAGGTGAGTTAATTTTTAATAAAAAACAACACTGTTGTTCCAAATTTAGTCATTTATGTGTGATTTCCACAAACCCTTTGAGTGAACAGTAACAACCGCAGGATGAAGACAGTTTTTAATGTTCTAGAAACACTCCGTGATGCTGAATAATACATGACATGAATTATTTCCCACTAGAGGCAGTGAAGAGTCCGCTGTCAAAAACATAACAGAAGAAGAGCCACGGATGAATAACAGCCTCTATGTGCAGTGCATTATACATTGGATTAGACAATATATTTATATGACAACTCCGCGTGATCAAAAGCATCGATCTTGGAGTGTGTATTAATATCTCACATGATAGAATTTAAATGTAATGGATGTCGAACTCAGGCAAAATAAGCCCCTACAGCTGGATTGATAATCATTGATTGCGAGCTTGTATGAGGCACATATACAAAAGTTGAGGCATAAAAATAAATTATAGCTGTTTCCAGTGTTAGTTTTTATAAACATGTCTTTTATGGTATGATTATATTAAAACTGTTTCAAACTTTAAACATATTTTCAGCCATAACCAAACCAAATCCGGGGACACAGCCCGTGCCTTGTTCAGCCTTCCTTTGAAGCTCAGTGGTTTCGTCTGGTTATCAGTCACAGAGTCAGTTTCCTTCGTTGAGTTTGTCTTGAACTTGAACTACCAAAGTTTTTACGAAAGATAACTCTTCTTTAAAGCAGAAAAAATACACATGCACTTTTCTCATTAGATCCTTGAACGCGTGCGGCTACATGTGGCCGAGAAAATAATAATCACAGAGTTTTACAGCCAAGAGTTTCAGCTTCTCCCCCAGCATGTGGAGTCGGTTTAAAGAAGCTCGATGGAATCCAGTTCCACAGAGACTCCAGAATAGACAGCAGTGGATTGTATACCACTGTAGCCTCGGGCTTTACTCCCGGAGGAGAGCTCAAGAACTCACAGCATGTGTAACATCTGCAACTCCGCTCATGGAAAGTCAGTGACTTGCATCCAAGTGGAGGGTTTGCATACACGCTTGCCACCTCCCACTGATGGGCCTTTAGTAAAAGAATCTGTTGTCTGTGCACAATTTTGCGGTTTCAATGACAAGCACAATGGTTCCTTCACCTGGAAACATTTAATAGAAAAACGGGCCGTGAGTTCCTGAAGGTTTTTGCTCAAATGCTTGGAAGGTTTTACAATACTGTAATTAGTTTCCTGTGGCGTCCACGCTCGACCACAAGAGCAGCTCCAAATTACATCTCTTTGTTTATTCCAGGTCAATTTGACTTGACGTAAAAATCCTCCCAAGGTTGTATCTTGTCAAAGGGAGATTGAATGGGGTTAAATAGGGGGGCGTTTGCAGAATTCTTCCGCATACCTGCATGGAATTAATAAAAAAAAAAGTGAATTGCAGGATCGTCCTCGTTATAAAAACGCAATCTGAGGTCCAACACTGCTGCAACTTTACCTTTAAAAATTTGCATATTCCTGTTTGTTTCCTGCACCATGGGAATGTTACGGGACCAAAATAATCTGTGCAATGAAATATTTAAAATCTGATGAAAGAGTATCGTTCTCGTGGGAGTGCTCTTCAAGCGCAGACTGTGTCGGGCCGTGGCGTCTCAGTTAACTGTGATGCAGTTAGAGCCAGGTTGAAATACTGTATGGCCACTGTAATCATTAAATCAGATCACATCAACACAGTTGTTCGAGGAGATGACAGACAGCCACAGGAACTGTGAGCTGAAATTAATAAATTTACAAATCTGTAAATGAAGGTGGTTCATCTGCTTCTCATTTGAAACAATTTAATCGTTGATTGGCAAAATAATGGAAACTGAGACATTTTATATTAAACACTGATATCCGTACTTAAAGGGGGAAGTGATCCTGTGTCAAGTTGAGCAGAGTCTACCACACACCCACTAAATTATACCAGATGGGCTGAATCGTGCAGGATGGAGGTGCAGTGAGGCACTGAGCGCTGGGAGATGTGGGAATTTTCTATTACACAACCAATATGAAGAAGGGCTTTACAGGGCATGGGGCATGGGCCTCAGGCAGCTGAAAGCAAAAACTGCAACAGAGCATGAAACGTGCTAAATCCTCAAATAAAAGTGAATCAGATTGAACTGAAGATGTTTGGTATTGATTTGCCTTTTTAACAAAACTGGAGGAAGTGGTTTCAAAGATAAATCACAATTATTAAAACATCAGATTGTTGCGTAATGTTACAGCACTTAAGACGCGGAGGCTAGGGCTGGTTGGTGTACAGCTTTGTTATAAGACCAAAAGAGTTCAGATTAACTGAAAATTAAATGAGTTATTTCAAGGTGAACGGGGAAAACGTTAGCAAGTTGCAGGTGATCTCATTTCAGGTGTAATATGAAAGTTGGTTTTGTGATCTTTGCCCACTCCTCCATCATCTTGTGAACTATCCCTTTAAAGGGTTTGTGAACTTTTCCTGAGTGTCTTCAAAGCTCTATTTTCGCTAACTCAGTTCTGAGGACAGTTTCATCGTTGTGATGTATGTATCTGTTCTTGTAGAGTCTTATAGATTACGTGGGAAAATTACTCAAATGTAGACGTTAATTCATTTCGTTACAAAGCAAGATTGATTTATCTCGACAATATAACGTGCATCAGCTCCCATTTGATGATGAATCACCCAGACAATGACAGGGCAGGGCACTACGTGAGATCTTTTTCAAACAATATTCCTGCCGTGAAAGGAGCCAGGAGTCCAAACAAATAACGTCGTTAAGATGTTTTCAGCTTCTCTCATTGAACTGCCTCATTTGATTTAATCCTATGTGAGTCCCGATCTCCGTTTGGCAAATATTATTCCAAATGGTTATGTCGCGGTGTCCTATCCAAAACAATCATTGCAGTTGGTTTACATAGCATGTCAGGGCCTGTTAATAAAATATCTTACAGATTAGAGCTGGTGGACAGATCCTCCAGCGTCGGCCCAGCTGCTGATGTGAAGTATAACACGCGAGGGTAGTTTGGCATGGTTTGTGTTGTTTAGAAAATATGCATGAAATGCAATTAGCCATGATTTATGATGTTTTAACATGAAAATGCTTTGGGGCTTCTCAGCCAGAATTGTTTAATACACCCGACCGCATATTTTCCTTTAGGTCTCTTCTGCCTTCTCTGCTTTCCATGCATGTCCCCGCTTCATGCATTAAATCAGAAGAAGTGTGCATATTGTCTTACCTATCTCATCATGGGTGTTAACGTCCATTTTCTACATAGCTTTCTGTAGTCCTGTTCTTATCTGAGCCCATTTAGGAAAAAAGAATGACGTCATGGAATAACACTCCTGATTTTGAAAAAACAAAAAAAGCAGCGTCTAATCTGAAACATTTTCAACTCAATTTCATGATGTGTTGAAGGAAACACTGACCAGAGATGTCTGATTCCATCATCGCTTCTGTACGACAGGTCCAACAGTTCTCACCCTTCACACTGATTCATGAAACTGAGAGATCCTCCCCCCATGTCAGAACAGATGGATGTGTCTGTGCGTCTGTGTGTGTGTGTGTGTGTGTGTGTGTGTGTGTGTGTGTGTACGTGTGCATGCATATTATTCATTACTGTGAGATTATTTTCAAAAAGATTCCTGGATCTAGCACTTGCAGCAGCAGCAGCAGCTAATTTTCAATATTTGATTTGTTTTGATCGCTTTGTCTCACAAATCCTGGATTACTCACACTTTCCTCTCCTAAGAACCATCTGAGCTCCAAGCCAGTAACCTTGGAAACATCAGATCACATATAAGGCCGGGGAAATGGCGACCTGTGTGTCTGTCAGCATGTCTGGTCAGAACAGATGACTGACACACACAGCACCTGCAGCTGCTTAAGTGAATGTGTCAAATACATCACATGAACAAAGAGTTTCACTCGTGCCATGTTTGTTTGTCAGTGTTTTGCTCGATATGAAGTGAAACAGACTGGCTGCAGAAAGATTGAAAATATCCAGGTCCATAAAAATATGGCTGATCCCAGATGATCCACCAATGTTTTTATTCATTCAGAGCCATGACTTTAGCTCCGGTGTGTATTTGTGAAATCTGGGGGCAAGAAAAAGTTTGTTTTTTTTTGTTCTAATTATTAAATAATAATGCAAATAGCATATCAGACAATAATGACAGCCTGGGGCAGATATAAATACATAATTATTAATTTATGTTGTTGTTGGACTGAGATAAAAACGGAGATTGTTTGTGTTTACATTCAAGTTAATTTGTACTGAATCCTTCATGACCTCTGGGGGACAGTTCTGATATGTGAATACCGCCTGAAGGGGTTTCGTTATTTTGATTAGATGTTTTATCTGGTTTTCTTTGGACACAAATATTGAAGCTACTCACGCAAGATAACTTATCTTTGACTCCTTTGATCTGAAATAGTATCTCAAAATTTGATTCTGAACATCACCTACATGTATATACTTGTCACCTCTCGTTTGAAAAATAAAAGTGCCTCCAAAGAACAAACCTTTGCTTGACTGGAGATAATATTATACAATACAGTATAGTCCAAATGTTGAGAGGCATTTACAGAGAGGAGGAGGGAGCAGGCAGGAATAAGGAGACCCGCTCATCTAAGACATTGACTCAGAAGAGGGGAGGGGAGGGGGTTAGTGACAAAGCTTCAGCCAACCACAGATCAAAGAGGACACAGTGATGCCTGGACACCCCACAGTACCAGGCTGGTCTCTCAAGGTAGGCTTCTTTTCAACAGGATACCTTGATGTGAGCTTCAATGTCTGTGGAGTTTCCAGCGAATCAAATGAAAGTGGTGGCATCTCGTTTCTCAACAGAAGACAGCGCCAACTTTTGGATTCTGCTCCAAATTAAAATAAAAGGCAGTTCACCAAATCCACTTTAACTGAGAGGCTTGCCAGAAAAATCGCACAGGAAAGACACGACCACATCCTCTGGAGAGCAGCTCCGAACCTGCGTTTGTGATGTGACAGCCGCCTGCGCCAAAGTGGCGCTTTTACGCACGATGGAAGAGCTTTTACGCGAGCAGGACAACTGGGCGCACAACGTTTCCTGGGGCATCTCAAGTCGTGGAAACGAAAGCCACGTCGGAAACACCACGGTGAATCACCTGAAACGGAACGAATTCGTGGCCAAAGTGGAGGTGGCCGTCCTGGTGCTGGTGCTGCTGCTCGCGCTGACCGGGAACCTGTGCGTCCTGTGGGCGATCCACACCACCAAGCACAGCCAGTCTCGGATGTATTACTTCATGAAGCACCTGAGCATCGCGGACCTCGTCGTCGCGATCTTCCAGGTGTTGCCGCAGCTCATCTGGGACATCACGTTCCGCTTCTACGGGCCGGATCTGCTGTGCAGGGCGGTGAAATATCTGCAGGTGGTGGGCATGTTCGCGTCCACCTACATGCTGGTGCTGATGTCCGTCGACAGGTGCATCGCCATCTGCCAGCCGCTCCGCTCCATGCACAAGAGGAAGGATCGCCTCTGCGTGGTCGCCTCCTGGGCGCTCAGCCTGGTGTTCAGCGCCCCTCAAGCCTACATCTTCTTCCTCAAGGACTTCGGGGACGGCGTGTATGACTGCTGGGTGGACTTCGTGCAGCCGTGGGGAGCCAAGGCGTACATCACGTGGATGAGCCTCAGCATTTACATCCTCCCAGTGGCCGTCCTGAGCGTCTGCTACGGTTTGATATGCTTCAAGATATGGCAGAACTTCAACCTGAAAACCAGGAGGGATCACTTCCTGGCCCTCACCGCAGCCAAGGGCTCCAAAGACGCGCACCCGCTCGCCCGCGTGAGCAGCGTGAGGCTCATCTCCAAAGCAAAGATTCGCACGGTGAAAATGACGTTTGTGGTGGTGATCGCCTACATCCTGTGCTGGACTCCCTTCTTCTTTGTCCAGATGTGGTCTGCGTGGGACCCCGCTGCACCCAGAGAAGGTAAAGGCACCAGCAGTTTCCTTTACGCACAGCTGGAGTAAGGGCAATAATCTGGTTCACCAATAGCAACCTCTTTGGCTAAATTACAACTGCAGTTTAAAAAAAAATATGAATTTATTATTATTTTTTTATTTCTGATGAAAACAGTAAAACAGCATTCTTCTCCCCTGAGAATAAGAAAGTGCACGTTACATCCGCAACAACACAGCATGGGAGTGTCATTTCCAGTGGTTATCAGTAGACAGAGGGTCCCCAGAGCCAGTGGGAAAGTAAATGTACCACAGCATCAAAGCGTTTCTCTCTCTCTCTGCGTTCCCAGCGGTGCTTTGTATAACTTTCCTTTAACTGCTACAGTTTGCTCAGATATACCGCTCACATCATCTGAGTTTGCCATTTAAGGGAATGGGGCAGCGCAACAGATATGACCCATACCTTTTAAGTGGAGCTATCTGGGTGGAATTGCATGAATGGTCGTCCGGGGCACGCACAGAATCAGATCAGCCTCGGCCACATTAAGCCTGTGTAATCGTCTTCCTCTTTCCTTTCAAGCGGTTTTGCCTGAAACTAGGAAAACAAACCCATTCAAGCCATGAATGCATGTCCATTACAGGCCTCGGAGCATCTGACCTCAGGGGCCCCCATATAGTTTACTAGTTAAGTTGACTCAATGACTGCAACATCAGACATTACCATTAAGTAAACTTTGAAATTCTTTGAAAGCCAGGAAAAGAATTTCACTTTGTGACATTACATTTTTCCAGATATTGGAGTGTGTTCTTATTCGTCATTCATCTTGAGGAACAGGAGAATGTTCTCATCTGATAAGAGGCGATGTAATCATCCATCCAGCCATACATTACAGGGCGTATCCTTTCATGGTGAAGGGCTGCAGCCAATCCCAGCTGTCACTGAGTGGGAGGCGGGGCCAGTCGCTCACAGTGTTGACACATAGTTAGGATCTAAGTGCGTGGGTTTCAGCTGCTGTAAATGCATTCAGGGTGCGTTCAAACACACTTATGCTACTTAATGGTGGAATATATTGCTGCGTCGGGCACATGGTTCAAATGGGTTGCACTTAGTCGCTTTATTAATCATGGGTGTAACATGCAATAAACCAATCAGAGGGTCATCTCGCATGTCTTTAAATGATAGGTGAGCTTGTATAGAGACAGCAAGTCTAGGCTGGGGGTCCCTGTAACACAGACTGGCCAGATGGTGAGAGAAAAAATCTTGTTTCCAAATCAGTGTGTCTGACCCAGGCATGATCAAATGAGTGGTGGACAAATACATCTCAAGTATGTCCCTCTGAAACAATTAAACACACTGTGAGATGCTAATCAATGCATCACCATCGTTTCCCTCTAAAATCTAAAACCTTCAAATCATCAAATTTGAGGACATGTGGGTTTTCATTGGACAGTATTGCTGCACAGGCAGATCATTGTTGAACTAATCCTTTATTAGTGGCGCTAATTATCAATTTGCACAGTACATCAATAACATAACATGTAAAATAATTGATCAATTCTTAGAATAAATAGTATTCTAAGAATTATCATGGTGTACAGATGGCTTCCACGTGTGGGAGAAAGAAACAGAGAGGGGTGGAGGACAGAAGCAATCTGAAATATTTCATCATATTTGGGGAGAAAAAAAATCATCTACTTCACATGGAGTTGATGTGAACAATGAGATTTCAAAGAAAACATTTTGAAATGTGTTATTGCTCATAGGAAGGTAGGAGTTATTCATAAATCCTGCTGATTTATTGCATTCTCTCTGACGTAATGTGGTGTAATGGCGATATCGCTGTGTAAACACCTTGAGCACTTTCCTCGGCCATGAACTTCCTGTCATATCTCTACTGCGCAGAACAACCTGCAGAGGATCCACTCATAGCAAAGCACAATCTGACATTGAGCCCTCCTGGAGTGTGAGATTAATTTTTCATCCTCAGGATAATCTTGGATTGAGCACTCTCAATAAACTGAGTGATGGAAGCGTGATTAAAATCCTCCTTTTAATTGTCAGCTTCATTGCCTCCTTTTATTTTTCAGCTTTAGTCTGCGGCACTGTCCATCATGTTACTGCAGAAAAAAGGAGTTAGCGCTAGAGTCCTTCCTTGGTGAAGAGTGACCTGTTCGTCAAAGTAGAGTAGAGAGGAGAACGCACTTCAGTGTAGTGATTCGCCATATGAGGACTGGACTCTCTGTGACCGTACACTTCCTGCACCAAACAATCTCTAGTGTTTAAGGTATATGTTTAACAAGCCTTGACAGGTCATTAGGTTGACACAACGCAACACACCTCCAGAAAGAAAGCTATAGCAAGTCGCCATGAAGACAACGGGTCAGTATTCTGACCACAGAGGAGAACAAGACAGTGAGGGCTACTTCTCTCACACCACGTTAAAGATTGGAAGAATAAAATCCCTTTTCCACCACTCCTACATGTCGGGATTCTTCCTGATCTGAAGCTCCGAGGCCTTAATGGACCTTAATCAAATTGATTAATGCGATATAATAACTCTCACTCAGTCCATTTTAATTGAAGAAGTGTGTGGAGCTACGACTCAATCTACTTCCTTCCTAAATCCTCTGTGTATAGCATCCATCAACTGTCCCTATTTGAATGTGTTTGGGCAGCTGCCCTGGAAAGACTCTGATTTATATAAGAAGGAATATAAACGTTACACAATCTGTGAAATCTGATCTTGACTTCATCTTGAAGAAATGCAGGAAAAGAGCGCGTAGCTTCTAGTTGCTTCTTCAACGACATGCTTCATTACAGGGGCAATAAAGAGCCAACTGGTGGTTTAGCTTGTTAGCCTGCTGACCTGGTTAATCATGAGCCAGCGTCTCTACTAAAATTACATGTAAAACTATTCAAATGTTTCTGATGCATTTTAGTGTAAAACAAAAGAGTGGACTCACATGGCGGAGCTGCTGGAAAGTTCAGGAGATCAGCAGAGGTGTCAGCGGCTCCTGGAAATGATTCAGACACTTAAAGCTTTAGTCTGAAAGTTTGAACTTGACATCTTCCTGGAACTGAGAGGAACGTGCTTCTTTATTGCATTTATTCGCCTTTCTCAAATTCTATTTTGGGTAGAAAACAATTGCACGCCTTCCCAGCATTCACTGGGTGAGAGCCAGGGTTCACCCTTGACAGAGTGAAAGTCACTGACAGTTACTGACAATGTTATATGTGGTTTTAATCATTATATACAATGAAAATCCCGGGCCTCCTCTAGAATTGGTAGTTATATAAATAGTTTAAACAATTGTCAACAAACAGGAAAAGTATTTGTTTGAGTCATTTTTCCTCTGAGGACTTGGTTCTATATTGAGTGTTTCCAGCAGCAGCACGGCATCTGTGCCACATCCTGAAAATAAACATGATGATTCCATCATGTTGAAAGAGGATGTCAGCGAGCACAGTCAGTGCTGTGGTTCACTGGTGAGGCCCATGAGGCACAGATACAGATACAATGTGTCGGGGTTACCTGCAGTCAAACTACTGCACTGTTTTCAATTTGAATGTACTGATATCTGTCTTTTTCTCCGTCTTTTTCTCAAGACATGGCCTTCATCATCGCCATGCTGCTGGCCAGTCTCAACAGCTGTTGCAACCCCTGGATCTACATGTTCTTTGCCGGTCACCTGTTCCACGACCTGGTGCGGTGCTTCTCCTGCTGCTGCCGACAGACCCTGACCGACTCCTCGTGTGTCTGCGACCAACGCTCCAGGCACGACAGGAACTGCTCCGCTTACGTAATGAAGAACACCAGCAGCCAGCGGAGCCTCACACACACGTCCAGCTCAGGGGGGCCGGGACACTGAAGAGCCACGTGAACGCCATTATCTTCACGTGCGGCGGTGGTGGCCAGTGCAGTGCGTTTGTTTTTCAGATGCTTTGAACTGAGGTAAACAGACAGTGCAGACGTCCTCTCCAGACCAGTCCCTGCGCCTGAGATAACAAAGAGCAGAACACCAGCTCTGTCCAAACTGTGAAGTGATGCTGCATCTGGCATCAGACTGATGCCCTCTACTTATGTAAAACATTGCTTTTGAACTCCCTGTCCTGCATATACAGTGTTTCTCTAGTGCATTGGTGTTAGGAATGGTAAACAAGTTGTTGTTCTTATACTGAAGCTTAAATCCTTTTTTTTGTCGGAGGTGAGCTTGTAAGATAAACGATGGTGAAATATTGTACGATGATTATCACTTAGAAATCAAAACAAATTGTTTAAATGCATTTTGATCACTTGTCACTCACTGCAAATACGTCAAGCAGTTATTGTTTGACCATTAACGCAATATTATTTCGTGTACTAATATTTTATACTCGTGGTATTCTATCAAGTGTGTAGTTAAATGAAAATGGTGCATGAACTAAGAATTTTATGAAAAAAAAAAACACTCTCAAAGTTGGGCTTCATGCAAAAATGTTCACTGTAAAATGTCAAGACAATAATCAACAAAGAAAATCAATAAGAATGAATTTCATGTGAAGCAGACTGGTTTCAGTATGGTCAGCAGACTCTCTTGTGCCTCAGATCAAACAGTGTTTTTAACATGAAATTGGCTTTGTAAACCATTCCCACTACTTCCCATGTGTGCCTGCACGTCATTGTTTTGAGCTCCATCCCTGTTTTCAGAGTGTACATGAACCCATGATTTAAAGCACATTGGACCAAGGACGTTGGTTCAACGTAAGGACCAAGTGGTGAGAACCACGCCCTCTAGTGGCCACAATTATTCCTCTTCTCTTATCTTCCTTGCTCTGGCTTCATATGATGTGCCAACTTCTTGACACTCACCATTAAGAGGAAGAATTTCTAAAGTAGTTTAACATTTCCTTTATCTTTCCTCCTGGCAATGACTCAAAGAAAACCCTGTGGTTCAGAGCAGCATCCAGGGGGGTGCGGTTATGTGATGGATGAGGAAAAAACATTCATACATTCAACTTCAACTAGCGTCACATAATGCGGCACAGGATTTAAAAAAAAAAAAAAATCATAAAAAGAAGCTGACAATGAAGAAAACACCTTTTCACTGCATCGTAGTGAAAAGCTTTTAATGTCTTGAAATTGTGTTGAGAGCTAAATAGTGCTCAGTGCTTGACAGCAGTCAAATGTCGGGCCCTGCTCTCTGACATAAAGAGCAGGTCAGAGCTGAAGCTGAGCTAATGAAGCGACAGAGTCTGGGTGTGTTGGCTCAGAGGCACATGTGGGCAGGGAGTGGCAGCGTGTGAACTGAAACGCCACTCAGTGTTATTCCAGGGCCGCCAGCGAGCAGCTGACAGCGTCCTCAAATAGAGGGTACTGCTGAACACACACACACACACACAGAGACATGCACACACTCCGTGATAAGGAGCCATTCTGTTCACTCGGAAACATCAACCTGGAATACTCGTCCTGTCGTATAGGGAACTTCCTCTTGCATATTATTCATACCCTGGGACAAATTGTTCAACCACAAGAAATGGGTTTGTCATTTAATTAGGGGTCCAAGCAGCAACAGCTTTGGTCATATTTAGGTCTAGCAGAAAAAATCAACTAATTTCTAGAAGACGGTTGAATGGTTCTCCATATTGAGGGCTTTGTGGGACACCAGTGGGACACCGGGACCTGCTAATTGAGGGGCAGGTGTGCTATCCACTGTCGCACCCAAAGCCGTATCGCAGTGTAAACGTTTTTGAGGACCTTTTAGACATGCTGGTGTGGTATGGCGGCCAGACCTCACATATCTGCTTGGACCCCGTTCATACCTGCTCGCAGGTCTAGGTATCATTATTTATTTTAAAGAATTAATTGTATGAGGTACAGAAAGCTGATCTCATTTCAGAAGATTCCCCGAGAAAACACATCTATTATAACTGGTTCTTCATTTCTGTTCTCTGTTTAATATTACTTCTTTAATCAAATGATATCCTCAGTTTTTACCACTTGGAATATAAAACTACACTGCAGATATAAAAAAAATATTGTATCAAAATGATTAAGATCAATTAACAAAAACAATTCTGCTGAGATGAGTTAAAACATAGCTCCATTTTGAAATGAGTAAAAGTGCTGCATGCTTCACCCAGTTTGTAGCGTGTGACATTCACGCACATCCTCTTTTCAATATCACTCCCAGACGAAATGTTGAAATAAATCCTCGAGGTTTCGCTTCTCCTGGGTGAGTCTCATTCTTTGGCCAGGTGGATGCTGAAGCCTTCGCAGCACCTCCCAGCGCTGGTGAGGAAGGGACGCACGATGACGCCCAGCACGATGCTCCACAGGCTCTGCAGCCAGCGGATGCCCATATAAATACACTGGATACAGGGACTCACCATCCTGTCACAGGAGGAAACACAGTCAGTCATGAAAATATATTTCATTCTATAAATTATTTTAGATCTTTGTAGAATGTTTAATATTTGAGAGATGAGGCTGCAAACACCATAAATATTCACCGGACAAACTAGTCAACTCAAAGTCAAATGAGTCTGGATGGCAGCGGGATCTGAACCCACCAGATGTGGAAACAGCTGAAGATGGCAAAGAGGAGGCCGGAGATCACTGACATGGGAATGGCCAGAAGCACCGTGACGATCCTGTAGATCCAGACCCTGCACACCTCAAACAAGGCGTGGCTCCAGATCCAAACTCTGTCTCCGCTGCGCACCGCCGCCGGCTCGGCAATCACATCCTCAAACGTGACCTGGCAAAGAGGACGGGTGCAAGGAGGAAATCACCTTCCTGCTTCGACGTGCTTTTATCAAGAAATAAATCAACTGTCATCAAGTGCTTCATAAAACAAAGTTACTGCAGAGGAGCGCTTTACCTTGAGGCAGTCGTTGATACCTCGGGGGTCTCTGGCAGTGATCAGAGGCTTTGTGTCGCTGATTTCCACCAGTGTAGAAGTGTGAATGTTTTCCTCTTCCTCATGAGCAGGATGGGCCCTCCACAGCGTCTGAGGTTCCTCCCCGTAATCTTCTTCTTCGGAGTCCTCCAGGTCAATCTCCACTTCCTCCGAGTCCTCCCCTTTCATCGTGGAATCCATCTGAACATGTGAAGCAGACAGTCTCCAAGAGAAGCTGAGTCCGTCTCTGCACCACCAGCTCAGACTGAGGCCACTGGCCGCACGCCCCAGGGTTATATTGGGAATGTTACGGTGCCCTGGGTGGTATTTGGAGAGTGAGGATCATTTTCCTGTGCAGTGGGAGGACAAGTAGCATAGGAGGGGGATATTAATACTGTGGGCCTTCAGATGAGCCAGCGTACACACAGGGAAGGTAATCACACATACAACATGAGACAAACATCTGCCAAAGGACGATGAAGAAGTCATATTATTTACTGAATCAAAGATATACGTACTATTATCTTGCTAATTTCAATCATTGCTTTTTCTTTCCTCGTCATTCCATTCATTCTAAGCCTGTGGTCAGAGAAGGAGTCGGTTGCAAGACTCTTCTGCCCCCCTCTGGTCTGGAATAGAAATCAACAAATGAATTTCCTCAAGAATCAGATGTCACTAGAAGGCTCGCAGCAGAGCACACATCCCTGATCTGGGTGCATCTGTGAGTTTAAGGATGCGTCACTGTCTTGGTTTGCTCTCTCATGATCAATCCCAGTGCCGTAGCCACAGGAAGTGTGCCATCATCATGCCAGTATCCTTCTCTTCAGGTCCGGATACTGTGGAAAGTGTCGTCAGGGCTGTGCACTCTGTTTGGAGTGAAACTCCTTTTGCAACAAGCTTTTAAGGAAAAACACTTTCACCTCTGCCGACCTTCGGACCCATTAACCAGACACGCTCAGTGCTAATAATAGAACAGCTTTGAATCCACAGAGTTAGACCTGATTCTAACCTGTTCACCTGCCCTTCATCACCATCACACGTTCCTCATCATCATCCTCAACAAACAATGATCGGGTGCAGCAGTTATAATCTGATCTAAATTAGGTAAATAAAGAAGGTCATTTATTCAGAGGCAACAAATAATATAATTCAGTTATAATTGCTATGAGTCTAACTGCATGTCAACACATAGGGAGTCAATTTTTACCTACTCGCTCCGCATCAGTTCAGAGTTCAGTCCAAAGTCTATGACGAGCCCGGCGCAGTTTCCATGGCAATGATCATTCCTGCCGGCTGGACGAAGACAGAGAGAGAACAAGGTGCATCGAGGACTGAGAGTTTCCTGTGTCGGTGCAGGAGACGAAGGAATGCTAATGGCCAGCACGGCCCGGCAGATGGGCTTTGTTTGAGTCTGTGGCTGCAGAGGTGAGGTCAGCAGAGAGGAAGAGAGGGACACATGTCCCAGCAAATTGAACCTTAACACTTATCTCAAGACGTAACGTGTCGAGGGCGTTCTCATACACAGGACATTTCCTTTATTCCCCAGAATGTTTTGTAGTCATTGGGATTATTTTTCTAAACGAATTGACTTAATTGAGTCATTTCTTTGGAGAATCGCTCTACTGCTGCAGCCATTTGAAAACACAGAAGAGTTCTGGGATAATTCTGCAGATATTTAAACTATCCAGTGTATTGTGTTTGCTCTATCTGACCTAATTCTGGTTGTTATATAATATTTCGTCATACATTGAACGTATTTTGTAAGTGGTGTTTAATTCCCTAAAACCTAATCTGTGTTAATGTCATCAGGACTATCGTCTGATTGTGTTTCAAACCAAATCTAAATCCTGACGGACGAGCACAAATACGCTGCATGTCATTGAGCTGCACTTCATGCAGTGGACATCTATAAGGGGATCATTTCCTAAATGCAAATGAATTTCAAAGTATGAAATCTATTTTATCTAACTGAGGCCAAGCCAAACTTTCGAGATAATCATACAAAACATTCTCAGAATAGCATCTGAGGGCCCCGGCACGACAACCCATGATGTAACCTTGAAACTCCAAGGGGCTGCATCTATTTCAATAAAATACACATGCAATGTTCCTGGAGATGTGTTTTTAACCAGGGCTGAACCCACAGGCCATCCCCCCTGCTTCCAGCAGCAGCTTACACACAGGATGAGGGATGTCAGACTGTCAGACTGTCCAGCTGTTTTCAGTACAATGGGTCACACTGATTATCTGCCATGTCCAGTTGACAATGCAATCACTAATCTCTGCTGTTCCCGTCTAAATCCACTGCAGAATGAAAAATACATTTGCTGAGTGAATCTGACGCGGTCATGTGCTCAGACTATACCATGCACAGTATCTCTGGTTCATGCTGGCTCCGGGTCCTTCATCAGTCTGAGCGAACGGGAGGTTGTTCTGAGTGAGGACGTCAACTGTGTAGGAAACTCCTGCTGTGCCAGAGTTTCTACCTTTGATTCGTCAGGAGAGCGGCTCATTATCACTGTCGGCGCAGCGGCAGCAGCGTGCACAGTGTTCCCACCTCAGCATTGGATATGACTGGACATGAGGTGGATGATCTGTGTCTTGTCTTTACAGGAGCGGCCCCTGAGCTGGGAGGTGTTTCACTTTAATTAGCAGCTAATAGAGACGGCTCAGACTCAAACATTCAGGAACATGAATCTCTCTCTCTGGAGGCGGGCTGATGAAACGAGCAGTCAGCTCTTTGAAGTGTATTTGCGTCAACCCTATAGCCCCTCATATATACTGAATGTGCTCGGGTTTCATTTTGAGCTGAAGAATAAAATGTGGATTTATTTGCTGCAATACTTCTTTGCAAATCCTGAAGTTTCCCCAACCCTCTGGCTCACAACATGTGGTGTTTAAAAAATGCAATAGGAATCTTTGTCAACTTTTGGTTCTCACTAGCAGTTGATATGACAATTAGGAGCACAACCCGAGTCTGACAGTCATGTCAGAATATGACTAAAATATGACTCGTAAGTTCCAAGAGGCTTAAGTCTTTCACAGCAGTCTTTCTCCATTTGCTCTCCCAATGTCAGACGTGCACCATCTTCACAATAAAGGCAAAAATGCAATAAGATTACAGCTACAAATTTCCCCCGACGTGACATCAGCGCTGAGGAAGACCTCCTCATATCTCGTTTTCAAACATCTGCTTTATAGGACTGTGGCGATGACGATGACCTGAAGAGACGCTTCCTGTTGGTGCACATCAAACCTCCACTGAAGTGTCGCCATTCATTTGAACATAACGGCTTGTTCCCTGTATTTTATTATGTTGGCTCTGATAATAGCTTCCACTGCAGCACTTACACAACAGAGTTTATAGCCAGACACCATAAATTCACACAGTGATATCTTGCTTTTAACATATCGGGACGTCAATAAATGACTGTGTGTGTGTCATCACTGACCGTGACACGCTGCATCACAGCTTCTTAAAAGCAAGTTTTTCTTTTTCACACATTTCCATGTAGATCTGTGTTCTCGTCTCATTTGTCCCCAGTTGTCAGAGTGTCTATCTGACGTTATCCTCTAATCTGAGCTCTGGAGCTGCCGATACCTTAAAAAAAAACATCCACCACATAAACACAAAGACATACCACCAAACCAGTGATCTGTACAGAATATTCAAGAACACTCTGAGTCTCACCAGCAGATTATATTCATATGTACAAAGATGGAACTGTGGTCAATCTGCCCGTGTTCATATATTAAGAGGGTATTAAAAGAAACCTTTGGAGCTGTTATGAAATAGTATTTTCTCCTCCCCCTAATCCGGAGTTCACTGGGCTCGGTCTCAAATGGACATGGAGGTCAGGGCCCAGAAAACCACAACTCGTCTCTGCAGAGACAGAATCAGGATACACATGTAGATGTGATGATACATGAGCATACGCCGCAATTTAAAGTTTTGTTCAGAGGCAAGCGATAGACCTTTGTTTGATGAGGAGGTGGACTCACGATGATTCTTCAGTTTAGAGACTTTAAAGCATCAAAACTGTAAAATAAATAAGTAAATAAATACAAAATGAAAGTAAAGGTGTTTAAATGATTGACTGGGCAACACACTGTATTTTGTTCACAGTGTATTATTTGCTGGTGATACACAGTACAGTACAGATTAAATTATTACTTGCCATGACTGACATAAGTCATAGTGTTTATTTGCACACGTAAAACTAATTCTTGAATAAAAAGTGATGTGTCTCTTCTTTGAGTACAATAAATAAATGTCACATAAATACAACAGTGTCAGCATTGACGTACTATCTACTAGTAGGGAATATTGCTGGTGTCTTTATAGAAAAATCAGAGGTCAATAGTCAGATCTGTTCACTGGACAAAAGTTCATGATTTACTCTTTGAGTCTAATACGATGAATTTTAAATAAATAGATCTACTGATTGCAGAAAATAGTAACTTTGCTTTAATAGAACAAAGTTTCCTTTATTAGATTAGTCACTGTAAAACTAAGCTGCATCTGAGCTTATTTTGGAGAGCAGAGTATTAACCCTGTGGCAATACAGTGAGGTATAAATTTAACCAAACTCTTCTGGGATCTGTCCCGGTATCCTGAATCCGGTCTGAGCAGTTTGATCCAGAGTGTTCCTGGGACTGGGCGTGGCAAAGCTCGCTCCCGTCTCTAGCGTGCAGCTTGTCCTGTGGAGGAACTGCAGGAAGTTCTCCTGGCCCGAGCCCTCGTGGCTGGAGGCAGTTAGCGCCACGGGCCGGGCCGCGTAGCAGCGCCTCAGCTTGCACAGCTCCTCCCGGATCTGCCGGTTGAGAAGCCCATAGAAAAATGGGTTTATTGCAAAGGAGGAATAGGCGAGCCAGGTAACCGTCTCCTCCAGGTCCTTGGGGATGATGGGTGTTGCGTGTAGCGTGAGGTGGAGGTGGAAGGCAAAGTACGGCAGCCAGCAGATCAAGTACTGACCAACAATTAGCACCAGAGTGAGCGCTGCTTTGCCGCCACCAAAGGGCCGGTCACGCGTGGTCCTGCGTGGGGCGTTGCGGGTCGTAATGATGGTGGTCTGGCTGTTTATCGAGTCCGAGCGAAGCTTCAGTTGATTCGTCGTCCACGAGGGCAGAGGTCCGTGCTGGCGGGCGGCCACACGGGCAACCTTGTACACGTTGCAGTAGACGGCGAAGATCACAACAGCTGGCAGACAGAAGCACATGACGCTGAAGAGCACGGAGAAGATCCGCCTGTGATCGCTGTGGCTCCAGTGCAGCGAGCACTGGGCAGCACTGATGGTGCTCAGGCTGCTGTAGGACGGCCACCCAAACATGGTGGACAGCCCCAGCGCGGCGGAGGCCACCCACACCATCACCATGACCGCCGCGGTCAGCTTCAGCGTCATCTTCACCTCGTAGCGCATAGGGTGGACGATGTAGTAGTAGCGCTCGACGCTGATGGCCGTGATGGTGAAGATAGAGGCGGCTATGAGGATGACGTTGAGGAATACGTACACCTGACACTCCAGCACGGTGAACGCCACGCCCGCAAAGTACGGAGAGCTGGACACAATCCCAAGGGGCATGAGCAAGATGGCACAGAGCAGGTCCACCGCGCACAGGTGACAGACAAAGGCAAATTTCCTGAGATGAGGGGCTTTTATGACAACAACCAGAACAGCAGTGTTGGCCAGAAGTGCCAGGGCGTTCATGGTCACCATGAAAAATATCCCCGTCAGGTCCTTGAAGCGCATCTGGGAGTTGGGAAGGGTGCCCAGGTGTCTGCTGGGGGCTGAAGGCATCAGTGGCCATGCGGCGGCGCTGTCATTGTAATCAGGGGTCGGGAGCGAACTGTTCTCCTCCATGATTCATAATAAAGGTTTCAAAGTACACAGCCGTTCTGCAGACTCCTCCATCGTTCAGCGCTGAGGCCACAGAATCCTTCACACACCCAATGTAACACACTTCACTCCTGTGAAGAGAAAACAAACGGGACAAAAGGTTCAGCCAATAATGTCCAATAATTCATTCTCAAAAAATAACTTGAACCTTGAACTACTTCAAACTGTGCCTCCAAATACGCCAGAAGTATTTCTGTGTGGGATGGTTTGGCTTCATTTCTGAATCACTGGAGGACCAATAGACATATTGCCACAAATCATAAGGGACTTTGGTTCTTCAGTCTCTAAATGCTCCTCTATGTTCACCAGCGAGTCGCCGGCTGTGTCTGTCTGCTGCCCAGGAAAACAATGCTGGACCGAGTTGACATAACAATGACAACGCAATGACATCATCAGGACAAACAAAGCTCCTTCAGAGACCTCATAAGACCTCACTGAACATGTCAACCCCATTTATCTTAAACACGTGCAGAAAGGACTTTCCATCCATATTGTTTGCTTGAACCACAGATGCTCACTGCATCATCCCAACCTTCAACACACACACACACAGCGCGTGCACACACCTTGAAGGTGATGGGAGGTTAATCAATAACTGTTCACAGAATTCGTGGGTATGTTTAAAAAGGGACTGCACTCGCTCTCTCTGTTTAGCGAGAGCGACTTGATCAATAGGAATAATTCATGGAGGACGCTCCTTCTCTCCTCCGTCCGTCCCCTGTCCTTTTGAAATGAAAGATAATGAGTGTGCTTGTTTTAGCCCAGCTGCAGGGAACTGGCGACATTGATTAGTATGTATTCAGAGTCACCCTGCATCGCACCATCAAAGAGGAAACCTCTCCCCCCACCCAGGTCTGACCCCTGAGTCATCGAGCACTTCCTCATGACAAACAAGGAGCAGACAGTGACCGAATACATGTGTTTACTGTACAGTAATCTTTATCCTTTCACTTGGACAACTGTGGAAGACGCTGTGTCCTAAATACGTGTGCTCACTCGTGATCCACTGATGCCCTCGCTCCCCTGCTGTAATCTTCTCTGGTGGACAGTTATTGGCATGCCACGCTCGCTCTTAGATTTATCCCCACCAACAACATGTACATTTCCATGCATGTTATGTAAGGGTGTCCTCGTTCTCAACAGCTGTCGCCTCAGCATATGCTCAGTCCACTTTTCACTTTGAGGGGATGATCTTTTTCAGTTTATGTATGTGTGGATTTATTTATTTATTTATTTAACCTCCTCCTTATTATTAATTCATGAGAAAAAACATGCAGTGCATTTGTTCGTTACCTTTTTGAAAGATGTAAAGAAATCTAGCTGGATGAATTATTTTCTACATAATAATTTGAGATTTTTATTCGCACACACGGGGAAAATAATGCACTTTGTTTTGTTCATACATTTATGCTAACAACCAGTTTTACTGCATTTAGGCATCACAATTGATGACCTATACTGATTTAATATAAAAAACAAAAGCGTAATTAATTTACAAATCTTAATGCATATTTGTACAAATATCAATGTACATTTTATTAATCCAATATATATAAACACTCTTATAGAACCAATAAACTAAATTAATTTTAAATGGGTTGCTGTATATTTCTTCAATAGGTCTATAGGCCCCTTTAGAATGATTAACTGTATGAGGTTTGGCTGTGTTAAAGCTTTATATTGTGATCATTGTTTTCAGATACCACTGGTTATTAAAATCATTAGCTCCATCAGGGTTTCTACATATTTCTGGGTCTGTGTTAACTATACGGACTAAATATCTGCCGGTTCATTAGAGGTCAAAATCTCACCTCATTGTAATGTTCCAGGCAGAGAGGGCTGCAATGCACAGTTGAACATTCACGCACGCAGTGGAGTATTTATGTTCTCCCGTTACAGTATTATCATATCAAAACGAATGTCCATTTCAATGTCTCATCTTCAATGTTCGATATAATTAACAAAGAATAGGTTCATCTCTCCACGACCACAAACTCACACAACAAGACAAGAAACTTACCAAACAGCTCTCACAGTTTGGCTGCAGCTCCACCAAAACAAGCTTTTCCTCTGAGTCCTTCCAAAACTCTGTGTTGAGTCATTGTGAGTCCTCAGAGGTCAATGCTCGGGCTTTTGCTTCCAGCTCCGGCTTCTGATGAAAACTGCTATTTTTCCCCCAAAGAATGAGACAAATGAAGCTTGAGATGAGACCCCAGGGAGAGCTGCTGCTGACAGAGAGAGAGAGAGAGAGGGAGAGAGGTGATGTGCTGCGGGTTCACTGAGACAGAACAGCTGGTTTGTAAGAAGGGAGGGGGGAGGAGCCAGTGGTTGATGATTGTTCACATCTTTCAAGAGAAGATGACAGTCCCCCTCTCTCACACTATTAAAAATATTCACAATTAATATAGCTTTTAATTCAGTGTAACTAACTGAGCTTTCCTCCACTGATCCTGTTACGGCCTTAAGACTAAACACAAATTAATAAGAACACTCAAGATTACTCTCGCTGTGTGTTACATCAGTGTGTGGTTGTGACTGTCACACTCCTCTGATGAGATGTGTTGTTTTTGCTTATCACTTCACACATAAACACACATGCTTGTCCTCTACGTCATCACATGCATTTGCCCCTTAACCTGACCATCACAACTAGATGCACAACAGTAATCCACACTTAACCCTAACCATAAAACCAATGTCCACTCAATGCTCACACATACAAACACAGCTGTCTGCTCCAGGTTGAGCCTATCCAGGAGTTTCACTTCTTCAATTGCGTCCTAGGAGAAGTGGGATAAATCCTTAGATAAACCCTTGGATAGTAAACAGAGCACAGCACTGACATCTGCTGGTCCCTGCTAAAAGTAAACCACTATTTCTGATGGAACACACTACGCTGATGGAGCAATTTCAGTGTTCCAAAGGTTTATTGGCCCTAACACGGTGAACACAACAACAGAGACGTAGAGTAGTAGATGCTGTAGAAGCAGGAAGATCACTTCTGGCTTATTCTAAAACTACAAAAGTTATTCTTTAAAAACAAGAACACTTGATGCATTGCACAATTTGTAAAGAACAAGGTACAAAGGAGATCTCTATCATTTCATACAGGTTCCTACTTTAACACACAACAGCTGAAGAAATGTGGTCGATATCTTAGCCACTTCCTACCGCAACTGAAATAACGTTTTTTTGTTGATTCAATGTCGTATTTTATAGTGCACCACACTTACCTTCACAATTTCTGAACATTCAGTACAACAACACAAAGAGCCGTCAAAGTAAAAAAATGAAGATAAAAAAAAAAAACAATTGACTAGACACTAGATTCCATTGCTAAATAAACAAGTGGATTAACAAACATAATCTGTCACTTGAAAGACATGAAAATTCGACCAAATGAAAATGCTATAACTGAGAGTCACTTGTCATAGGTTCATTTTCAGGCAGGAGGGACGCGTCTGGGCAAAAGCTTTGATCAATGATCGCTTTGTTTTCAGGTTTACTCAAGCCCATCCTCTTCTTTAACAGTTTGTCCTCGTTATTCAACTTTGTGCGGATGGCAGTTTTTATTTGACTGCCGTCAACACCAAACTTGACGGCCACGTGCTCTGCAAAGAGAAACATGTGAAAATATAAGTAGGTTTTAACCACAATTTTGTTGAATTAAAACTGTACTGAAGGAGCCGCACTGTGCGATGTTCAGATCCGCTATCAACATCTGTCCTGAGAGATCAAGCTCCTCTGTTCACATTGACCAGAATCTGGTCAGAGCAAACAGATCACAGAAGTGTGAAAATCGGATCTGAGCAGAGTTAATCGACTGATAATGATATAATACTTGAACCAAGTGTTCTGTCACTAACCAATCACATTCCTCAGGATGTCGGGTGGGAGTTGAGGTTTGTGACAATCATCTCCGGTGAAGGTGTTCCTCCGGCCCTGCAGAGAGTGTGTGGCCAACGTTTCTCTATCGAAAAGTATCATCAGCAGCGCTGAAGTGTATTTTTTGTAGTCCGCTATTTCTGCGATGCGCTCATAAAGATTTTTTGGTACTCGGAGGTTTTCAGCAAGACACAGGAAGCTGTGGTCGTCCTGTGGGCAGAACAAGGACAAAATCAGTTCCAAAAACATCACATGAGCTGAATCTGATTCCCTCACTGTAATCATATTGTCTGCTGTGGCATTATAAGAGGATGATGATGATCATGTGACCTCTGACCTCTGGGATGGCATGAACTGCTCTCATCTCGGGCTCAGGCAGGAAAGAGATGGTTTCATCTTGAGGGTTCTGTGGTGCAACTCCCGCCTCGCCTCCTTGAAGAACATGATCCAGGGTGACTCGCAGCTCATGGGCCGTGTGCCTCATCTGCATCATGAGCGTGTTCATTTCTGCAAAGTGTTGAATCCACTTTCATTTCAGTCGTTATGTTGTACGTTTACAGTCGAAGTTCTGAGCCGTTGTCAGAATTTGAGGAATCATAAATTCAAGTTTGCAGAATTCTGTAAAAACATCTTGTGTCAAATTTTGGCACAGTACGATTTTTATATTGTAGGTTCCAAACACACAAGACATGTATGATGGTCAATATTATTGCAATAGAAAAATCCATTCTGTGATTATTAGACAATTAATTAAGTTAATGAATCCATTATAAATATTATTTTTGGACATTCAAACAGTAACACTATTGACTATTTCATTGGAAGTTTATTAACCAGGCTCAAACTACACTGTACATTCCAGAAGCCTTCTAAGAAATGAAAGCAATAACATCTTTCATTTGAAAAGCCTTCAACGTGTTTCTTAGTGGTACATCCTTTTCTTTATGTCAGGAAATGTGTTACATCCTACAGTTGACTTAGAGGACTAGAGGAAGCTACGATCCAAAGTGGGCCACCAACTCTGTGGCTCCATCAGATGTTTTGAACAGATGAATGTAATGATAAATACTGAATGGTTTCTCACCCACCTTTGAGCTCCCTCAGCTCCCTCTCGGCCAGGATTCGACACCTGCGTTCATACTTGAGTTGTGCCTGCAGCTGCTCGATCTTCATGAGGAGACTGATGGTGTCGGTTCTGATGCCTGGACTCGCAAGGTGCTCATCGTCAAACTCAATGTTTTCATTCTGCCACATTGGAAGGGATCAGATCAACACCTGACATGAAGACGGTGAGGCTGAGGTGCTCAACCGACACGCCGCGTCCCTCACCTCGTTGCTGGGGAAGGGCGAGTAGCTGGACTCCTCAGGCAGCCCATACTTCTCCACCTCTGGATCGCACCCAAACTCCGGAACATCTGGACAGACCTTCATCATCTTCATGGGCAGCTGGGCTGGGGTCGCTCCTGGACCTCGCTTGGGTGGCATGGGGATGGAAAACTCTGCACGAACAATAAGACAAAGTGAGAACGAGCTGAGAGGAGATGTGCAGTCAGCTGACTCATCAGACATTTTATTTATGTACAGGATGAAATGAAACTTTTGAGTTCAACTTTTTTCCACTTCTCTCTGTTATTCTCGATTCACCGTGGACTCGTCCATGGGAGACAGGGATGAAAAGTTTAGTTCCTACAGCATCCAAACCTCCAAACCCGCTAACTCCTGCGCCTCCAGCTGCAGACAATGAGTGACGCGACCTGCCTTCCAATGCATTGCCGATACATGATCCATACGTGTGGTCGAGAGGAGGCTCACCTGGCTGCTCGGCTCGACCTCAGCGACAAACTGTGACGACACTCACTGAGGACAAAGCCAGCGCAGTAAACCAAAAAATACTGCGTAGTAGAGGAAGTAGTAGTACTACTGCAGTAGTACACTACATGGATCCTCCTACGATTCCGGCTCAATTACAGCAGCCACGCAAATCTTTTGCGGTTGAATATGCGTCTGTTGGTGCCTGTTGAGTTTACCTCTCACCACAGACGGTGCACATGTTTGTATTATCACCCTGTTTAGATTTTTACAATTGTGTGCGGAACACATTTTCGGAAACTTATTCCCCGGGGGAAGCATTTGCCCAAGTACAGTTTCCTGCTCAGCTGAACGAATTGAAGTTTGACCAATGGCAACCCCGAGTTTCAGAAAAAGGCGGGGCATAGTGGAGAAACCCTTTCCATTAGCCAATCGGCGCCTGAGATGAAACCCGGATGAACCTTCCTAGTTTGGTTGGCGTGTACCCATGTGGGTTCGCAGCAGTGTTGACTTGTGGAGGAATCTGGTTCAGTTTCAACGGTGGGTTTTAAAATGTCGTCTTTTTTTATAAAGTCGAAAGAAAACCCAAAATCTTCAAGAAAGGGGAAACACGTAGCGGCGCCGAAACGAAAAGTAAGTGACCACAACTGTTAGCAAGTGAGCTAACTAGCAGTTAGAGTCTTCCAGACACGTTTACACAGTTTTTAAAAGCTAACTTGATGTTATAAACCTTTTACTTCCTCCTGCTGCAGGGTGACGGGGATCCCGGTGCTAAGGGCAAAACACGAGAGAAGAAAAATTCCAGATACAATGAAGAGATCTCCAGCGACTCTGAGAATGAAGGGTGACTTTCTCTAGTGTTAATTATCCACAAGGAATCATGACATGATCTCTAGCAGCCGTGAACCTGTTCTGTTCGTATGCTCAGCCCCACAGTGCCCAGGAAAAGACAGGCGATTGTGGAGAACGACTATGGAGAGACGCCACAGGAGAAGAAGCTGAGATTAGCCAAACTGTACCTGGAGCAGCTGAAGGAAGCAGGTCAGCTCATGCCTTCCACGTGGCCTTTAGGTCTGACGCTGTGGGCAGTGGGCGTGCTTGTTTATTGTGTGATATCTGTATTATTAGATGAAAACAAAGCAGAGGAAGAGGACTTTGAGACGGATCTGATCGCAGGGAGACTGGAAGAAGATGTGGTAAGTGTGACAAACCAGTATATTTGATATTAGGCTGAATAGATAGCATATAAATATCACAGTGAAGTTCATGTTGTTTCTCAAGCGTTTAAAGCACATGTGCATGTTTCTCCCCAGCTCGAGCAGAAAGGAAAACTGCAGCGATTTATTGCCAAAGATGTAAGTAAATGAGCCTCTGATTAGATATACCGTGGCAAAAAAACTAAAAAACAGTAAATCCTCTTTACGCTAACACACACTACTTTGAAATTGTTTGACTGTCTGTCTTACTTTTTAGCTCATAGAACCAGATGCGTCCGAGATCCGTTTGTTAAGAGGACACAAACTTCCAGTTACCTGTCTGGTCATCTCCCCTGATGACAAGTGCATCTTTTCTGCTGCCAAAGACTGCTCTATTATCAAGTGTAGGTATTCAGTGAAAACTGATGTAGCCATTTTATGAAACTTCATCTTACAGCTGCTGAAGCTTAAAGATTGTTTTCTTTTTAATACATCTCAAGGGGATGTGGAGAGTGGGAAGAAACTGCACACGATACCCGGTGGAAGGAAGGGTACAGAGGATCGGCACGTCGGACACACAGCCCACATCCTGTGCATGACCATATCATCAGATGGAAAATACTTGGTGAAAACCGCTTTGGAAAACATGTGTATTTAACCACTCTAGCCAACAGCTTCTTCAGATTGTATTAACAGCAACCATCTGCACATCTTATTAGGCGACTGGAGACATGAACAAACTGATCATGATCTGGGAGGCAGAGACCTGCAAACATCTTTATAAATTCACAGGCCACAAAGGCCCTGTGTCGGTAAGCCCCCTCCTCCTTTAAATGTTTAGTCTAATCTAATGTACCTGGAAATCATAAACTGCCTTTTTCTTCTCAGGGCCTGTCTTTCAGGAAGGGAACACATGATCTGTACAGCGCATCCCACGACCGCTCGGTCAAGGTCTGGAACGTGGATGAGAATGCATATGTGGAGACTCTGTGAGTAGCCAATAATGTGTCTGCTAACACTTGCATTCCTTGCATTGTGTCAACGTAACTATGACTGTGACTGTCTGTAGCTTTGGACATCAGGACTGTATCACAGGACTGGACAGTTTGGGCCGTGAGCGCTGTGTGACCACAGGAGGACGGGACCGCACCGTGCGGGTGTGGAAGATAGCCGAGGAGTCTCAGCTTGTTTTCCATGCCCACGAGTGAGTCTCTTTTTGTTGCTTGTGCATCCGATTCAAGCTTGCTGCAACCAGTTCACTTGTTTTAGTCTACTGGCAAGTTCATAAATGGTTAAATAAGAAAAGTGTTATTGAAGTTAAAACATGAGCGCTGTAATCACTGCATTATTTATGGAGACGTTCCCATAAACCCCCTTTTGCAATGCAGATTTTTAAGCCGCTACTATTTAATCTACTTATTTTTCCATCACAGGCCAGCGAGACAAATTGTAATTAGAATTGCAGTCAGTAGAGCACACACCTCCGCCAAGACACAACTTCCCCCTCACAAAACCACAATTCAATGTATTAGATCTGTACCAAATTGTAGCTGCACGCAAATTTCTGTCCCGAGATAGTATGACTTCATGCTATCGACAAAAAGCGGAAAGAATTCTGCATCTGGACAAACACAGATGAAAATCAGCACCTCCATGGTGGCGGTAAACATCAATAATTCTCTCTGCCTTGGTCCTTTGAGACCAACTGATACTTCTGACACTAGGACGATGCATACAGAAACACTGACATCATCTGTATTACTCTCTCTCTCTCAGGGGTTCAATCGACTGCATCCAGCTCATAAATGAGGAGCACATGATCACGGGAGCTGATGACGGGTAAGACACGGGTTGCAGTTTAATTTCCTCTGACCTCATCGCGCTTACAGAAGCCACTCATGTCGCCCTTTCTCATCTTTCCGCACGACCTCAGCTCCGTCTCTCTTTGGAGTGTCAACAAGAAGAAGCCTCTCAGCACTGTGAAGATGGCGCACGGTTGCCATGGCGACGCAGAGCTGCAGCAGCCTCATTGGGTCGCTTCGGTGGCGGCTCTTCACAACTCTGATATCGTCGCCTCAGGTGCCTGTGGCTGTGAGAGTCCCCTTTATGAGCTTTTTAATAGCACATACAATTGCCCAGGGTGTTTTCAAAGAACGTCTCCATTTTTGTTTTGAATAAAAATACAGTTAACATAATTAATACATTTACTCTTCATTTAGCCTCAAAAAAAGTAATTCAGGTCTACTTGTAGTGATGTGTTGTCAATTAGTAACAAAGCATTCATGTTTTGTTTTTTTTTCTGTACAGGTTCACATAACTCAAAGGTACAGCTCTGGAAGTGTGGTCAGTTTTACCGTGGGCTGGAGCCTCTGTTCACTGTACCAGTGGTAAGCTCCCGCCTCCTCCTCTCCTTACAAGTTATTAATTTATATTTATGTATGATTTTCTGGCAGCCACACAAATTGCAGTTTCCAAATGTCTAATGGTGTCTCTCCCTCTCCTCCTGTTTCCAGTCTGGCTTTGTCAACAGTCTGAAGTTTTCGAGCTCTGGTCAGTTCCTGGTTGCAGGAGTTGGACAGGAGCACAGGTAACTGAACTTATTGCTCATGTTTCCATAGCAACCATCTGTGAGGTTGCTGTCAGCTAATTACTGTTATCCCAGGTCTACGGTCAGTGACGGGAATGTCCACTAAGGGGCAGTGTTGATCAGTTGAACAGATAAGTTATTTGCACTGGGTGAAAGTTAGTGAGCTGTGTGTGTGTGTGTGTATATATATATATATATATATATACACACACTGACTGAATGAGAATCGAGCAGAACTATGGTGCAGTGGTAAAAGTAGATGGCTTCCAGGTCTGAGTGCCAATTTGGTCGCTGTCTCTCTGCGTAAAGTTTGTAGACTATCAGAGAGCACTATGGTAATGTTGCTGAAGCCACACCATTGGTAAATTACTGATTATGCAGTATATGTTAGTTTACTTCATGCCACTCATCCTCCACTGTTTTAATTAGATTTGCAGATTTTATTTGTTATGAGGGTTTTTTTGTCGCCCTAAGTTGAATGAAAGCTGTGATTAAAATTAGAGTGGACGTTCTGAACGTATCCTGAAGGATAAAGTAAGATTTAATTTCCCTTTGTAAAAGGAATTCAAACAGCCAGTCTCCCCGGGCCTCCCTCCAAACAGACGGTTAAATATTAAAATATTAAAATGTTACTGCGCTAAGGCTCAACGTAAACAAGTAAAACACACACACACACATATCAGTTTTTAAATCAAGATATGTTATTGAACATCGTCAGATCTGTCAATGTCCACATGAAGTCTGTTTGTGGTCACAATCTCTGATTCTCAGTTTCTGTTTGTGTCTGTGTAGGTTGGGCCGATGGTGGAGACTTAAAGAGGCCAAGAATGGGATCTATGTTATTCCTCTGAAAAGGAAGACTTCAAATCCAGAGGAGACCAAACCAAATGAATAGTCCTGTAGTTAGGTGTCTTTTTGTAAATTAAAAGTTTAAAACTGCTCATGTTTCACGTCCTTGTTTATCCAGCAGTTGAAATTAAAGCCTGTTTGACTTTTGCATTGGCACTTCCTCAGTTTTCCTGCAGGGGTCCCCTGGGGCTTTGTCTGAAGCTCTAGTCTGCTGTTCACTTGTGCATTGGAGGTGTTTTGTACACACATCAATGTTTTTCATTTAATAATGACATCTACATTACAGAGGTGTTTGAAGGTAAAACCCATATTTTTCACCTTGACAGTCAAACATTTCCAAGGACTTCAGATTGAGTGAACAGAGCAGCGGTGGCTGGTGTCTGTAGTTTAATGCCAGGAATCTTCATCAGTACAGATGAGTTCCATGATTTTGGATACTTTTTAAAAGCAATGCACATGTATAATTTCACATATTGGAATTAAGATCTGAGCACCAAAATAATCATTAAAGTTAACAATCGTGCACCTGTTGGAAAAGGCACATTTCAACATTTTGAGTTTCCTGGTCATTTTTGATCTCATTAAAACACTATAGATTTTAAAGTAATTTATCTTGAGTTTAATGAGGAAAAACTAAATCCCCATTACCTAATAAGCAACATTTTTTTTGGCAGTATTAATAATTGCAAGTGCGAATCCAGATTCTGCGTTGTTTAATCTTTTAATTAAAAAAACATTTTATTTACATAAATTACAAGAAAGTACACACTGTCACACCAGTCTACATCAACACATGTCCTTTATATTGTGTAGTTGTCTAGTTTTTCATCACATTCACTAAGGTTAATTACATTTTGTTTAACAGAAATTTATTTCATAGCCTTTTTTTTTTTTTTTTTCAATGTCTAAAAACATCTGGAAAGATTCACAGCACTCTAGGGACAAGATAAGAACAGCCTTTTGTTTTGTGTACCACTACTGCTTCACAACAACCCATTTGACAACACGACTGTAGGACAAGGCACAGTGCATTTTAATCACATCTACCTGTAAACCAAAGATATCACAGCATATTAAATCTATACAAAAAGGCTCTTAAATTCATACATACTGCTCGCTGTAGGAACATCGTTTAGCTTTCACAGTCAGGAGTTACCCTTACCGCCGCCAGTCAGCCGAGCCCCAGACAGAGTTATCTCTCCGCAGCATGTTGGATGGAGAGGGGGCTCTGTCGTTCACGGCCCTGTTTGAGGAAGGGATGACTGATGGAGGGGCGGGGGAGTGGGGGGGTGCTCTCATGTTTAGAAAGGAAACCCTTTTCACAAAGAAGATGTTGTGGAGTCCACCACCTCGCGCCCGTTGCAAACGGCTGGCACGTAGTTAGAGGCTGATCCTGGGGGAGTAGAAATAGCAGAGTTAGCCAGGAGAGAGTTTTCCACTTGTGCTTGGAAACAGAACTGTAAACTAGAGATAAAGGCCAGGAGGCAAATCAATGGACAATCATGGGCTTTAAAAGTAAGGGTGGGAGGAGCCAAGTACATCTACTCAAATATATAAGGTTGAAAGGTTGAAATACTTATAATGTACTTTACGCAACTAAAAAAAAAAACATTGATAAGAAAATACTCTCAGTCATTTACACTCATTTCAGAGTGAAGTTACATATTACTGACTTAAGTACATTCAGTACATCATTACTTGTATTAATGTTTGATTCAGTAATATGGAGAAAAAAAACTGTAAATACTTTACAGAACTTGGTTGTGTTTTTATAGAGTTCCAAATACTGCAAGTGGTTTCACCTCCAGCTGATTGCTCTGATAAAACATATCTCATATCTGTTTTTGAAACCTAAACCGCTGCTAGGCATCAGGTTGCAGCTGAAATTGGGAAAGAAACGAACCTTATGCACGTCAGGAAGATTTCAGTGGTCCAGGTCCGTTTAGCCTCTGGCGCCCACATCAAAGCAAACCCGGGCAAACTAAACTGCAACCCCAATCAACGCTTCTCGGGGGCCCCCCTCTGAGCTTGGGGGCCCCAGGCCATATCCTGCTGCCTACCCTGTTGCAACGCCCCTGCATAGCGGGTGCTTGTGGCTACCTTTAGAGTAGCTGGAGCTGGGGGCCGAGGCAGAGGCGGACACCGTGGCGCTGAAGCGGTTGGTCGTGACTCTGAGCGACGTCACATTTTTCTGCGGCTGGAACAGGATGATGTGGATCTTGGGGGTGAAGAGGCAGCCGAGGACCACGGAACCACTCAGACTGACGGAGATGCACATGGTGGTGGTCTGCACCTGGGAGGAGAGACGAGTGGGCGATGACAAATACGACAGTCTGAACTCTATTATTTTATCTCTTCAAAGGACTTCAGAAAGTTCCTTCAAAGGCCTTTCACTCCTCCCTCCACCCACACACACACCTGTAACTTGGCTGGACCCTTGTTTCACTTCGCTCACAGTTTTCTCGTGCTGTGGTTACTCCCACATCTCGAAAGGTTTAGGATTTTGCTTTTTCGGCTGTGCTTGTGTGTTGAGCTGTTACTATTTACTGATTAACCTCTACACCGATTCACAGAAAGTCAACTGATGAGAGATAAATCATCTAAATCATTCTCTTCCTATTTTTATTGTTTTACCTCCACTCCTCATTCCTTCTGTTTGGCAGTCACATCTTCAAGTTTCCCAAAAAATGCATGAATGAATAATTAATGGGATTTTGTTGGTACATTTTAACTTCAACTTAGCATTCTGGTCAAAAGTCACTGCAGATATTATTGTTGACTGTGGCTGAAGCGCAGCAGGAACTCCCTGTGAGCACAGACCAATTAATTTCACTTCTGCAGTTTATTTATCAAGTCTATTCAGTAACAAAGAATCACCTATTTATATGTGCACACAAGTTGGTGAAAATCTTGCATTTTAAGGACATTTTTTGAAAGAATCTTGTAAATGTAATTCCAAAACTGACTCATGTTTTGCCTCCTGTCTGTCCACCTGCTGTTTGATGCTGTGCAGATAATAGACAATATGTCTTCTCACTACCGACGGCAGCTAAATAAACATCGAACTTGAACCAAATCGACCAAAACAATGAGCTGAGAGATGCGTGGTGCATGTCCATTTCTCCTCATGTATAGTGCAGTTGCACGAAAAAAACACTTCATTTTTTATGCATTGATATATTTGCTATCATCCGCACTTCCTTTTCCAATTATGTGGAAAGTCTCATGCGTTATGTGTCTTAGCAAGTCTAATTGTGTGTTATGTGCATGAATATGAGAATGAGAAGAAGGATGTGGGGGTAAGCACAGCTGGTAGTCCTGGAACGTCCTGGTCTTGTTAGTCATATTTCTGCTGCTAATGTGAGCTGACTGCTGGGGTCATCTTCCTCTTCCCACCCCACTGGTTACCCCTGCAGTCCAGGAACTTCTATTTGCAGAACCACAGCATGAAGTGTAATCCCTCCTAAACATACATCACCGCGGCTCCAGTGCAGAAATATGAGAAGTCCTCACACATTTTCACTTCAAAAAAATAAGTAATGAAAACACCAGCAGGACTCTGGCTAATATGACTTCAATTGTCTTCTGTCTGAAGCTCCTTATCTCTTTCAGCTGCAAACTGTCTTCCTAGCAGCTACTTCCATTTAACAGCTTGTTACACAAATAATTATTGAGCACTAATCAGACATACTGTGGCACTGTAGACTACTGTGTTCTTACTTCAGTGCTCAAGGCAGAGAGAATGAGGTTACACTTTAAAAATTATTTAATGCCTTGGTTAGTTTTCATTTCATTTCCATGATTGGTTTTATTATTAAGTTGATATTTTCAACAGATATTTGCCTTTTAACTTCAACAAACGGCATCTTAGTATTCATTTCACTTGGTCTATGTCTTTGTTGAGTTTAGTACTTTCAGTTTCTGCAGTTACTGTTTGAAAAACATTTAACAGTAAAGGTATGAATGTGTAATGAAACAGTGTATAGGGCACATATCACAGGATTGTTCTTTCTATGATATAGGACATTCCGTCTGATAAAAATATTTCTCCTGAACACGTCCATGAGTTCAAAATGATTCACTGGGCAACTGAGCTGCTCTTTCCTCAGAATAGGTCTGTGCTATCCAACCCTAATTTGAAGCATGGTAATTGAACCAGTTATCAATGGTGTCCAACAGAACCAAAGTAGCAATGGCTATATCGCGTTGCCAAAACATCTCATCCTTCCTATCTATGTGCTGCCCCTTAATTAGTGGGTTTAAGTGCCAGGAAGGCTGATTGCTGCAGACATGGAAAAGCCGGAGGTATCCCATAATGCCATAAAGCTCGTATGAACATAGACCACCCCTTACCCCCCATCTGTTTGCACCACAAAAGCCTTGTTGCACACCCTGGTCGAATGCTCTGGCAGGAGCCTCAAGTTTGCCCAAGGCACCAGCACTCATAACTTACATGGTCTGTCAGCTTTGTGCACCATGTTGAATCGTATTTGTTGTGGTTTGGCTGCACGGACAAACACATTAATTCATCCTCACAGCTATAAACACATACTCCAATTTTTGTCCTGCTGCAGCTTCACAAACGAGCCCTCTAACAGTTTTGGATATTCATGGCATTAATTCATTGCCATTTGTGTGAAGCAGTTACATTTCTTCTTTGCCCATTCAAAGCCTGGCAGACCTTATCCCCTCATGGAGGCAGTTATGTCATATTTCATCTGACTTTGAGAGAAGAAGACCGAACAAGCCAGCGCGCAGCATTCTTGCCCACAGTTATTTTTACTACAGGTTCTGATATCGTATGGTTTAAATGTTTCAGTAAATTTAATGTTTAAAAACCTTAAACATTTAATTTACTGAAACATTTAGTGCTGCTGTGATTCAGTGAATCAGCATTACACTCATTCTTTCCATCAGTATTTTGTGTCCTCGTCGGTCCTCCGAATCTTTGTTCTCGTCTTGAAAGATCCTTCATGCCACATGAAAAGAACGCTCTTTCTTTCATGAGTCTGGGAGACAGTGATCAAATGGAATGTGAAAGTGACACCTTTTCTTTAACACACAAGGGAAAGTCATTTATAAACCTTGTTTACATTATTCCACAGCACTGGGCTCGTGCAGTTTTGAGAAATAAGAATTCTAAATACTCAACTGACTTCAAAAGAAACAATTTTGGCGTTAGTTACCCTGTAGTCGCTGGCAGTGACATAGAAGATGGGCTGGAACGCCAGCCAGATGATGCAGGTGGTGTACATGGTGAACCCGATGAACTTGGCCTCGTTGAAGTTCTCGGGGCATTTCCGCGTCTTGAAGGCGTAGACCGTGCACAGGATGATGAGGATGCAGTTGTAGGTGAGGGACATGAGCATGCTGGAGTCCTTGCTGTTGCACTTGAGGGTGACCACGTCCCTCCTCTCGGGGCCCACCTCTTTCCGAACCCCTGGCACCTCCACCAGCAACCAGATGATGGCCACGAGCAGCTGGCAGGAAATCAGGATGCCACAGATTGCCACCTGGGAGCCCGGGCTGATGAAGCGCGGCCGCTGGGCTCCGTCCTTCACCCCATTGAAGATGCGAGCGATGCGGTTGGTCTTGGTCAGCAGGGCGGAGTAACACACTGCGAACGAGGTGCCCAGGCCGAGTCGACGTAAAGTGCAAACAACGGTAGAAGGTTTGGCGATGTAGATGAAGGTCATGCTGTAGCACATCAACACTCCCAGCAGCAGGATATAGGAGAGTTCCCGCCCGCTTGCTTTAACAACTGGTGTCTCATTGTGCTTGAAGAACAGGACCACAACTGACAGGGTGCACAGGATACCCAGGCAGGAAATGGTGACAGGCCCAATGGCCCAGGCATCCTCCCACCGAATGTACTCTTCGGGCAGGTCATAGCAGCCGGTCAAGTTACCCAGAGGCCACTGACCGAAGCTGCAGTCAGCACAGGTGAACTCATCCAGCAGGTACTGGTAGGGCTGACAGGAGATGCAGATCCAGCAGCACACATCTCCGGGCTGCATGCTCTTTATTTCGTTCTTCTTGCAGGGGTCACTGCACTGGGAGGTGGGCGGTACGAGACCACGCCAGGGCACCAGGCTGGTGTTCAGGGTCAGGTTATGGTCCCAGTAGCCAACCTTCTTGTAGGTGAACTTACCATCCTCCTTGTGGTAATGAAAGATGTTGTAGCGGCTGATGCTGTCACCAACCAAGTTGAAGCGCACCATGCTCTCTGTGTCCAAAGGTCGGAACGGAGCTGATAGGAAGCAAAAATACAGCAACATGAAGATGAATTAGTGCAAATACCACAACAAGACTTGTAGTACTGCATATCCTACAATCATTTATGTCAGCATAAAATAATATGTCGACAAAAGTGTGACAATTCTCCACATGATTGAGTAAAACCCTGTAAAATCTCTTGGACTCACACTATTTATGATCATCTAAATGTGAATTTTCATTTATCAACATATCATAGATGAACGACTGAATAATCCCTCTCCCATTTATTGCCCCATGATAATTCATGGAATATTAATCTTCTTAATTGCGTAATACAATAATTACAACCCTTTTTTCAATGGAGGATGCATTGGAAGTCTGAAACCAGCACCATGCTCATTTGTAACCTCCATGTGCTTTGCAATAAATCTAGTTAATTTAAATAAATCAATATGAATCCAATTTAGCTATTTAAAAACCATTCAGCAGGAAAAATGGTAGATAGAACACAAGCATTCTGTTTCCTTTAGCTCTTGTTCTTACCTTCAAACTTGGTCTTCAGGATGAATTCCCTATAGAACCTTTTGCCGTTACCTGGTTTCATGGCATCACAGACCTTGGACGTGTTGGAGCACACTGCTTGCCTCATGTTGTGCAGAGCATAGGCCATGGCATAGACTGCGTTTACCACAAACATGATCTTGGACTCCTGCTCAAAGGTTCCGTCTCGCAGGCTGCGTTCACTGCAGCCATGCTCCTGCAGGCTGCAGCCAAAGCGGTGCTCCCAGAACTCTTTGAACCATGGGTTCCTGGTGTTGGTGTACGGGTTCAGTTTGGTGAAGTAGTCCTCAAACTCTCGGATGGCGTAGGAGGCCAGTTCAATGGTGAAAGCTCCATCCGCTGCGCTCTCGCTGCCCCTCACCACGCTCTCCTGCGCTCCCCATCCATCACTGGCCACCCAAGTGAAGGTGACATTCATGCGAGTGGCAGCCACCAGCAGCTCACGAGCGTCCTCGCTGCGGGTGAACAGGATGACCACTTTGGCGTTGGACTTCTGCTGCAGGGAGCGGATCACGTTCTCGTAGCCCTGGCGGTTCATGGAGCGGCTCACCTTGGCTGAGGTGGCGATGCAGATTTGGCGAGAGCGGGCCTCTTGCTGGAAGGCATCAATGCCAGTCTCACCGTAGTCACCCTCTGAGGCTACGGTGGAGACGTAGGTCCAGTTGAAGTAACGCAGGATCTCAGCCATGGCCTTGGCCTGGTAGAAATCAGGGGGGACGGTGCGGGCGAAGTAGTCGTAGCGGGTTTTGTCACTGAGCTTTGCGCTTGTGGAAGCATAGCTAATCTGGGGGATCTGGAACAGCCGCAAAAGGTTGGCGACCTGGAGGACAAGAGGGAAACTTTGGTTTATTCAATATTTGAAAACATGGTCTGAACATTATCTTGTAATTGTGTTTGCGAAGTTGACTGCACCAACAAAGCAGTTGAAGGTTATGAACAGTATCTGTATAAGGTATAGTGGGTAGTGTCAGTGCACTACTACTGAAGGGGATGAAACATCAGTCCTGTGAAACATTTAGTGTTTTGACGATGATGATGGAGAGTGCTGTCAAATGCCTGAGTCCAAAAGGCCAGAACAAATGATTCACACAATATTGATGCTCATCAAACCAGTGAGCGACCCCTCGTCCCCTTTGGATTGGGGGCAAAGTCATTCCAGAAAAGACCACTTCCCTCAGGATTGAAATGTTCCACCACAGGAAAAGGGGGATCACTCAGGTTAACCTTGTATTGATTTAAAGTGGCCGCTCACCCAAACCATGCTCAGCAAAAAGCCCCCCACAAATCCTGTCTAGGCTATGTGTTGTGTTTGAACGTCATCCTCCAATGTCCAATAGCCAAGCTAAAAGTTTTGAAGTATTACTTTTTCAACAAAGTGCTGCATCTTGGAGTTGTTTTGCTGGTGAACGTGTTGCTATCCAGTTGAAGTTGAGCTATTCAGGTGCACAGCTGCTGTCAGATGTGCTTCAGCTCTGTGACAGAAACTGGCAGTGGGAACAGCAACAAATTCAGTGTTCTTCTTTCTCAACCTGTTTACTCTGTCATGGATCCACATCAGCAGCAGCAGCTAGTGCTACAAAGCCCCTCACAGATAATGTCAGATAACAACAGCAACAATGGCACAGAGATGAGAATTTTATCGGAGTCTTTTGCTGCTTTCTCACATTAAGGCATTCAGTCAAGCTGGCCGAATCTCGAGGCAGAGTCTTCAGGAAGTCACGACGCCCACTTACGCAGACAAATATATCGATTGGCTCAGGCCGAGTTTAACCTGGAGGATCATCTCTGACTGAAAACTGTCCATGTTGGACACAACATCCAATCACAGCATCCACCCCACATCCCATCACCACCACACAGTGAGTGAACTATGACAGAAAGCTGGTGAAAACCTGACAGTTTGCAGGACTCCTCAGGAGATTTGGTGGTAATTAGTGAATACCCATGAGCTTCAACGTGACTCCCTCCTTCCTCAGGCATCACTGTATGCCTGGAGGCTTTTCCAAACAGTGGCATCCCAATGGATATAATTGAAAGATTCCACTTTCACGCTCAGACTCTGACTCTCTGAATCTCCCTTCTTACTCACATATTACAACCCAAATTTAATAGAGTAAACAATCCTTCACGTAACAAATTACAAATGCGCATATTTTGTGTTCAGAATGTACATTTTCTCAGCTGTCCTGTCCTGGACATGTAACCCAGCTGTCATTTTTTAGCCTCACTAGCAGCAAGGCTGGAGGGATGGAAATTTTGGCCAGTTGGATGGTTCACCCCCTGGAATCAGCCAGAAATATCATTCAAAACTGATTGGATGTGTTGAAATTACTTAATGTTTCAGACATCCACACAAATTGGGGTGATTCACTTTAACCAGTACCAAAAACAAGGGATCAAGAATTGGAATTTTTTGTGTAAGACAACCACAAAGACTTGAAGGAAATTGTGTCTTTGCAGAGGATCATCATTTGTTGTATTAACGCCCTATTCTTTTAATCTTTTTTTTTTTTTTTTTTTTTTTCAAAAAAAGCTCTTATACTCTGGCATGAGAGACAGCACAGCTACTCCTGTTATGGAGGTACAAAACATAGTTTCATTGCACTGATCATAGAAAGTAAAGAATATGTAAACATGAATTACTACACCATTGGTATAAATACCACATGTGACTACAAGCTCATTGATTTGCGTCAGGAATTACTGACATTAACCCTGAACATGTGCTTAACCTCCATTAGTCAAAACACCCCAGAGACAGGAGCCGGCAGGAAACGCAGGCGCACTGCAACCTCTGGAGGGGATGAATACAGTAAATATGATGCATCTAGACAAGCGCACTGCGCCCACCAGTACTTCTTTCAGTGTTTCATGTAGAATATAGGGCACAGGTCACTTCAAATTAGCCACAGAGGGATGTGATTTCTGGAGTTAATGTATAGGGACGCCTGATTACAGCCACTGATTCATTTATGTTGCCTGGGACATATGCACTTTTTTGTTTTCAGCAAGGTTAACGTGTCTGATACTGAGTCAGCCGCTAACACAGAAATGCTAATGAGGTGCTTTCCTCCTGGTCTTCATCAATAGATTCCTGGAGATGCCTGACAGCTCAGCGTTCAGGACAGCACTGGAGTGTGTGACAGTAACCGTCTGTTCATCCTCGTGCGGTTCCCCTCACACTCTCCTCACCGGCGAGTCAGACGAGACAACACGCACTGTACCAGCTCAGGAGTACCAGGCTGGAAAATATGATCTCACCGCATGAAACCTGGAGTTTCATTTCTTAATTAAGTCTCCGTGCAGGTCCCAGGCTGATTCAACTTTATTCAAGATTTTAGCTCCAATTGTAATGAATATGTTCCTTCAATTTTTGATTTCACTGTCACCTGTCCCGTGTGAAAAAAACATTCTACTTTAGCTTGTGTTGACTACAGCTAAATGATGAAATTTTAAAATGAGATGCTTTTCATGGTCCACTGGTTTAAAATTCAAGAGTGGTAACCAAAAAATAATTCATCACAGAGGCATAGCTACTCCAGCCTCGCTGTACAATGTCATCTGAGTGATTTAAGCGTCATATTAACTGCATGAAGCAATGCTTCATAAAACTACGACTCCTGAACCTGAATGAGCTCATTTGTTGTGCAAGTTATTAATATGCAAAGAACAGCCATATTTGCAAATCACAATTAGGCTAATGACCTCATAAGCATGACACATTCCAGGTTATATTTAATATATTATGCTGATTACAGCAGCACATCACATATTTACATGTCTGATTTTGTTGTATTATTTAGGAAGTACATTTCAAGCTACTGCAAAAAAGTATAGTCAGTGTTTTTGCTATATTACAGGCAGATAGAAAAACATGCTGTGAAATGGAGTAAGGGCATAAATATTTTAGATTTTAGAGGCTAATATTACACTACAAATACTGTCATGCAGGACTAGGGAAAAATATTATTATTGGGAATGCTATCCAGGATCAGTGATTCAGTCAAATGGAGTATCTACAAAATCATAGAGAAATATTGACAATTTATGTACTATTCAATTGACATTATTCCACTTTAAATACAAATTCAACATGTGTCAAGAATTGGTGTGTAGACTAATCAAGAGACAAACAGGTTAGTGGCAGGCTAAACTCAAAAGATACTACAATACTACTTAATATACTAGGATACTACGACTGTAGTCTCTAGTTTGTAGTTTGTGTGTGAGAGATTCATCAGGAGCAGAGGCATTATGGGAGTCCTGGCCAGCATTCCTGCACCAGAGCAGAAGCACGGATGAAAGACATGAGACAGCTGGAACGTGGGCACGGTCTCTTACTCATGTGTCTGTCATGATTTTTCTTTACATGGAAAGTCCATTTGTATTTCCCCAGGGTCCCTATGAAGCGGGGGCCTATAGAAGATACAGTAGATGACATGTAGAGTGAAACCTCACAGTGCCGCAGTTCAGCCATTCACCGGGGAAGCACCACATTCTCATGCAATGGGGGATATATATGCTGGGCATATGCTGGGTTTAATATATTGTATCAAAACTACAAATATATGGCAAAATGATTAATACTAAACCTACTATGGTATGAACAGGACTGTATATAATGGACTTCCAATAAACAATAATATTGCTTAGAATTGACTGTAATAATATTCAAGCACAGTCCACTGACCAAACAATTATAATGTGTTTATTGATCATACTCAATAATCTGGATGTTTGGTCTGAAACAAAGCACAGCCCTAACCCTAACCCAAAATAACAAATATTAATAATGTCAGGTTAATAAAAAATAAAATGTTTCGTCTTGGTGGCATCAGTTCAAATTGTAATGATTACATCACAGTAAAAATAATGTAATCATTAAACTGTCATTATGGTGATACAAGGCTTGACTGGTAGTCAGAGGCGATTCATGTTTTCCATTATTATCTCAGCCCAGGAGGTTATGTTATGTTACTGCTTTTTTCATTCTGTAAATTAGCAGGATTATGCAAAACATGGTGAAGGGATGTGGTAGGGGTCAGGGAGGAGCGTGCAAACTTTTTTTCAGTTTCTTTAACATTGTGCCATAGGGAGCTTTTCAACATAATGATTTCTCAGAGAATTATTCATGGGGCTTGGTGGAAAAACTCGAGACAGATTTAAGGGACTGCTCTTTGCCGTGTGTGTGTGTGTTCTGGTGAAGGAAAGCACTTTTCCACTTTTTAATGTAAGCAGTCATCTGAGGTTTGATGCCAACATTTGTTTGGGAAACAGCATCAAAGATGAACATGTTGCTCCAGTGGATCGTAGAGAGATGGAGAAGCACCTATATTTTCTATACATATCCACTGGTAACTCTCACAGAGATAATTTGAGATAAACACAAGAACATGATCTCTGTGTTCTTTCTTCTCTCCCTCCGAGTTGTATTCTGCTAAATTGGAAACTGGCACAACTTTGCAGAACTCTGCATCTCTGACACGTTTGCTCTTTTGCATTTGTTTTTCTTTTTTTCCACCTGATCTCTTGGCTCCAAGTTATTCTTGATATTTCCTTGTTTATATCCTCTGCCAGTGAAGGGAAAAAAAAGAATTCACAGCGAACGTGCTGCAGCTCCTTTGATAGCCTGTGCCATTCTATCATGCATCTGTTTGATCAGCTACCCATCGGCCCCACAGATGATGGGGATTATTTTTGATCAGAAGCAGCTTGGATTCTACCTCCCTGAGTCGTACATACATTTTATGGAAACCATTCATTCACAGTATTAACTTAAGATTAGGGCCTTGGGCTTTAGCAGGAAACGTCCACTGTGACATTAAACACAAACTTATTTTGTGAGCAGATGTGAGGCCACAGCATCCACCACCTGCAGTCCACAGATCTCGCAGAGCCTCATTCATTCAGTTCAAAAGATGTTTCTGCAAACATAATCCATGCTTTTGATTATTATGAATTCACTGGTTTTTAAGGTATAAATATCACTGCTGGGAGACAGTATGATACAGACACAGGAGATAATGCTATGAGGTTGTTTTTTTTTTTTTCTTGAGTATTTTGTTCTGATGTCGCTCGTTTGATTTGATCTCATGTGAAGCATTGTGTTGTGGAGGCATGGAGAGGTATTTATATATTCCATTTCCTTCCCAGCAAACCCAGTGTGCCGTCCTCATGCGCAGACACCCACCCACCACGGGAACACACGTTCACACCTCAGACATAAAACACCAACGCACACAAACAAACAGGGAATCAGAGAGAAGAACGGCTTTTACAAATGATGACGCTGAACGCAGCAGATTATGATGCACCTCTTCAAACAAACTTGAAAATTAAAGCCAAATCTTCATCACCAGAAAAACGAGGATAAATCCTGGCAGATACGTTTAAGTACAGAGAGAGATGAGTGGAAAAGGTATCTCGTTATCATCAGCTTTGCTAAAAGCTTTGAGATTTAACTTTAACGAAATCTGAAATAAATTCGAACACCCACTAAGGTGGATTCTGAGTCTGGAGACTGATGATTCTGTTGCACAATTTTGAGCATCCTCCTAAGCTTTCTTAGGACTGATCATGTATTCCTGTCATAGCGTGTGAAAAAGCTCAGGCAGACAAGATGAAGAGAGGTGCGTCTGGAAATCAATATTTGAGCAATATTATTGACCGTGTGGGTCCTGACTTTACCCAGCCTTCTAGTCAGTACAATGTTTCCCTTCACTGTGAATGACGTTCGGATGTGCTAATTAGGAAGCCAAGCCATGTTCTCTGAATGTGCTAAAATTTACAGTTCAAAAATAACAGTTTCACAGCACAGAGGCGGAGGAGGGGAGAGTTGAGGGGAGTTCAGCTATATTATCACATGATAAACAAGAACCTTTTGAAGTTAACACCAAAGCAGCTTTTTTTTTTTTCCCCCCTTTCACCCGACGCACTCCATGAAGACGCAAACACAATAAAGGCAGAGCCCTCTTCGGTTCCTCCGCAGACATAATAAACCAGAGCGAACCAAAAAATATTAAACATCAGAATACAGCACGGCAGAACGGATAGACCCTCTCACGACCTCGACTTTATGAGCACCATCCCCCGCTGCTGCTGCGGCGGCCTCGGCGGCAGGACAGTTTGTCGAATGGTCATGAAGGATTTAATGAACAAGTGAGTTTTCATGTACGGTTGAGAAACAGTTCCTGCAGAGCGTACTGCAGGAAGGAGGTTCCTGAACTGGAGTGTCATTTTTGTATTGCCGCAATAATAAGTTCTTTCTTTTTCTGTGCATGCATCGGTTCAATTATTCAATTTCGGGATGCACAGTTGTGCCAGAAGAGCTGTGACTATGCCTCCAAGCGTGTCCTAACGTGCGGCTGTGGCAGCATATATAGACTTGTAGATTTGAAAACACAGATTGTCTTTAAATGTTATTTGTGCTGAGAGTGTGGGCCTATTGGATAATGATTTCTCCAAAAGGCTCATTTGAATTCGTAGCTGTGAAGCGTGTAGGCTGTTAGTAATGAGTCATGACTCTTGGTTGTCTCCAGCTTCTGTACAGGTAACATCTAAGATGACATCTAAGACTGTTTTCCAACTATTAAACCTTGAGGAGACAGGACAAGGACGAGTATGAATAAGCTGGCGATGAAAGCCCTCGGAACACTGCTCGGCTAATTATGAGAGAATCCTTTTTAGGGCTGAGGAGAAACTGGCTCGTCTCCCGTCACCGTTCCCACATCTCGTCCTTGGCCCCAGTCACAGGCAGCGTCAGCCCCCACACGCAGGTGGACACGTCGTCGCCAGCCAGCAGAGATGCACCCCACAGATGGGAAAGGCAGCTCCTCTCTTGTCCTCCTCAATATACCAGCGTTTCTCTGGGACTGAAAGGAGTCATTTAAACCAATGACCTCTCAGAAGAGAATCCCCTCCATGGGACGCTCACAGCTCCATTCATTGTAGTGCCCAGTAACTGGCCGCGGAAACAATGAGACGATTGAGCATAACGACAGTAGAGGTGTGTTTTCAGATTCATGCAGAAACAGAAAAAGAAATTTACTTTTGAATGGCCGTGACTGTGTGGTCGCCGTAGACTCATTCACGCAGACAGCCCTTTTCAAGCTTCTTAAAAAACATGCTGTTTTTTTCAACATTACAAGAGAAGACACTCCATATTCTCCTCCTCCTCCTCCATGAGAGGGAGGCCTGTGTCTAATGAGGGCTCCTTATGATTCCAGCATGGTAAGTCGGTTGTGCTCAGTGCAGTGTCACTCACCATTCAGCGTCAACCTGCTGACACAGAGCATTCACCACTGCACCACTCCTGGAAAGAACTGATCTAAGGCTGATTGTGTCCCGGCATTTTGGAACAAAATAACATGGAATCCCAGAGAGGCTGCAGCACTCAGCCTATTCAGAGATTAAGTGGTTCCCATATATTCCACTTAAAGTGTGTGGAAATGGAGCGCGAATGAAACACACGTTGACTTGATATTCTCCCAAAGAGAACTCTGTGAGAATTACAAATGGATCTGGTTATACTGTGTTATAAATATTGAAATACATGTTAATCAATGCAAGTTTATTATCTATTCCCTTACATGCTTCATCATTGGGCAAAACTTCTAAAACTTGAAACAATATGTAATTTAGTTAAGTTCAAATCAAGCCCGATGTATCACATGCGCAAGACGCATCTGAAACAGAGTAATTCCGCACCATGTAGATTCTAATGTAACATGCGCACAGCGGCGCGTGCGCTGATCAGAATGCAGAAACGCTGCAGCGTGATCGTGAATAGAGATTTAGTCAACGGCAATTTTTCAGGTGATAAACATGAAATATTCATGAATTGCTTTGTGTGAGTCATGTGTAAAATATATATATAACTTTATTAGTCATACTAATGTGCTACAGTTGCACGCGGCGCATGTTAAGCTTCACTTGTTTCAGTGATCAAAACATTAAGCCTGGTGGACTGCATGTTGTTATTTATATGCTGTTAAGGCGTGAAGCTGGTGATGCTTACTAACTCACTGACTTAAACATGGAATTATTATAATAATTCACATATAGTTGACAGAACATCAGCGGTGTTTTTGGACGTGTGGTGTATTTTGGTATAATCCATCTTTTTATTTGACGATATGTCCAGAATGGACAGCTGTATCACTGGACTGTGATTAAGCCAAACATCAGGCACAGCTTCTCACTTCATGACTAATAAAAAAATCAATTAATCCAAATTGACTGTGTGTGTAGCCACGCACTTTGTCTCACTACCACCCAGTGCATCATGGTAATTATGGCGTGTGAAGCCAGTCAGAATAAATAATTATGCTCATCGCCTTTGGCAACATTTCATATGAGTGTGTGAAAGGTCAGTTTTCTTTGCAAGGTGAAAACAAAATAGCCCATGTGAGTTCATGTAAATATTGATGCTTCAAACGGAATAAGTTGGATTCTTGAAGCAACCAAAGCAAAATCGTCGCAAAGAGTTCTTCAGCTCAGTTAAAGTGAGGATGTTGGTTATTATCTAGTGGGGGAGTTGTGTGTGTGTGTGTGCGTGTGTGACTGTATGCTGATTAGCAATGTTAGTTTCTCCATCTCTAAGCCATTTCAAGCATGGATGAATAATAAATGATTTAGCAAATTAGGTGTGGGGTTTTCTCTGAAGAAAAAACTGTTCCTCAAGTCTTCTGGTGGCAAAATAAAAGTATGTTGCAAAATAAAAGCATAAGGATTTGGTTTTGGAGATGATGAAGTGTTTATAGTGTTGAGTAGAGATACTGGACAAAGAAATCTGTAAAGTAATGGCAATGATGATTTGAATGGTACTGCACTGATTGCTGCAGGCATAGCTATCCACACTGACACGTATGTGAGATCTAGAATCTAGTCTACCTGAATGGAGACGTCGCTGTAAGACCCTCCGATGACCCCAGAGATGGCGAGTGGAACGTCCTTTTGGATGGGCCTGGTGCCGTCTGGGCAGATGAAGCCTGGATCATGCACCTTGGTTAGGGAGGCCCTGACAAAATCTAGGGACTGCTCCAGAGCGTAAGTGTCCTTCGAGCAGGTATCGAGGATGTGGGCCCCCAGCTGGAGTCCAGGAAGGATGTGATCACTTGAGTTAATCTCATCGAGTGCCAGCAGCATGGCCTCCAGTCTCTGGATTCCCCTCTCCTCGTTGATCTTCCCGCAGTCCTCCGTCCCATCACCTTTTTGGTGCACGGGGAACAAGCCTCCGATCACCAAGTCCCCGTCTAGGATGATCTCGCGTTTTGCCGCAGACGGTAATCTGGAGATGTTGGGCAGGACTCCTCGTATCAGCAGCTCCAGCAGGAGCACGTGGAGAGGCCAGTAATTGGCGGAGTTGGCCAACGACCTGGGGCAGAGCATGGCAGGGTCTGGTAGCGGCGTTCAGCTGGTTGAAGGAACGAGGAGCAGAGGCTTAGGCAATCTGGAGGGGGATCGCTTTCAAGTCGTCTCTCAGCGGATGCAGCATGTTTGATATTTCCTGAATGAATAGAAGCAGAAAGCCAATTAATGAAACCTATCATTATGAACATTTCTCTCCTTTCATGGTGTTTGGATGCATTTTGAGGAGATTGAAATTGAGCAGGGAAATAACACAGCGACATTATTGAAGAGCACCGACATCCTTTTGCTTTTCATCACTGATTTCTATTGGTGGCATTATTGTCAGCCTTTTACCCACTGATCTAACCAAAGATATGAAACAGTTTTATCATGGTATCATATAACAGAGGGGTAAAGCTGAACACTTTTTATAATCTCTCTACTTTTATCAACAACACCAACCTAAGCTGCATATACGGAAAATACCACTAGGTACTTTAAACCTGACATTCTGTATTTTTCAGGCGGGTGAGTTATGTTTGAAAACAGGTATTATTTCCAGCGGACACTGCTCTCTGTGGTTCCCTGTGGGTGCCTGCCACTTTAACTGAAAGATAAACATGGAGTTATCGCAACAGAGTGACCACATCAAACATTCATGGATATTTAAGGCACCTCTCAGGCGAAGCCTAATTTCGAAGCTTACAACCGAGATATCACCTAGATGCAGGATATCCTCAATGGCTGGGGTTGCCATGGAAACATGGTGGGTGAAAAAAAAAAAATAGGGTTGGACTGCAGGGAAGTGGGCAGTGAGACATGTATGCTAATATAGATTCCTATCGCGTCGAGGTTACAGATCTAGCCGTCGGATCAGGGTGGTGGGCCGGCTCAATTTCACAGAGAGGGAACCCGTCTCCATTCAACATGCATGCATTCATTCATCAAACACACAAACAAGTTCAGCAAACATGTTTATTCATACAGGGGCCCTGGACCCCTGATGACTCATACCAAGTCTTCCAAGGATTCATATCTGTATCGTAACCAACAGGAGCATCGTATTGCAACAGAAATTCCCCATGCGTCTGTTCTGGTTGATTTCAGTGGATTCATGCTGATAAACCCCAGAGCTCCACTCCAGTTTCAACTATTCAACATGCTGCAATTCCCCTCCATTATCAAGCAGTGGGTAGTCTGGAACTGACTTACCTATGACTTCACCCAGTTTTAACCCTAATTGCAGTATTAAGTATAGATGTATCACTCCTAGATCTACATACATGTTGTCATTTTTACTCAACCTGGGTGTGTTCTGTTTTTTGAGGCTCAAAGAGGCAGAACCCGACTCCCCCACAGAGGGGTAGGCTTAAAAAAAACACCAGGTTCTGCAGCTGCACCCAGAGAGGTTCATCGGAGCAACACGGAGGAAACAAGGGGGGAAGGTGCGATGGAAAATATTACATCAGGCTGTTGAGGAATCCATCAGCAGCAAAGATGATAACACGTTTGAAACACGTGTGAAAGTCACGATGTAAATCTGGCATCTCTCTCCAGTTTCGCTGCAGATGTTTACTCCTGCGTCACGTGGTGAGAAAGTAACTTGGAGAGCTCGACATTAAGAGTCTAATTGCTCCTCTGTGCTGTCTGTTCCAGCAGATCGGGGCTTTCTAGTTGCCGTGACTGGGTCACAGTGTGAATTAATGGGGCAATAAGGAACAGCCAATTAGGCGGGCCTATGCAAACAACGGGCCAGAGAGAGGTTGGAGTTCCAGGAGAGCTTCTCCAAACCCCCTATAAGATGTGCAAATATAGACTTTCTCGGACATGAAATACAGCCATCAAAACCACACTACCCACCAATTAAACGCTTATTAATAATCGGTGGCGGTCTTATCAGCCTTCATGGGTGTAAATTTCAGCTCTCTGCTCAGTTGTGAAGTGGCTTCTATCAGGGCCGGATCATATCATTAAAACGATCTTGATGTGGAAACGGCTGTCACACTCGCACACAGCAGCCAGGCGAATCGCACCCGCTCCCCAGCTGTCTTCGCACAATATTCCCTCTGAAAGGCGAGTTCAAAAAGAAACGGCAGTGTGCTTTACTCAGCTTTGAACCACCAGCTAATGCATTGCTGCTCCCGCCCGGGCGCAGAAAGGATTTCTCCAACATTAGCATAAAGATGCTTTGAGAGAACATTCCTCATTGTCTTATCCACATGCAGCATATAGCTCGTGAGTAATGCATGACCCACAGCGGAGTCCTCTGTCAGCAGTGACGCTGACTGGCACGTATACGGACAGCGCACGAGTCTTTAGGGGGAAATACAAAGAGGTACATGAGTGGAGAATGAGCTGGAGAGATGGTTTCTGAGTTCAGTAATGGTCAGGTGTGATAATACAACATTAATCACATATCATTTCAATGCAATTAGCACCTGAAGCTTTAAGGCTTTTCCATCACCTATGATCACACACTTGAACCTACATGGCACGACATTAAATTTTGTATAATCGAGGACACGTACCGCATTAAGCCTGATGAGCAGTAAGAGCCTATAAACACACTTGTCCCACTGGATTTACAGAAGCTGAGACCAACACAGATGGGACAATATTTTACACTGTTGTTTTTCTTCTTCGCGTCATTATTCACTCTGCTCATCAACAGATCCTCACATGAAGCTGCAGAACTGAGCCATTCAGCCAGAAGACACACGCTCAATCAGCATCTGCTTCATGAAGGCCGAGCGTCAGTTTGTCTCGGGGCACATGCATCATGACCTTTTGATTATCCTCACTCTAACGTTAACCAAGCTGTTCAAAGCGCCAGACCTTTCATTTCCTCTAATGACAAACAGGAAGAAGGAAGACGGTAAACTGCGGCTGCCATAACTGCGCTAATGATTCCCGTCACTGCATCATCTCCAGCAGGGACACAGTTGATCCCTCCACCTGGACTTGTCAGCTGAAGGAATTAGGACGCCTGCGGTGGCGAGCAGCCCGCTGATTGTGAGTTTGACCGTACATCAAGTGCGGCAATTTACTAATATAGCACAGACAGATCTGGCTGTCACGCTGTTTGACTCCCGAAAAGCTTTAATCCTTGATTTCACTGTGCTGAGATTCCACCTGGATTTGTATTCATCACAAGCTGACACTGGGAGACAAAGTGCAACTATGAGCATCAGACGACAGATTGTCTCATTGCTTCTGGGCACGGTGGGTTGCACTTTCTAATAATAACCTGATAATAACATTCATCACAGACACGGAGGTGTGTCCCCTCTAACTTACACATTTTACATTAAAAAGAAATCCCACTGCTAGATCACAGCCTGTCTGATTCACTGACAACAGTGTGATGCATGCAAGGCTGAATTTGTGTGGGGGTTTTTTATTTGCAAAAAAAGAAATACTTTCACAAACCTGTCAAACTGTAATCATCCCAATTACTTTTCAGAGCAGGGAACAATTAGATTTTTTTGGGGCGCCGTTTGAAAACTAATGACGTGATTGGGTTGAAAGGAGCCAGTAATGGGCTCTATTCGGTTACGCAATGTTTTTAATTGAGACACAATTGGCTTGTGTATTCCTGCTGCATATGCACAAGTACAGTCACACGCAGGTGTTCGATCCTCCGGGAATAAAGCGAACCATTAAAAGTTCAGGTCAATTTCACTGGTGGTGACTGACATGAGATGCCAGATGACGTGGTGAAAATACACTGACAAGTGCCTCTAATGCCAGACCATAATAAGGATTACACTATTACACTTTAAGTTGGTGGGATGCAGAATCAAATGAAGAGGGTGTTGTTGCAAATCATTAGAAACAGCAAACATCAGAAACATGCACTCGGGATCAGGGTGGTAAAAGCTTATCTTAAAAAAAAAAAAAACCCACTCATCAATGGACGATCTCTTACCTGGTTGTAACACTGGGAGTCTCTCGCCGGATGTGACTGCAGGTCTCTTCACCCAGCGTTAAAAGCTTCATATGACGAGCACGGTCCAGATGTGGTCCACTTTGAGCTTGTTGGGCAGGATCTGTCCTTGGTTCTGAAGTGTTGCTGGCACTGGCACGAGTGTGACTAACTCCTCTGTGAGTGTGAGCTCTCCAACTTGCGCCTGCAGCCGCCCTGGTGCGCACAACACGACGGACACAGCCTGAACCGCTCGGCTGCTCACATGTGTCCAAAAGCATCGGCGGGAGTGACGCGGCCAGGATCCTCTCTCACACCATCAACAGTGGCGCGAGGCGAGTGCATCTAAAATGAAATGACACTGGAGAGTTTGGGTTGCATTCGCAGCCGCGTTAGATCAGAAAGTTGATCGACTTCAAAATAAGAGCCGAAGAGACGGCCAGCTGTAGCGCGGTGGGATCGCTGCGCACACGCGGCCGCTCTGTGCCGCTCCAGCGCCAAGAGTGCGCCGTGTCGGCGCCGTGCGCTGCGCTCTGCTCTGCTCTGCTCTGCCCAACCTGGCCGCGCTTCGTGTGCGGTTTGTTTGCGCCCTACAGCAGCGAAACGGGAGTCCGGCAACAACGAGAGCTAATTTAAGCAATCGAACGTGTTTTGAAATAAAAGATAAAGAGGCCGAATAAATAAATAAATCCTCAAGTCCATGTCTCCAACTTCTCACAGGTCGGTGACAGTAACTTTTGACGATGCACCGAAAACAGTGCGGGGAAATCATTAGCCTGCAAATAGACTCTCAATGAGGTGCCTCTCTACAGCTAAAATTAGAAAATAAATGACAAAAGAGAAGTGAGCGTGTTTTTGTGTCTCTCTGTGAAGGCTGGCCAACTCCTCATTCACCTCCATCTCATTAAAACTGAATCACACTCCAGCTGAGTGCCACAGCACTCCACAAGCTGGAGAGGTACGTGGCATACTTTGCTTTTCACTGGAAGGACAGACACACATTGTTTCTATCATAGTGAGATAGTAATTCTTTGGCCCCTTGTCGTAGTTTAACAAATCCTAGACCCAGTAAACATCTGACTCACTATCACCAGAAGCAGGGTTCGACCTTTAAATGCACATTGTGGGGCCAGCTAAAATGTCTCCTATGCTCAACACGGTCCTCGCAAAGACATAAGTACACACAAACACACACGGGCTTCAGAGAACTTTGCATTGACTTACACTTATTTCCTGGAGACTTGAACCTTGGTTACTTCAAACCCTAACCTTAATCTAAATGTACCTTTCACCTAAACTTAAGCTCCCAATGTTAAAACATGCAGCTGAAAGGTTAATGATTTATTTTATGGGGCCTTGCTTTTTGTCCCCATAAGGAAGACAAGTAGAAAGAATGGATGTCCCCTTGAGCTCAGGTTTGAATCGGTTTCAGCGTTTGCCTGTTATATCTCATATAATTTCTTGTCATTACAACCATCAAAGAATTGTTTCTCTGTCCTCACAGCAGCTAAATAAAGGTTAGAGGATGCGGTTGAACAGAAATAGAGCCTACCGGATGGATTCAGTCTACCAACTATTTAACAGTAATGTTGTCAGCAATGGGAATGCTGGCCTCACTGGTAATTTAAGGTTAACGTCACAGAAAAACAGCAGAGACCACATTTCAAGATGTTCCAAACTGTGCACTTCTGTTTTGGTCTCCTTCAAAACAGTATTACATCAGCCACATTCCTGTTGCATAATTAGTGAGAGGAGTTCAGGAAAGGTCTGCTACACCGGTTCCGGTTTGTGTTGGTTCAACAACAAACAAGTTCATTCTGGATGAACTGAGCTTCACTGGTCAACCATTTTTGTCACCTTCACATAGAAGCAGCGTCACCAGCGGCACCACCTTTCCTCTTGCCCCCCCCCCCCCACACACACACACAGAACACACCATCTCACATGTTCAATTTTTAACAATAGCTACTTTGCAGTTGGAGATTAGGAAAAGAGGAACTTTGCCTGTGTACAGTGGCAATTAAAATGGCGTGTGGGTCCTGCCTGTTGCATAATTCCCTCAGCTAACACAAAGGGACCAATTTTCTCCTGAAACAGAAATTGTAGTTTACAGTACAATAGAGGAGGGCATGTGGGTGGGATGGAGGGTTCGGATAGAAGCACGCTGCTTAATGACGAGTGAGAAGACTGTACTGTCACGTGAGCATTTTACCAAAGTTTCAGGCGTAAACCCCACTCAGACATTGGTGTTGTCAGCCTCAGACTTGCATTTCGCAAAGTAGATTTAATCTCACTGCGGGTTGTCTTTTTTTGTTGATGTTCACATATTCCTGGCAACATGTGGTCTTCTCACTAAACTGAAAATGCTTCACCTTCAGGGAACAAGAGATTGAATCTACTGATCAGGCTGTGTTCACCTTGGCTGAGTCGTCATTTTAATTTATCACTTTCTCCACAACATCTGCTCTACATCATCCAGGGAACTCAGGTTTGGTGAGGGTCAATTCAACCACATCGGCAAAAAAAAAAAAAAAAACCTATTCCAAATATTAAATCAATTAAATTTGAGTTAAAATCAATTACAATTTCTAATGCCACCCAAACACAATGGTGTTGAGTACCTTCACTTAAACCGCATGACAGTTAAATACCCAGGGACTGCCCTGTGATTAGAAGGTCGTGACTTCAACTTCCCAATCAAGACTTCATCCTTGCTTAAACAATAATTCTCATTTATCACCCTGTGTGCGGATGTAGCTGGAAGCAGGGTATTGTTGTCACCCCTGTGTCCCTGTGTGATTGTATGCATGCAAAATAACTCAACAACGCATGGCTGGTTTGTCAAAACATTCCACCACACACACCATAAGAAACATTCCTTCTGTCACACCAATGCTGTGCTCATGGAGAAAAATCAGCCCACAAGAAAAAATAAAATATCTCCTAAGAAATTAAGTCTTCTCACAAATAAGTGGTAGCGAAGAGTTCGGTGTAACACACACAGTTGCAAGCTCTGGCAGGAAAGGGAGACCGGCAGGAAATGGGGACGTTGGAAAAGAATGACAAGTTGAGGCTCCATAAAATAGAGGAAGAGGAAGCCCAGACTATGAGAACTCTGAAAGACAGAGGCATGTGAGGAACAGCTGAGGGAGGAGATCAACATCATTCCAATGTGTGTGTGCGCGTGTGTGTGTGTGTGTGTGTGTGTGTGTATGGTGGTGGTGGGGTGGGGGGGGCTGCTGCAGCAGCATCTGGACATGGTCACTGAAGAGGCTGATTTTAACCTACTGAACTGAACCAGGAGAGAGAACCTACAAAGCAGAAACACAGATCTGTGGCTGAGGAAAGAACAGTGGATGCCATGCAAGTCAAAGAACCTCTTCAAAATAAAGGCCCGGAGCTTTCGACACCCCAAAAGTGTCCGCTGACTGACGATAATGAAGGGACAGAGCTCATATGAGAAAATATTAAACAAATTTACCTATTCTATCGATCGATCTGTTCTAGTGTTGATGAGCACTCAAAGCACTTTACTGTTCGTACAGTGCGTCACAATTGGACTGGGACACATGAACTAAGTCTAGACATGGGCAAATGTCAATCTCTGTCAAAAAGTCTGGAGCATGTGAGAGTGTATAGCAGAATGTCTTGAAAAAAAATACAAATGCAATCAAGGGCTGATTGATAGGTGTATGGAGCGTACACAGGGTATTTACAGGTTATAACGATGCAGTCAATAAAGCAATAGCATGCAGCAAAATAGCTTCGTTAAAGGCGCTGTCAGAAAATAAACATTGTAAGTAATATATACAGATGGACATGAAAACAGCGAGGTACTACCACATGCGTATAGAAGAGAAACCAGAGTGCGCCCATAGCTAGCGGAGCGTCTTTAGAATCATACACGCAGAGAGCATCTCATCAATTCCCTCTTACTCTCAGAGCCCATCCATCTTGTTTAAATTTATCCTCTGGGAACTTCGGCCCATCTTTAGAGTAATCAGCATTTAGATTAAAAACGCAAACACCTGCTATAGATCATCTTATTTGTAGAGCATCTGTCAGGTCAAAGCTCAGCATTCTGCCAATTAAGTCTGAGGCAACTCCAATCACAGGTAAATTAATGGATAAGTGACACAGTGCGAGTCCCAGTTAGGTTCTTTTCTAATGCGTCCACGTTCTCAGAGAGTAAGAACTTACAGGAGCTTACCAAATAAATGTCGACAAGATCATTCAAATCGTCATCATGGTGACCTTTGACCCAATCAAATAACTTGTGCCAAATCTGCAAGGAGTCTCTCATGGGTAAAGTGTAAATGTTTTTTCTTTCAAAAGGCTGACATTATTCCCAGCTACAGACTACATCAAGATAGCTGGTGGTCTGTTCTGAGTCCAGTTCAGGTGTTTCTTCACAGTGATGCTGCCGTGCCACATCTTTGACATATTTGCAAACATATGGAGTGGACTAAAACAAATTAAGTAAAACACAGACAAAATATACTTCACTTCGTTACTGAAGTAAATGCCTTCTGTAACATTCAACCACTAATCCAAGTAGAAATGTATCTGACAATTTAATGCCACAGCTAACTTGACTTGAGAGCGAAAGAGAAGGGCAGTACCCCTCATATGTATTCAAAGTAAAAATGCTAATCTGAAAAATCATAAATGTTTGAGCCCGGCAGAGGCTGTAAACTCACTTAATTATACAGCTGCGCATCCAGTCCTGCTGCCTGCATCCTTCATGAGTGCATGACTCGCCATGTGATCTCATGTGCTGGAAGAAAAAGGATATGGCTCATTGGGTCATCAGATGGTCTTTGAGGTGGGAGCTGCCATATTTATTTCAAAGAGGAATGATAGAAAGAGAAGGAACAAGCATACAGGACACAGCCTGTGCAAAGAAACAGGATAAAATAAACAGAGAAGGAAAAAAAGCAGGGGGGAAAATGTGGGGACACAAATTCACAAGTGAGGCCAGATGTAGAGTGACTGTAGGTCAAGTATTAAAAGTAGAGTCAGAGCTTTGGTTTCAGTCGCCGTGGAATCAATATCTCGACCACTCGTCTTGGCTGGAAACCCATAATAATGATGTTCCAAATCTTAGAGGTGGCCAGGAAGAGGGTTATTATGCATTCATCCACATAGTGCATAGTACAGTCATTTAAAATGCACATTATAATATTCATAAGAAGAAGAAAAAACAGTGAAGAAGAACACTTTGTGAGGTCTATGTGCTTAAAACTCTCTGACTCCTCTAAGTTTTTCAAAACATCCTTTGTAAACAAGTCTCTACATTTATTTGAAATGAACTTGAGTCTACATAAAATCCTCTAAAAACAAATATCGAGCTGTCCAGCAAAATAAAGTCATGTGAAACAAACATCTTCACAATAGCTATGATCATTTCAGATGGAGAGATAAAATATTCAAAGTGACATTCAAGTAAAATGTTTTAACGCATATTGAGTTTTTCTGTGATTCTGTAAAAAATGTTTTTAGAAACTGATGACCTGAAAAATGTTTGGTCTGCTGTTAAGAAAATAAAGGATATGTTGATACTTTTACATTGAAACTGTGGGCAACCAATCCTAAAACCTTCAGTACCAATACATTTATAGAATTGAAAGAAATGGGTTTTCCGTTCGTTTGTAGTTACTGAGATAAGGTGTTTTCAAACTTTTCTTCATTCTCTCAGAAAATACATCATGACTCATGATGAAAACAATCAGGAACTGAAGTTAGTGCAATTTGTTGCAGTTCCAAATATTAATCCAGATCTTGTGAATTTAAATGTGACTTCAAAAGGGGGCTGTTGAGCCTTGATGGAGGTATTTTCTCTAAATACCAATCTCGTTTTGAGGAAGTAATCCAGTTCTGTTATTAGCTAAAAAAAAATGCAGTTTCCAGCTACACGAAGGAAGACAATTGACCTTTCAGAAATTCGTCAATGACAGATTGGTCCTATAAGGCAGAAAGCAGAAACTAATGTGATTGGTTTCAGTGTTTTCATGCGATTACCATACAGTAAGAAAACTATGGAATAATTTCCCCCAATCCCTTAATTCTTTAATCCCTTGATCGTTCACTCCTCCCCTCCAACAACACCCAACCACTGCTTCTGGACAGAGTCTCCACGAAACCTCGCTTCTCTGTCTTCAGACTCGGGTCGGCCGGCCGGCTCCGGGTCTGGCTCTGGCTCTTTAAACGTGGCTCCCCTGGAGCTTCCTCCTCTGTAATCTCCATCCTCTTCTTCAACAGAGCGGCCCAAGGAACCCGCCAGGGACGTCTCTCTGCTGTCTGACAGGAGAACCCCACTCCCTGAGCTGTATTCACTGTTTGAGTCTGCACCTAGAGCAGCGATGACACAAAAGGGAGGGGGTGGACAGATGGTGAGAGGGCGTCTATAAACAAACACCACATGAATAAAGACTCTGTGCCCAAAAAATACAGGGCGGGGATTCAACCAAAATCTGCATAGTGGCGGTATTTGAACTGCACAGAGTGTTTTGAATTTTTGATCATCCATGGAGGAAATATCAGAATGTTCCTCCTCAAAAAAGTTTCTGGAAGTGAAATGCTGTCAGTGTTTCACATGGGACCACATGTGAAAGATTACTGAAACAGTTTAGGGCCACAGAAACACACCAGCGGTGACAGAGACAAGACAGCCAACGGCCGACAGGGATACTGAAATGGAGCCGTCTCTTATAGACTTACTGCTTTAAGTTTACTTAAGTTCAACCCCAACAATAAGGAGGTTGTTAAAGACTGATGATCTGCTCGGGGTATTTTTGAATGAAAGAGCAGATGTAGATGCTTTTCTCTTGTCAGCGTCACATTGCTGGTTGATAATGAACTATGAGCTGAGCGGTAGCACCTCATGCACTGAAATGTTGTTAATTAGAAACTCTTCAAGGCTGCATGTCTCTTGCTCTTTAATTGGATGGGATTATATACGCAGCCTTATCACCTGTCTACTCTGCTTCCTGTGTGTGCACTGCAGGTTAATAGAATCAATATCATATGTGTATATGAGTGTGTGTGTGTGTACATACCTGCCTTTGTGAGGACCATGAAACCAACATGAAACCAACATGAAATCAACATGAAACCAACAGTTCAGGCCAATTCAGGACATTTTGGGAAAGTGAGGACATTTGGCTTGTCCTCACTTTCTGATACAGGCTGTATCAGGGTTAAGACATTAGGGTAAGGGTAAAGCATTTATATAAAGCATTTAATTGCGATTGTAAAGATAAGGATATAGGGCTTGGGATGATTATGTCCAGGATCCTCAACACGTGTGCATGTTTTTTTCCGTATCTCTTGACAATTTGTGATTTCGAGCTGTGAGTGTTTTCACATAACGTTCTTCTAAAATCAATAAGTGCTCACAGTAAGCCAGCCTGTCATTAAGTGCAGGAGTGATGATGATAACAGATGGTAGAGGGAACTAACAAACTAACGGTGGCCAGCAGGAGGCAAATCAATCCAGTTGCAGATGATAAAAAAAAAAAAAAAAGCAAGTCGTGAGAGGTGGCTGAGCTTTGCGCCGTTGACACGTATGAGGCTAGCACCAGCTGTAATTAACAGTGTCCACTTCCAGCCCCATTGTGCTAAAGTGAAGCTGAAACATCCCAATTCTTATGACAGAGAATATGAGACCAGGAGGACTGAGCTCACACAACAAGTATTTAAAATAAATGCATTCAAAAATAAACATTTTCCAAACAATAACATGACATCAAGTTGACTGTGATGATTCCTCCTGAATGACAGAGAATATGAGTGTGCCAGGTACAATGTACTGCATAGAAGAAATTCCTAGTTATCTTCATGAAACTGTATTAGAAATTCAAATAAAAAACTAATTAAATATAGCCACAAGCTCTTCCTGATTAATTGAAACCCACCTTGTGTGCATGTGATTGATGCAGGGAAGAGAAAAATGAAATAAAACATTGAAAATATGCTCACTGAGCTCTGAAAGAGCAACACGTTTAGGTCTCACGTCGGCTTTTCCTGCGCTGGTTGAACGCCTGAAGCAAGTCACAAAATCTAATCAAACAGTGGGGAGGAAAACTCCTTTACATTTGACTTGATATCTTCATTTTTTTAAGGGAAAATTCTATCTGCATTTGATTGCAGGGGTTTAGTGTTGCCCTCTGGCATCAAAGTCTCTATTAGAGTGACAGTCGATCCATTAATGGAAGATTTAATGTGCTTACTCTTTAAACATAATTATCAGGCTGAAATCCTGCAGGTCAAAATCAGTGTGAACGAAGATCAATCAAATCAGACTTTACTGAGACTCTTTTGATTGACACAGTCAAATTGGTTAATGATTAGATCCTAAGGATTTTTACAGACGAGCTCGCAGATGCTTTCTGCAATTTCTAGAAGATGTTGGACTCCTTTAGGCCCTATTAATTTTAAACCAACCCACACCACTGCAATAACAGGATGGGGGGCAATAATCAATATTTATTGGATGCAGCCAACACCTTCCAAAACAAATAGTTGGATAATGAGACCTGCTTTACATGTATGCAGCAGCGGATTAACAGAAGCTGGAAAATAAGCAAGGCATGTGGGTTTTTTTTTTTCCCTTTCTCACTCATCCTTGTGACTTTTTCTATGAACTTTCGAGGACAGGTTTCTATTTACTTCAAGGTAAGTGTGTGTCATCTCCATCTGAAGGACTCTGCCACATCTCATCTGATAAAATCCTCCTGGAGGTGCGGGGTGAAATGCGACGCACAGCTGAACATGAAAATCGGTGTCAGAGGTATCTAGGATGGCTATACTTTTTAATCCGTGTACCTCGTACAAACCCCCGCTACATCTACTCACTCCATTCAACCATATCCCTGAACTGAAAAGGAACTAGGCCTTGCTCTCATGGACTTGAGATTTGACACAAAGTTGGCCCAAAAGACATAAAACAGCTCTGGAATGAGCAAAGCCACTTGAACTACTGCATGTGAGAATGACAGCATGACAGCTGTTTGACAGACAGAGGGGGCTAAGGGGGGGCGTTATTCCTCTCACCGCGACAGGTTCAGTATGGAGGGCAGCGGAGGAGGAGCGCCGGCGGGTTTGGGGGTTTCCTGAATGCTCCACTGACCTGGCAGAGTGAACCCCAGTGTGACAGGAGCATGGCTACCTGTCACATTATCATTCCCTGTCATGCACCCAAACGCTCTGCGCTGGTGACACATGAAGAGCTCTGGATTTGTCAGCGTCCCTCTCAGTTCCTCTTAGCTCTGTGTTGATCCAGAGGGAACGTCTGAGGTGTGCGATGTTTTCAACGTGTGGATGCAAGGTGACGAAAGATGTGACACTGGATGCAAGAGGGAAGATGCTCGGAGAAGGTGGCATAAAGAGAATCAAATAAGAAATTAATATAAGCCACTAAATAGATTCTAAAAAAAATTCTATAAATCAGGCCAGGACACAAATTCCAGTGAAATAAATAATTCACAGTGTGCTCCTCTGGAAGCTTGCTTCTGACAGGCACTGAGTTTTTAGACATTATACATGTATATGAATGCTCTAATAATTTGGCAGGAAAATTAAAAAAAAATAAAAAAAAAATCACAAGATCCTGGATGACAGAATGTTTTCATATCAAAAGTGTATATTTCATATGTTTTAAACAGACACTCACTTTTTAGAAGCCGTGATAAAGGAATATCTTGCAGATTCAGCTAACATGACTTTATCCTTTCATTCCTCTGAATAAAGGCAAATTCTGTCAACTTACGTTCCCTAATTAAAGATCAAAACTCAATTAAATGACCTTAGCATCAGCTGCTGTTTAAAACTGAATGTACTCTGTTCTGTTCTGTCCCACGTGTCCATGTGCGTTTTGTTTTTTGAATGGATCTGAGCCTTTATGTTTCAGATGGGTTATATTTGGATTCATTTTGAGGTCTAGCTCTGTAGAAATGAATTGAATTACTCCACATGGCCTCTGCGGCAAAGCTGTAACAATTAGGTGCTATGAGGCTGTTATTATCAAACTGGCTTGTTTTCACACTCCATGTGAACTCGCGATCAGACTTGCTCCATCTCTCTTCATCCAATATTGACTCCTGCAAACACTGCATCCCAAGATGTTGTGTCTCGTGAGGATAAATTAGTGTCAAGTGGAATTGTATACTGAAGTGCTTGTGCGTCGTTTACAGTCAAAGTGAGATTGCCATATGGACTCCATATTGCTGTGAATAAGCCCTCGGTGGGTGACAGCACACTTCTACCAGAGGCTGTTGTATCTTCGCTTTTCATTAACACCTAAGAAGGTGTCAGTCACAGTTTTCTTCTGCTGGGCTGCTCATAAACAAAACAGCAGTAGAAACAAGGAGAAAGTCCCATGGGTCCAAGCCAAGCAGCAGCAACCACAGCTGAACACTGAAGCCGCAGCAGAGGTGTCTTTAATACTCAGTTTCCTGTTGGCCGGCACAAAGTAGCTGAACTAACTGGGAAAAGTTCAAGCTTTTTCACCCATTTTAAAAAGCTGGTGAACATATTGAAGCATTATGCAGCTGGAGAACCAGATATTTCCCTGAGGATCAAAAGCAGAGTGAGAGTGAACACTGATTTGAAAGCCATTGGGTTGCCCAAAACCCAAATAAATGGTAATTGGATTCCATATCTGCTGGATTTGTTTCTTACATCAATATATATAAATATCAGCATAAAGGCGATTTTCCTGTGAATGACAGACAGGGACAACATTCATGCTTTTAAGAGTCCCATAATAATTAAGAACAGTTTATTATGTGATTCCAACTCTTTCAATAATCCCCTTGAGTTAATGTTACCACTTTATCCTTTTAAGAACAAACACAGGACACAGTTTTCTTCAACACATTTAGTTCAACTTAACATGGTAAAGGTAAACATTAAATTAATGCATTGACCACTATGTTGACTGGTTCCGCTCCAGAACATACGGACTGAAAAACCTCCACAAATCAAATTTGTAAGAATTAATTAGTTCATGTACCTGAGATGTCTGTATCACTGTGGGGTTCCTCTTCTTCTGAGAGCCTCCTTTCTTCCTGCCGGGCTTCAGGGACATAGAAGTCTCCCTGCCGGGCCAAGGGGGCCATGAACTGGATCAGACCGTCCTTGTAGATCTCAATGAACGGGTGTGCACAAAGCCTCCTCTCCTGAAAAGAGCAAGCAGGCGACACTGAAGAGTTTTGTTTGCGTACCTCAAGTACAACACATAACATGGCTACAATTCAGTCATATAAAGGAGATAAACCTGTTTTGGTTGAGAACATAAAGCGGCGATGGAGTGGTTTTTTTTTTTTCCTTTGTCCGCTACCAAAAAGGTCAGCTGTTCAATCCCTGTAACCATCTGGCATGGAGAAGTGTCTTTGAGCAAGATGCTGAACCCTTGTTGTGATGTCTATGTTGCACACGTGGTACGAGTTTTTATGCTGAAGTCAAAAGGAGCTTTCGGTTAAAATGCTAATGTCTGAGTCAGTTGCTCTGGACATTCTCCAGAATTTCCTCTGAAGCCCCCTATTAAAATGTCAGTATCTGAAAAAAGTACAGACAGCATGCAGGGCTGGTGATGTCTTATTTTAACATGCAAGGGATGCAAAGTACAGCAATACAAGTATCTCAGGATGACAAAGAGGTGCCATGCACGCAAATGCCAAGATGTTAACTTGGATAGAGACGGATTCAAGACTTTTTGGTTACGGGGGTTGATGCAAAAGATGAAATGCAGAAAAAAAAAAAAGAAAAGAGCAGAAAGAATGCGTCATGTTCAGCCTCCTGCATGTTCTACTCAGGCATCAACCCTCAGCTGAGTGTTTCAGACAATCTCCTGCTGTGTTCTTCGTATGGGAAAAGAAAACTTTGGAAGATTTGCAGACCCAGTGCCTGTCAGAACTTCTGCAGTGAAAATGGCTCGACTCACAGCTCTGCCGGCGTTATAACTAGACCCATCAACACTTATTAAACACATGTTAACATGCATGCTCGTGTAATGTGGACAGAGGAAGCCCCAGAGCGGGACGCAGGCTTGGACACGTCGCCAATACAACACATGATCACAAGTGAGAATGATACGACCCCATCCGAGGAAACTGGACCGCTCCACCCCCGAACTTAAATGAATCATTTCCCCTTCTCTTCACACCTCCACTCTGAGCTCACTTCAGACCTCTGTAATCCATCTTTATGAATGTGCAGCATCCACACTGCTCAAGCTGCTGCTCTGCTACTCGCCTCGCTCCTCTGGAAGTCTCACGTGACAGAGAGCACTTCACTTCTCCGGGCTCATTAACCTTTCATACACCACACTTTGTTATTCCACTCATGCAACGCCGATGTCTGTTCCTTTCACCCTTTCGGCATATATGCTAAATGTCGAGCGGCGGTAGACACACACACACACACACACACTGCAGCTGCAGTGGATCCACGTACTCAATTATGCATAGTAAATTTGTTTTCATTTGCTCAACTTGACGCCAACTGATGTCCATTTGGCAGCTGCCAAAGTGCAACGGTTTTGCTGCTGCCTGACGCCAAATCACCGAGTAAAGAAGATGTTGATTATTATCAGTTGTGTTGTTACACAGGCCACAGATCAGAGCACAGACTGAGGGGTTAATGTTGCCTGCTGTGGGGATAGTTTCCTTATAATTCCAGCAATAACAACTGTTCATTTGAGCCGCTCCACACTTGGCATTTGTATTAAGGGCCCAAGGTGCAGTGTCAAACCAACAGGCATGTTCTCACAAGTGATTCTCAGGTCCATGTTTTCATACAGGCCAAGCGACCAGCCCATTCGCAACAGCCAGGTTTAAAACCAGAACTGGCATAGGTATGATACCTTAAAATGTGAATCAAATCATGTCATTATGAATGTATGGAGCACTCGCACTTTACCTCTGCCCCCACACCCTTGAACGATAATAGACCTGAATCATTTCTTTATTTAAATTCAAGACATCTCTGAAAGAATTGAAACTTGCTTTGGATTATTAGAGTTCCTTGACAGATCCTGGGAGAGCGGAGTCCCTGTGGTCCTTGCTGACAATTCAGTTTGAAGCTAAGTGGAAACAGGAAGTTTCTATTTTGTGGAACAACAGCAATGCCACACATGAAGAAGAAGGCAGACTGAACGCACACACGATAGACTCTTTTTTAGGAGACAGCTGAAAAAAAAACAAAAAAAACAACTACGTCCTATCATCTCTCTCGCCGTCTGTCTCTCAGCCCAATTATGACAGCAGTAACGCTCGTCTTGCTGCTGTCTGCAGGAAAAACACTTTGGGTTTCAGTGATTTCAGCAACATCAATTATTAGAGACTTTCTCCTCCAGAAACATCTGCGTATCCTCTTGGCTTTGGCTCATCAGCCACAGTCAGACATGAAATACATATTGCATATCGATGTGCACACACACACACACACGCAGCCACCCGTTTAACTCTGCATTTGAGCCTCCATCAATAAATGATCAAAATGCAAAGATTAGACTTAGCAGAGCCGTGCTGTCAGTACAATAGCTACACAGAGGTGTTAATATTCCACTGATAGATCCTGATTTGTCAGAGCTATATTTGCTCTGATTTACAGGGAGCCGTGGATGGGGAAGACATTTTATTTGGCTGCTTGGTGTTCTAAGTGAAACAAGAAAGTGCTGGAGAGGGACTCACACACAGCGCTGCGGTGCATGTGCTAAATAAGAGCACACTCAACAGACTAATGGCACACTTAAAAGATCCGAGCATAAAAGCCCTTTTTGCCGAGGGAGTACAGTAATATGGGTTTTAAGAACACCGCATTTACCCTTAGAAGAAAATAGCAGTACACCGGAGTAAAAAAATGATAATAAATGACCCGACAAAGAACAGCTTGTGTTCTTGTTCCACTTCTATCAAAGTAATCCTTGAGGGACAGCATACAGTTCAGTGAGAGACGTAGAAAGTGGACATCTGTTTCCTTCAAAACATCCTGTAAATGAATAAGTCATGTTTAGGTGTGATGACTCAGACAGCTGCAGAAGATTCAGCTGGGGTGTATAATGTTTAAAAAAAATAGTTTTTAGAACCAACAGAGTCTTGGCTCCGGTCTGATGTCTTTGAGAGATTGTTACTGTGGGAAATGGAGACACCAGGAGAAAACGGTTGTTTACATAGTCAACACAACTGGGTGGAGGGCACAACAACTTATCAGGATGGTTAAAGGGCTTTCATTACCTTGTGTATAACTGTGGTTTCATTGACATCTGTGACCTTATATTTTCTCTAATACGTCTCAAAATACTCCCTAACATTTGTATCTGTGCATCAGCTTTTATAATTATGTGATATTTCATTTCTTCTTCTTCTCCACTCTTTTCTTCTTCGCCTACACACTCAACATTTACTGATAATGGATCCTGCCCGACATTAATTCCCCACAAACAAACAGAAGGCATGAGCTCCATTAGCACAACCAAGTTTTAGAATGATAAATGAAACTCATTAATGAAAAGGCGGAGGGGTGAGGAGTACGTTCTCAGGCCAGTGATGGACAGACAGGTGGGTGAAAATATAAACAAATGTAATATATGTAATATAAAAAAGTGAATTCATCCTGATGGATAAATATGTTATTATAATATTGTTTCAGGAGCTGGAAGTTCTCCAATAAGAGAATAAGAGGGGCACATCTAAAATAAGAGGCTTCCATAATTACTTCATAAATTAAAACACAACCACTAATGAGGGCACAGAAACAACTGAAACCGAGAGGAGGTGCGATGGAGTGTGTTATTGTTTTCAGTGGATTGCCTGGCTGATCCCGAAACATAACAGTAAGTTGCCAAAAAACAAATGGTGAGCACTTTTGTGTATTGTTCGTGAGGTTAAACAGTCCACTCAGATAAGCTGCACCATATTCTGTTATTATTCCCTTATAGATCAGTGAAAATGTAACAAATAGAATATACTGAATTATTCCACAAGATTTCTAACAAACAGACAGACTGGAGTCTAATGAATTTATCGGAGGCAATAAGTAATTGTACAGACATTTTGTTGGAACGATTAAAGATCATTTGAATTGATTAGCAAGCAAAAAAAGAAGAGAAAGAAACAAAGAGCCAGCTTCTCCATCATAGGGATGTTTTCCTTTTGGACAGTTCTCTTTTGGGGGAAGATTAGATTAGGCTTCAGGAAACTGATTTCCAAGTGCTAAATATTTGTTAAATTAACTTATGGCAGCATATTGACTCAAGAAAAAAATATATCTGTGGCTTCAGTCCGTTTGGTATTACTGCATGGCCTGGTTAGAGGTGATAATGGTGAGTTGACATCGCTGATTATTAGTTCCTAATGACACCATTTCTTACAAGCTAAAAAAAACAGACCTGCAGCAGAGGATAGCAATTTCAGGGTTTTTCTTAAAAAACTGTTTTTGCGAAATCATTTGCACATTCTGCTTTTTTGCTGCACATTCTGGTTTTGATTTGCACACCCAGTTCCCATATTTAACTGTAAATTTAACTGTAAATAGTAGGTGTTTAAGAGAATTTTTTATTTTATTTTTTATCTTATTTTATTTTATTTCTTTATCCTTACTTGTTTTACGGAGCTTCTGTAAATGTGTGTTTCCCCCATGGGGGAGGAATAAAAACGTTCAATTCAAAAAAATTCAATTATCAGCCTCACCTGTTCTTTACTGTAAAGACCTTTGAGAGCTTAAACTTTAATGATTTTGTTCAAATTTATTGCGTGACCACCATTAATATCTCAACAACCACACACAAGGAGTCTGTATTCATCACTGACTCCATTAACTGGTGAGTAAGCCGCAACCAACAACAAGCATCAAGCCAAGGCGTATACAGCAAGGCCAGCATTGCTCTGCGTTATAAACAGAAGTTGCGGGACAAAGGGCAGGCCAATAATTAGACCAACAGTGGAATCCATGGAACAAATTGTGCTTGGTAGGCTTTTGTAATTGGGCGGGGGATTGCGAATAGTGTACTTATTGATTTTCCTTTGATTTTTCTCCACAGTCTTCCCCCATGGTTTTGGGGCCTCACGAGCCCAGGAGAGCACTTAAAGGCTGTCCGGAGTTGCGGGGTCAGAGCGAGGTGGGTTTTCCTTCACATTCTCCCCAGCATGGGGATACAATATATTTTTGGGGAAGAAGAATATCTGTTATTTAGTTCCTCTAGCATGAAAACATTATTACATTGTGAAGGGCACAGCCCTGGGAAATTAAACAACACCCCCAGCGACCTTATTTCTATTCAATTGTTTGAAAAAGTAAGAGAAACACGAACAGTCGTGGGCAGAACCCGACGTATCAATCTTTGCTTCGTGTTGCTTGGCTTTAAGCCGAGCCAAATGTGACTGGAAAGGAAGTGCGTTGAGTCATGAATTCTAAAAGACGGGGAAATCATCATCATCCTCACCCTGACCATCGCCGCTGAGCTTCACACGCACATATCAGCCTGTGCCAGAGCCGCTTGAAAAGGCGCCGCACAAGCTGCGCTAATCATTATGGTGAGTTTAATTGTCGAGCTAATTCACATGTCACAGTTAAACCTTGTAATTAGGCTGCTTTGTTCTAGTGAAAGATTGCGAAAGGCAATCAGCATCTACAAAAACGAGCGGAATTAGTTTTAGTGGAGGGCCAAACGCGTATGAAAATACACACAGGTGCGTACACGTGGCCCTTTAATCACCTCGTGCGCACACACTCTCACCGTTGCTGTGGGGGTGGGGGGGTGTTTACGGATGTACCGGAGTTCTCACTTTTTTTGTTCATAGTTCCTATGCCTGGAGATCATCTGCACAGGTTTCTGACATTAAAATATGTCCTTAAATAAAAAAGACTGTATGAGGTGTTTTTGTTTTGGATGGACAATGTAAGGCTGACGTATAAATAAACAGAAATCAATCAAGTTAAATCACAAATAGATCATCTACTAAAAACTAAATGTATAAAGGCCAAAGGAACTTGACAGATTGACAAGGAATCTCAGCCTGTTAATTGTGTGCGTGGAATAATGCTTATAATTAAACCGTTAGAGTGCATGTCAACATCTGAAGGAGAAATATGGGACTGATGAAGAATAATTAATTTAGCATCACCAGACACTTCACACGTTGGAGAGCAAGGTTAGTGAATGCCCCATTGGATTATTATTTGTATTGAGTAAAAGCCACATGATCATGTGAGAACATAAAATCTGGAAACAAATTAGGATCCACATACACATTTCCTCATGAATCGAGGCGTCTTCAGGGATTAACACGTTGGTTAGTTCACAGTTTTCCTGCAGCAACAGAATCAAATTAAACCTTGAAAGTTAATGCAGACCATTCCCAGGGGTCCCAACTGTTTCTTTATTACTTACAAGCACGTCCTCCCTACAAAGATGTGTTGGAACCACTATGGTGTTGCACTCTGATGCATATTGAGGGGAGCACGGATGGGCTGTAATAGTAACAGGGAGAAAAATGATGTGGTCATGGCTTGATTTTCAATGAAAAGAATAGTACATTTTTCTCCAGTGGAGCTGGAAGCGTTGGTGGAGGAAAGGTCTAGAGGCACTCCGGGACAGCAAAACAAATAAAGTGAATGCATTTGTACACTAGAGGAGTGGAGGAAAGAACAGGCAGCGGGAGAATAACCTAAGTTGAGCATGTTATAAATAACACCTGTGAACAAGAAACAAAAGGAACCATTTGAATTTTCATGAATCTGACCTTCATCGGGGGGTTTAATTTCAAAACAAAATTCAAATCAGTCTTAAATACAAACAGGGTGTTGCTGATAAACCTTGGCACACATGATACTTGAGAATTTGGAGCTTTGCAGCAATAAGGTTAAATAATAACATTGTTATATGGCTGCTTTTATTAATTAGCTCTGCAAATGAAACTTCTCTTCGTTATCAGTGAACACACACTCTATTCTGTTTTTCATGTTCACCATCTTAGTGTTGCAGTTTGATTGGTGCAGGTATTTGGTCATAAAATTAAAAATAGTGAGATAATGGGTGCTGGAGTCACTGAGCAGGACTTTAAATTGGATGAATATAAAACTGCTCTCACTTTGAGTGGTCATCAACATGAAACAACCAGCTGCTGTGTGCCTTAAACTCATTGATGCCTTCGACTCACTTTGATGAGGACGATTAAAGGAAAACAAAGACAAATTAAAAACAATTTCCAACGTTATAAAACGGAGAGGAGCAAGACCAGTGTTGAGCTAAGAGTCACAAATCCGCTAGGGCATCGTTCCCCGTCACTGCTGCTGGTGACAGGCCTCAGCTGTCACACTAACCAGGCTGGATGCTCAGCACAGCAGCAACACGAGGACAAATGACGAGCTGGCTATCCGAGGAAATGCTGCTGCTGTTGAGTATCCAACTAATAAGAATGCAATAGTGTAAACTTAAGCCAAGATAATATAGAACCCAATGAAATAGTGTTTGAATATAAACCGGAATTTTAATAATATTTAATAAGAAATAAATGACTTCCGACTTGTTCTCAGGGTTTTTTTCTCTGTGGACTGAGGTTGTGGTACAGCTCTATGTGGCCGGAGTGAGTAAAAACCAGTGGGAATAAATTAAAACTATTGACCTTTTCCAGCATTTGACTGTGTCTAAAAAAGTAAAGTTCACAGTGACTCCACATCCACATTGGATATTGTGCCTACTGTAGTGAGAAGAAGTCAATCTGGATTAGAAAATTATATTAAAAAAATATCTTGATTATTAGAATAAAATATAATTATCAGTTTTAATCCAGGCTGCTTTCTTGCATGAGCTCACATGATAGTGTCTGAAGCACCAAGCCGTCAAAGGGTTTTTAAATTTACAACAATCATCTTGTCAGAGACACGTTGATGGAAGAAAAGAAAGGACCATAGCTCAACGTGCCTAGTGTTCTTCCTCAAATCATTACAATGAAGATAACCCAATGACATTTAAACTATTTCAACTACATTTGTACTTTTTCTTAATAACAGATACATACATTTTCTAGAAAGAACTTGGCCTTGTCAGGGTTAAATTAACTGAAGAGTGTTTGACTCAACGTTCCTGTCTATGGGGCTCGGTGAACATAAAGAAGGTACCTCTCATGGATAACCTTGACCACCCTTTCCGCCACAGACAGAAGCACCTTCTCTGGCTGCAGTTTATCTCTGCTGCTGCAAGCTATGAGCTGCTGTATATCCCTACACCACCTCACCTCTGTTACACAAACGCCTGAACCTCCGCATCTCCCTGCTGCCGTATGAATAATGCACACTTACAATATCTGTAGATGCAGTCATTAAGGTTTGGTTACAGCAGCTGTTTTCTCTTGCTCAACACTGGCTCTGGTAGTCAGCGGCGACGCAGATAGAGTGGTTGAGGTGACAGTGACATTCGACCGTTTCCTGCAGCGAGCGCGTTAATAACAGTAATCTGTGAGATTACGGGGGATGACGCTGCCTCGTTTGACCACCGTTGCACTTTGCCCTCACTCTTCCTCCTTCCCTTGTCTAATTGCCTCTGGTGAACGCTTCACATCAACGCTGCATTTCCTCTCTCCGCTTTCGCCTCATCAAATGTCCTCCTAAATACCAAAACGTTCCTAACAATGCGTTTCCAACAGAACGGCCCTTTCGGACGTTTCCCTGAATCCTCTTCCTTCGCATAGAGGAAGGGATGATGGAGCATAGTATCCTCACAGCCTTTTCACAGTCTACATTTCATTTCAAAGCCCTGAGCGGGGGAGAAGTGCTTTAAAGGGACCAAAGGCGTAATGAGTGACAGCAGCTGCCGCCAGTGCGAACAATTCAGGTGTCAGTCAAACAACAACAGTCTTTACACAGACTTATTTAACCCTGACAAATGAACAAGGACTGTTTGAAAGTCACTCAGCTGAATAAAAGCAGTTAAATCCTAAGCCTCTTCTTTATCTTTCTCATTTTCTTAAGTTGGCTCGCTGAGGTCTCAAACCTCTGCACCTTGGTTTGGTGCCCCCAGCCTGTCGTCGGACTCATACTTGAATGGTTCAGAATTGCCTCTGGGATTGCTTTTCAGAAAATCCCTCAATAGGACGCAGGAAGAAATTCATTTAATTTGCATGTCTATCTGGGCAAAAGAGACAAGCCCATTGTTGGAACGCTTTGGCCGACAAGAGAGAACGAGTGTGTTTTCTCTTCTATTATTGCTGCAGAACACACATCTAAGCTGTACAAACAGAGCAGGTGTTCAAAATGCAATATGTGGCGGTAATACAGGAACAATTTAGGACAGACTGTTGGAGTTAATTGTTTGGTAAAACATGTAATCACAGTCGTGTCAGTGGCGAGTTCCACAATCTAAGTGGAGATGTGGCTTATTACTTTAATTCCAGGCCATTCTTCTATATATTTCCAAAAAGTCTGAAACATTTAATTTGGTCTCCTCCTGAGGGAAATGCAGCCAGCAGCTAATAAGACAGCACAACGTTTGCTGCCAGTGTTTCATTTTGAAGGAGTTTAGTTAAGTCTCTGCAGCTCCACAGCATCTTGTTGTTTATGAATTTTCTCCTGTTGTTTTCCCTGACATAATTTCCCCGTATACCAACACCAAAATGACGGACAAACCACGAAATTGAACACTTTTCAATCACAGTCTGATGAGACTCTGCACAGACATGACAGCACACGTATTTTAAGCATTTGCTCCGTCTTCACATCTGGAGTGATTGATTAGATGGCCAATGGCACGAAGCTATTCGTCCCATATCTAAAAATATCAACCTTTCGTCAGATTGCAAATCACGCCCTGCTGCCTGATCTTGATTCAGAGCGACAGTGCAACCGAGAGTAAAGTTTAAATCAGATCAATCATATGTAGATGTGACATTAACAGTAGAGTCCCGCCAGCTGCAGGATGAAAGTCGTGTTTGAACGTCTGACTCCACGGAGCTTCCCGAGGGGAGAAATCGCTCGTAGGGTTGTGATGCAACGCTGGTGATAAAATACATCGAATGGGTTTGAGCATTAATATGATTAACTGGTTGAGGATCGAAAACAAAAAAGACAATGATTTCACTACAATGGGAATTGCTAAAAACAGTAATGATGAATATATTTTAAACTAAACATCATTTAACTTCAACTGCGTCTGTGTTGCGAGACATAAACAACGACGGACATGCTAAAGGAGGACAACAGACGTGATGCTGTGCACACAAATAGTTTTATGGAAATTATTTGTTTCCAAATTATTTATAAAGAGGCAAATGAGTTTCATCTTGTTGCAAACGAAATCCCTGAGCAATAATTCAAAACCAGGCAAGATAACCAGCCAGTTTGTACCTTACCTGTAATTACCGTTTAAACCTTTTGGAGATTCATCTCTGATTTTTAGAAATAAATGATAATTTGGTGATGAGGTACTTCCTTCTGACTCACAACCAAGGAATCTAAGATGCCTAAAATTAGTATTCAATATAAAAATTGCATTAAATATTCTGTACAATAATTTTAGACCGCAACCATTTTCATACTGTGTAATTAAACTCAGTTTATGAGTTGGACGTTTCCTCATCAGTGGGAAACTCAGTGTTCAGCATGTTAAAGTATAAATCCCATGATTACAGCAACTCTGTTTAATACTAAATATGGCTATGAAGGCTTGCATTATAAATTAAGGCCACTGTGGACGTGCAGCGTGTTGGAAAGGTCAGGCTATTGTCGGCTCAAATAAACAACATGGTCAGTAAAAGCACCGTGCTCTGCAACCTGGTAACAGACACTGTTTTATTTTAAGTCAATAGAGAAAAAAAAAAACCCACCATACTCCTGTCAGTCAGCAGCGGTGAAATGTAAAACTTATTTAAATCTGACAGTTTGGAAAAATGAATCATCCCAAGCACAGAGTCTGGTCCGTGCACCTCATTAGTGTCAGTGGGTTGAAACAGACAAAGGGAACGCTCCAATTCTGAATGTTCGACTGCAACTCAAAGTTCTGTTTGTAAAGAAAGTTAAGTTTGGAGCTTTATCACTGGCAATATGTTTGAATGCAATGTTAAAATGATTATTCCACATTATAAAAAAAAAAAAAAAATCTCCCACCACCACCATCATCATCCTCCTCCTCCATGACTTTGTCCAGATTCTAAACCCCACAACCTTCTCTGACCTTTGTGAGCATGCATCGCAGTCAGCTAAAAGCCTGCGTGTTCCACAGGCCCTGCGGACTAACATCTGTGCACAGCTTTGCATCACTACCGCAGATGGCTCCAATAGGTTTTTGCAAGAGGCAGCACCTTTCTTTCCAAAGAATTAGGCTTAATTTTGGTGCTGGGGACAACATCATGATCGTCCTGCCACGAGAAATAAAGAGGAAATGCCATTTCTAAAGAACAAGAGGAAACTTGCTTTATATTCTGTCCACTAGCTCTGCGCTGGCATGAAATTTCAGTGCCCTCCAGCAAACAAATGTTCCATCGTCTGCCTTTCACGAACCTTTAGATCTCAGTGAATGTCAGCAACATTATCCTCGCAATCCGGTCTGAAGGCCTGGCCCCCGTGCTTGAATCAAATCTCTGGACACCAAGGTGTCCGTGAAGCGGCCCACCAATAAAAAGCCAAGGCACAGGAGAAAAAAAAACAAAAAAAACAAAACACTGGGGCCGATCAATGGCCTGAGTAGGCAAATATCAGGCCTAGCCATGGGGCAGCGGCTCAAAGTGTGTGTGACAGAAATCATTGTGCCATGACAAGCCAGGCATGCTAAACGCTGATGAGCTTGTTTGAAAAGGTCTCTCCACTTGGGATATTTGAAGTGTCATCAACAGCATGCATAAATCACAAAAAGGAAAAAAAAAAAAAAAAACCTGGCCGATCTGTCAGGCGGCCTCTGTGACATGTGAGCCATATAAACTGTGTGGTTGTGCTACATGCAGTACAGTATAGAGTGAAACGCTTCGGTGTTTCATCTTTTGAGAATGGAGTTTACAGGGCCTCTGCCTTTTCTCACATATCTCAAATTTAAATTCTTAACAGTCGTGTGTGTGTGTGTGTGTGTGTGTGTGGTTCAGTCCCTTTAAGCTGTTTATTTAAACTGGCAATTCATCTGTTTTCTCCTCAAACACTTCAGGTCACTTCAAAAACACTTCCACACACGTAAGGACCTGCAAACACGCAATTTAGACTTCAACTCCTTCGAGAGAATGACTAGGCCGGTTCTTTAAGTGCTCAAAAAATAAAGAAATACAGTTTAATCATTTTTACATTGACATTGTCTGTCCTCCCTCATGCTTTCAGTAATATTGTAACATAATATTGGATGAATACTGTGAAGCAGCGGCGTCAGTCTAGATGAGGTAACAAGGTATACTTGATATTCCAAAAAAAAAAAAAAAAAGACACTGTTTATTGTGGTTTAAGAGCACAGCAGGACAACAGAATCCTTGTTGAACAGATATTTGTGATCACAGCTGTATATTGTATATAATATCTGGTGCAATAGCGCTGCTCTCTCTTGTGAGTCAGAGCAGAAACAGCTGCGAACCACACATGCACTGTGGAACTGTCCAACCTGCACATGATGTTATTTGACCTCTAAACACCCCGTTTGGGGATTTCGTGGCAGGAGCCGGTTCTTCGTGTTCTCGGGGCAGAAACCGCAGATCAAAACTCCCCAATTACTATTAGTTTCCTGGTCAATGTTACTTAAATGGAAACCAGTTTTTGAGACAAACAGACACCAGACAGACAATTTGTATTATTTATGCTCTGCCTTTTATGTCAGCCTTGCTACAGAATGTGAACATAAGCAACTTTTTTCAGCATCAATTCAGCTGGGAGTGAATAATGGTCCAGGAATTAAATCCGCCCACATGAGACATTACAAGCAGAACCACAGGGCTGCTGAATCGTATCACACTGCATTGAGTGGTGTCTCTAATATATTGCCCTCCTGCCTATGAGGGTGTATCTGGAAGAACTGGAGAATTCAGCCTAATAAACTAGTCATGGATCGCATGAGGCAATCTTTAGACATACTTTCTAATTCAAACCTAGAAAGTTGAGTAGACAGGTTTAATAATTATATAATGCTCTATTGCTTCTCATTACAGGGCGCTACTAGCTACGCCTCAACTACGACATCTCACTGCAAACAGACAAGCCAGAAAATCGCGCGCAGCAGCAAAAAAAGAAGATTTCATATTGCTATGGAAGTGACCTGATGGCCGGTTTGTGTGCGCTGACCTTTCAGACAGGGTAAGTGCTTCTGGAGCGCAGCCACGTTTAAACAGCATCCAAGCAGATGGCGGAGGCAGCCAGACAGGACACACAAACGCATTCCTCCGGCAGAGGCAGAGCGATTGAGATAACCTGTGGTGCTGCCACCTGTTTTAGCACGCTGCATAATTAAACCATATCTGCCTAAACTCTCTGCTCACCACAATGACTCACTTTCCCAGCATCCCTCAGGCAACGCTCAGTGAGATTGTTCATCATAAAGTGCTAAAAGAAGCTCAAGATGTTTTCCTTCTCCACTTTTGTCTTTGACTTCACTGCACGTCTCCATCTCCTCCAGAGCCACGAATCTTTTCCTGCTGCACCACACCTCACACATGCACACACACACACCTACTAAACCCCCCCCCCAGGGGACGCCGTCAAGAAGGCGTAAAGAAAAGATTTGACGCGTTCAGCTTTTCACAAATTACATTTTCACTTTGCAGAGCCTGAACATGCAGTACAGTATGACTCAGGAGCGTGTGTGACGATCATGAGGTTAGCTATTGATCCTATACCTCAGACTCAGCGGTGATTCATTCCATCACGCACACGTGTGCACATTTCACATTTCCTTCACAGGTTTTTTTTTTTTTTTTTTCCCTATCACATGAATAAGCATGCATATTTATCATTACTGCTTGAATCACAGCTGCAGGATTTTTTTTTTTTTTTTTTTTTCCCTATCACATGAATAAGCACACAGGTAGGCGGTGACTCATAGTAACCCCACCTTTCCCCATTCCCAAAAACAAACAAATGAAAATCTGAAATATTCTGTAAACGGCCAGCACCTGAGTCAATATAGAAACACCGAGAGACTTTGAATGTGTGCTGCCTTAGCGTAAAGCTTTGAGGGAACACTGAGGCCCATGGGATGTTTGCAGAATGTGATGGGCTCAAGATTCTGGCAGTGAGAAGGTAATTCACTATAATGAAGAGAAGTTGATTCAGGTTTTCTCCTCCTGTAGTAACTTTCCACATACACATGGTTATAGTAGAGTGTACATTGAAACCATGAGCACATTTGTTGAGTTAGTGCATGTACCGCAATATAAAGTATGTCATTTGATTCAACTGCTTATTGCGTTCTTTAATTATTATTTTTTTTAATGTTTAGGTTGTCATTCATCTTTTTGTGTCATACTTTCCTGAATGCAATATTTCCATTTTTACACGTTGAATCAATAAGTATGTCATAAAAAATAGCTTTGATTTTAGTCCCTTTTTCAGTCAAGATCCACAAATTATTCTGAGCAATATATCACAATATTAAAACATTTAAAAATAAACCAAAAATTACTAGGTTCTTCCTAGGCTCATGCCCGACTCCACAAAATGTCATGCAGCTCTTATAAGCATTTTTTTCATGTAATCCTACTAACAAACAAAAGCTCCTCGGGGAAGGTAACGTCAACGGACGGCTCGTGTTTTTGCAGAAAAGATTCCAAAAAGCGCCATACCTTGATGTAGAGTGCTAACTTTGGGTAGACTTTCCACACTCTCAGGAGAACAGAGAAAAATGTCTTGTGGGGTAACGAGGTAGTGACCACATGTGTGACTTCAGGAAAAGAATAAACATTAAAGCCTGACGTCTCGTAGCGCTTCAGAAGCTCCTCGTCCGCCTTGTTTTCTCCTTCGCTCAGAATACTGCCAATAGCACAGCGGCACTGTGGCCCAGGCACCTACAGGAACAAGAGCAAGGATTAAGTGAATACAAGTTATAGAAAGATGAAACATGTTATATAAAAGAGATGCTGAGACACAGTAGACATCATCACACATCGTTTGACTATTTGCTCATTCCAGTGATTTCAAAGGCCACAAAGATACAGATCCTATAGCACCATCAACACTGACAGATTAACACCACTAGGAAATCAAAATGGTACTTGGACAACTATCAACACTGCTTGTGTTCCATGTCAGAGCTGGTTGTACGAAACCCACACACTGTATGTGCACTGGGCTTTTAATCATCATCATAAATATACGGGTGTCTAATATAAGGCAATTTTATGGTAGTGCAAAGCACACATTAAAAAGCCTATATCCTCTGTGAAGTCGACCAGGTGTCAAAGTTAAAGAGAAAATATGGTCATTAATAGAGACTCTAATTGGAGCATTTGGCTGTGCAGCAATTATTGCTGCTTCTTCCACACTGAGCACCCTGGTGCCCATTAAAGCCAGAAGAGAGAGATCCTTTTTTTCCCCCCAATGAATACTCCTGGGACTTTCAAGACTTTCTCCCCACTGTGCTGAGTCGAGCACCACTGAAGGTTTATGTGATAAATAAGCTGGAACAAGCCCATTTGTTCATAAACCTATCAATGCTGCGCTTCAAGCACAGTCTGTGTGTGCGAGTGCCTGTTTCCTCCTCTGTTCCTCATCACACAGGCCAGAGTGGGAAGCACTGAGCACTGCAGTCCAGGCTCACAATGTTTCACACACGCATAGATTCTGCTTTGTTGGGCAGATTGAGTATCGTTATGAATATATTGAACTTGTCCTCTTAAATCTCTGACAATCATCTGATCAGTTTCTTTGAGTGTATGGAATATTTCACAAGATCAACCCTGTGACTATTTCACAGATTTGGCTACAAGGAAAAGAGGTGAGAATAATGATGAAAGAATCTATTGGCAGACGATTACTCGGGCATGGATCTGACAATCCACTAAAGCACAAACATCAGTTAGAATGGTACCCAATAGAGCACATACCTCGTACAAGGCAATAGTCCCCAAAATGCAATAAAGCTGCACCACATTAGTTTCCAGACTAGAATTATTTTTTCAGCAAGACCCATGAATTATTCCCTGGGAAATTTATGAAAATGTCAAAAAAACACTCTTTGTTGTCTTCAGTGATAAAAAAAAAAAAATCCTGGATCTGCACCCAAAGTGTCATGATGCTCAGTCCAGTATTCTTTATGCAATGCTGCTTAATATCACAAACAAAGAAACAACAAAGGAAAATGAAGCTACTTGACAACAATAAAAATTCAGTGTCTATAATTTATCTTTTCTATTTCAACTCAATATCTTTGGATAGTGAAAAAAATCTGCTTTTCATGTGCATGATATTTGATTGAAACCTCTATTGTCTCATAAAGGTAAAAATAAAAAAAGAGGTGTTTGCTTGGGGAAGGTAATGAAGGGCAGATTTCACAGGTTCTCACAAAAGGCCAAACTAAACAGATAATGTGCAGTTAATGGCCTGACCTGATTTGGAGTACATTTGGGAAACTCACTACATGAGGGTAAAGTCTGAGCCAAGTGGATTTATGAATCATCACAAAGCTCCAAGTGTCCACATGAGTCCAGAACAAAGAAGAACAGACAGCGGAACAAGCCTCTACAGAGTTATTGCTTCGCCTCTCTGCACTCATCAAGACACCAGAGAGCTGTCTTTTGATGTTTCTTCAATACACAGCAGCTCATCTGAAGCAGGTTCGACCAAAGGAGTCGTTTCTTCGAGTTGCTGTAGCAGACCGTCTGAATTGGCCTGTGCAAGCCATCTTCACCAGCACACAATGGATTTTCTATCTGCCTGCAGGTACAGTAAAGCTCGCACTTTAAATGTTTTACTGCACCTCTGTGAAAGAGAGCGTGGTGATTTTCTAGGATTTCATCATTCAGCAGAAGGACTAACATTTAGACTGATAGATACAGTTCCTGACTGGTCCTTCCCTGAGCCACTGTGCCCTCTGCCGTCACCACGCTGTGGCCCAAACATGGGTCGCTGAAGACAACAGGACACACGTCACAACTCCACTTGTCACACAGGTTTTTATTCACACAATCCCTTGTCTAAAGGACCACATACCCTGACCCTGATCGCTTACTTGGAATATAAAGTTGGACAAAAATCCACATGATCCACCCACGTTACCTCCCTGTGCCGCTTGCTGAATGTAGAAGAAAAAGCTGCAGGGTGGAGGTGAAGTGGGCGCACTGGGTCTGAAGAAGAGAGAGAAAAAAAAAAAAAATCCTGCACGGCTTTGAAACTGTGAGACGACTAGGGGAGGTTTAGTGAGTGGGGCTCAGAAATTTGTGAACAGACAGAGCCGCTCAGGCCGTGTATCCATGGCAACCATCTCAGGACCAGCTCAAGTCCGTGTTGAGGTCTTTTGTTTCTCCAGAGGAAGTGATTAAAGGAGGTAAAAGTGAGAACCGCGAGAACAGAGGATGACTCTGGCCATTCTGACACTTCTCCTCCGTCAGCTGAACTTTTGAAAAAAAATCGTTCTCATCGCCAACATCAATGGAAAGGGTCTCGCTATTTGGCCACAATAGCAGCCCTGCTATCTGAGAGCACTCTGGGGCTCCTGATGCTGGGACTGAACGGCATCCTGAGGCTCGGGCACTAATGAGCTGAGATCATTACGCCAATTATTTTAACTTAGATCAGGACTTGGCTGTGACTGCGCAGAGGAACTAGGACCCTCTCCCAGACTAATTGCTGGCTGGGGAAAAAGAGGCTGAGCACAACAAAAGGGGTTTGAAGCAGAGTTTGGAAGAGCCCACTGCTGATCTCTGGTTACAATCCATCAAGTTGTTGTGCAGGAGGTTACAGCAGGAGAGAGCCGCGCCACTCAAGTCAGTACTGTTGAATGTTCACGTTTCAGAGAATTACAGCAGCTGAGTCATGGTGACGGACAGTTAAGGTGACTCAACACAAATAGAAAGTTTGCTACTCATTCTTATTAGTTCCACTTACAATATCGATACCTCGCTAGTGGTCACCTCTTCAGAGAAATATACATATCTTCATATTTAGGAAAAATAGTGAATGGTGATGTTTTAGCTAAATTATTGACAAATGCAAACCAACTGTGATAAACAATTGTTATGGTTTTTAAAATCAGCAGTCAACTCAATGCTGCATTTGATCTGAGCATCAAAGTGTTTCCATTCCTTGCGGCTTCAGGTCATCAGCTTGTTGTGACACACATGCACTGTTCAACATTCACTATTAACTCGCAATGTAACAGACGCACGTTCCTATAGACAACATCTGCATGTTTCCATCCAAACCTCCAAACTGCAGAACAGCTTCAAGATGCTTCTGTACTTGTTCCTTTCGGTATATCGGGGAAAAAGAGACACACAATAACCTGAGGTTAAAATGTAAGAACCAGGACCACATGCGTTCAGAGACCCCCTTGGAGGGAGCAGGGTTAGGTATCAGCAAAACAGATCCAGCAGATATTATTTCCTGCTGCTTACAGCCACTGCAGAGGTTTGAGAAAGAATTAGTTCTCACAGGCAGCAGATGGGGTGTGGGAAAACATCTCATGAACAGATCAAACTTACTTAGCAGCACTAGAGTGACAATAGAGGAGACCTCAGCAACTATCAAACTCAAGGAAATGCTCAGAGCCTGCCCATGAGTCTGAATTTTAAGAAACTCGATGTGCTGCTGTGAAAACCTTCGATAAAGTCAAGCCAGTCAAGTCTATGGCCAGAGGCTGAATCCCACACGGAGGAATTGGACTATACTATAAAACTCTACACACATAGGAAGTTGTGAGATCTGGCTGAGACCAGATATATCTATTTGCTTGCTATTGCAAAACATTGTATTTTAGATAAGAATGTGATCAGTGCCAATAGTGAGGGTGACCGGTTGACTGGTGAAAACTGATGAGAGATCTGAGAGCTCTGTCCTATAGACTCAAAAACAATCCCACGACATTGAATAAACAACCCCAACTTGGACAATATGGGGCAACATCTGAATCCAGAAAAGACACCACACCCTGTCCAGATGTGCTGTGATAATATTCAGGGGAAAACACAAACAGTAGTTGGAGCCAGAGCCTCTGCAACATGCTGAGGAAAAGTAGCAAAGAGACTGAGCATCAACAACAGATGTCAAACTACTAAAGTTACTATAGTGGTTAAAAACAATGTTCTTTAAGGGGAGGAATGGATTGGGTGAGCACCTCGTCTCACGATTATTTATAGTTGAGAGTTTTTTCAAGTTCAGACTGGATAAAATAAACACCTTTTGAGTGTTTATGTCAACTAATGCTGCCACAGGTTCTTTAACCACTGGATGGGACAAAATCCTACACACTGTACCTTTACGTTCACCAACCAGCTTGCCTTTGAAAACCTACAAACTGGAAACAATAGGAGACTTTTGCTTGCTTGTTCTCCATGTAGTGTTTTTGAGAGACTCTGAAGACAGCAAAAAAAAAAGATCCAAATTGACCAGGGACTTGAGTGCGGTTGCCCACCCCTGCCCAGTAAAATGGGCTGACCTGCTCAGGCGAGGTACCCAGCTGAGCTCGGTTTAAAAGAATGACAGTAGCGACATCTAGCGGCCAACTACTTCACAATACATACGCTCGATTTTATTTTATTTTATTTATTTACTTTCATCAGTTCAATAATTGCGTAAAGTTCCGACGATAAAATGTTGGTCACGGTTAGACAATAGTCAATTAAATACGCGACGTATTTACCTTTTTAGGGTCATCATAAAAAACTCCAATGGACGGCTGCTTCGGTCCGATCCTGTGGGACTCGTCTGAAAGTGGCCTGCGCGCTTTGTACGGTCCCTCTGTGAACTTGTAGGCGAACGTGATCTTCTTGATGGGAGCGGGGCCGGTGAGCACGGTGATGGAGGACCAGAGGCCGGAGTAGCACGCACAGGCAGCCGCCGTGAGGACACCGAGCAACAGGCTGAGCACACACACACCGAGCCAGTCCATGACGCCGCGGCTCCGTCACCACAGCTCGGCCCGTCATTCAACACTGTCGGACATGCTCGACACACGATGTTGTGGTGTTTTCACAGGACACGTGTTCTTAGGGTTTTTGTGTGTGTGTGTGTTTCGTCGAACAATCAACCGCCAAAGTGCTTGGTGCGCACATGACTTCCTGGAATGTACCATGTACGCCGACCGGAAAGGGGGGGGCGGGGGTTGTCTTCGGTGTAAAGTTAGCATTATAAAACATTAAAGCCATATCGCAGATTTCATTCTACAAGTGTCAAGTGTCTGCATAGCATCATTCCCTTTCCTTGTATTCATGAGTCCAGTGAATCTTAGTGTAAATACATGAAAACTTCATATTTAAACAGTAATGGACAATTTAAAAATGATTACAAGGACAAAAAACACTATCTATCTTTTATTGGTGTTTTTTAATATATTTCACAGCCAGCATGCTTGACACGCTAAAGTGAACCAGTAAAAAGACTCATATTTTATGACTTCTTGTTACTGTGTGACACTGACGTCCTCCTCACTCCTCTGCATCCTTGGACTGAAACAACACAAAGAGAGAAAATGTTCAACCAGATAATCTCAATTTGCAAAACTGAGAACTTCTGCAAACACAATTAAATGATGTGTACCTTGCTGATCTCGCGACTCTTGACCCTCAGCTTGTTGACCTGAGACTCGGCGATGTCGGCTCGCTCCTGAGCCTCCTCCATCTCGTGCTGAACTTTCCTGTACCTGGACAGGTGAGTGTTGGCCTGCTCCTCCTGTTTTATGGGACACACTGAGGTCAAAATGTGTGTAACTGACATTGGCATGGCACGAGTCGTCGGGAGGATTCGGTGTACTCACAGCCTCCTCAGATTGCCGCTTGTAAGATTTCACTTTGAGCTGCAGCTTGTCCACGAGATCCTGAAGTCTGGTGATGTTCTTCTTGTCTTCTTCAGTCTGTGGCAAATCAGAAATGACAACCAAGAGTCATCTGCCTTATATACTGCAAGTTATAAGGGTTTGTGGGTAGTTTAATTATTAGTGATGAAAATTGCAGCTGACCTGATAACTGAGCTCCTTGACTCTTCTTTCATATTTTCGCACTCCCTTGATAGCTTCAGCGCCGCGCCTCTGTTCGGTATCAACTTCTGCCTCCAATTCGCGGACCTTGAATGAAGAAGAATGCAGTGATTCAAAAATGAAAACGGCATTGTCTTGTACAGTTAGTACAAATGGGCAGGTCTGTGTGCCACTTACCCTAGCCTCCAGTTTCTGGAGCTGCTTCTTGCCGCCCTTCATGGCCAGATTCTCGGCTTCATCAAGGCGGTGCTGCAGGTCCTTCACTGTGACCTCCATGTTCTTCTTCATCCTCTCCAAATGAGAGCTGGTGTCCTGCTCCTTCTTCAGTTCCTCTGCCATCATGGCCGCCTGACATTTGAAAGAATTTTAGATTCGAACTGTTGGAGAACTTTAATGTAAGAACTGGCTGCTGACATATGTGGGGATAACTCACATCAGTGATGGCCTTCTTGGCCTTCTCTTCAGCATTTCTGGCTTCCTGAACAGCATCCTCTACTTCACCCTGGATCTGGACCAGGTCTGCCTCCAGCTTCTTCTTGGTGTTGATGAGGCTGGTGTTCTGATGGAATGACATGTTTGATCATGAGGTATATTGTGAACGTTAGGTTGTTCGGGGTCCCACATTGCTTGAACCTTTATGTACCTGAGAGTGCAACAGTCCCACTCGCTCGCTGGCATCAACCAGCTCCTGCTCGGCCACTTTGCGGCCTCTCTCCGTCTGCTCCAGTGCAGCTCTCAGCTCCTCGATCTCAGCCAGCATCAGGTTGTTCCTGCGCTCCACCATGGCCACCTGCTCCTTCATTTCCTCCTGACCTCGGATGGCCTCATCAAGGTGCAGTTGTGCATCCTAAATTCATCATTTAAAACACATTTACAATGCCTCCAGCTTCTTCTTGGTGTTGATAAGGCTGGTGTTCTATTACACAAGGAGAAGCAATGAAATTGTTCAACTAGAGATGAACAAGGATTGGATCCATGTTTGTTTTGCCTCTGAGAGTACCTGAGAGTGCAGCAGTGCCACTCGTTCGCTGGCATCAATCAGCTCCTGCTCGGCCACTTTGCGGCCTCTCTCCGTCTGCTCCAGTGCAGCTCTCAGCTCCTCGATCTCAGCCAGCATCAGGTTGTTCCTGCGCTCCACCATGGCCACCTGCTCCCTCATTTCCTCCTGACCTCTGATGGCCTCATCAAGGTGCAGTTGTGCATCCTAAATTCATCATTTAAAACACATTTACAATGCAGCCCAAAAATCAGCTTAACTAACAATTTCCTTTGGCACCACACCTTAAGCTGCCCCTGCACGTTCCTCAGCTGTTTCTGGGCTTCAGCTGCCTGGCGGTTTGCATGGCTCAGCTGAATCTCCATCTCATTCAGGTCTCCCTCCATCTTCTTCTTGATTCTCATGGCATCGTTCCTGCTCCTGACCTCAGCGTCCAGCGTGGTCTGCATGGACTCGATCACTCTCTGGCTGTTCCTCTTGATCTGCTCGATCTCCTCGTCCTTCTCCGCGAGCTTCCTGTCAATTTCACTCTTGACCTGGGTGAGCTCCAGCTGGACACGCAGGATCTTGGACTCCTCGTGCTCTAGAGTGGCCTGGATACAAAACAAATGTATGCTGCATAGGTCCAGCATTCTTTAAGTTGTTTTCAAAAAGAGGTGTTTTGTCCGGCCGTACCTCTGCCTCTTCCAGTGAAGTTTGGAGTTCAGACTTCTCTGTTTCTGCAGCCTTTTTGCCTTTCTCCAATTCATGAATGGTTTTTCCGCTCTCACCAATTTGCTCAGTTAAATCAGAGATCTCCTCTGTAAGATACATAGTGAGAATGGTGTTTAAGTATGTCTGATATAATACATTTTGGTAATATAAATTATATATTAATTGACAAACATGACTGTAATAAAGCCACAGATGGTACAAAATATCCTCATATTCCCACTGGGGGGCACAATCCTCACAATCGTTCCTTTTACACAATGCGTTTGAACTGCCTTTCCTAAAGTTCAGTAGTACTCTAGAGAGGAAAGTGCTCATTAAAAAAGTTTCATACGTTGCAGGTTCTTGTTCTCCCTCTTCAGGGTCTCCAGATGGTCCAGAGCTTCTTCATAGGAATTCTTCAGCTTGAACATCTCCGTGCTCAAAGAACGAGCTTCTTTTTGAGATCCCTCCAGCTCTGCCTGGCTCTCCTCATACTTCTGCTTCCACTCTGCAAGAACCTGAAAACATTAAAAAAAGACCCATATTTTTAGCAACACATAATCCAGTGCCATTCATTAATGAAGCCTTAAGCAGAAATAAAACACTCCCACCTTGTCGAAGTTCCTCTGCTTCTTGTCCAGGGTAGCAGCCAGAGCGTTAGCTCTCTCCACATCGATCATCAGGTCCTCCACCTCAGCCTGCAGTCTCTGTTTGGTCTTCTCCAGAGAGGCACATTTAGCATTCACAGCCTCGATGGATTCCTCTGCATCCTGAAGACGCTGAGCCAGCTTTTTCCTGTGAGCATAGATAGGAAATGGGTTTGTGAGAACTTGTGGATTCATGTGGAAACCAGTGGAACTTCAGGACCGTCCATTACTTGGCCTCCTCCAGCTCCTCAGTGCGCTGAATGGCGTCAGTCTCGTATTTGGTTCTCCACTGAGCCACCTCGCTGTTGGCCTTGGACAACGCTCGCTGCAGCTCAGCCTTGGCCTCCTGCTCCTCCTCGTACTGCTCTCTGAGCAGGTCACAGTCATGACGGGAGGACTGAACAGAATGAGCCAGGGCGTTCTTGGCCTAATAATGACGAACAAAACCATTTTTATTATTGCCTGTCTCATTTTAAATGGTTAACTCTGAAGTTGTGCCACACTGCACTTCTCTGAAGTTGGTGTTTTTCACGTGCACATACTTTAACTTCCTCTTCAACGTGTCTCTTGAGCTCCTCAATCTGCTGAGTGTAAGCCAGCTTGCTCCGTGTTAGCTGAGAGACCAGGGCTTCTTTCTCCTCTATCTGGCGACTGAATTCACCTGGTATGTAACAGCAAATTAAAAAGTTATCCTAATGCATATTGCCATCATGCATAATGCATACTGCCATTAGTTTTTCTTACCATTCTCTGTTTGCAGTCTTGCTCTTTGAACTCCAATATCATTTAATTGTCGAGCATGTTCTTCATTTCTGGTCTTGAGCTCACTCAACTGATCTTCAAGTGTACGACACATCTTCTCCAGATTGGACTTAAAGTAAAAAATAAGGGATTGATTAAGTAAAACAACATCATGTCCTTCTGAGAGAGCAGAGGTTTTGAGGATTTTACTGTACTTTTGCTTTAGCAATCGACTCCATGTTGCTGCTGAGGTCGTCGATCTCCATCTTGTACTCGCTCTTCTCTTTCTCCAGCTTCTGTTTGACTCTCTGGAGGTTGTCGATCTGCTCTCCCAGCTCCGCCGTGCTGTCAGCCTGCTTCTTGCGCAGAGCTGCAGCCGTGGCCTCGTGCTGCAGGGTGGACTCTTCGAGATCACGACGCAGCTTCAGAAACTCGGCCTCGCGCTTCTTGTTCATCTCAATCTGAACGGACGTTGCTCCTCCGGCCTCTTCGAGCCTCTCGCTGATCTCTTCAAGTTCCCTGGAGAGATCAGACCTCTGCTTCTCCACCTTAGCCCGAGCAGCTCTCTCAGCCTCGATCTCCTCCTCCAGCTCCTCAATACGAGCCTAATATTGTCCAAAATACAGATGAACATAACAGCATTCAAATATTCTTTCTAGGTCCATCCAAAGTCAGGGGGCTGCAGTCAGCATTAGATGCAATTTAAAAGCTGGGCCAACCTGAAGTTCTTTGATCTTCTTCTGAAGCTGAACAGAAAGTGATTGTTCATCCTCAATCTTGCTCAGAAGCTGGCTTGTTTCAAAGTCCTTCCTGTGTACAGAAACATTCCATAAACATTGGGAAACAAAAGTTAAACTGATCATAATTTCCTGTTTCTTCATAGCTTCATCCATTTTGATGGTGAAATAATATTCTTTAAATATGTAGAGCTGCCTGTAAATGGGCATTGCTTCAATACTTTCAGACAAACCACGTTGGATCAAACACAACTTCGCTGTCTATATGAATGCTATTTCACGCACTTCTTTAATTTCTCATCAGCCTGCTGCTTGTCGTTCTCCAGGTCCATGATGGTTTCATGGGCCAGCTTCAGGTCTCCCTCAAGCTTTCTTTTGGCTCGTTCAAGGTCCATACGAAGCTTCTTTTCTTGCTCCAGAGAACCTTCCAGCTGTTTTTATGGAGAAGGGGTGTTAATCTTTTCCATTTCTTTTTCCCTTAGACTGAAATCACACTCTGTTGTTATTACTCACATCGTCCACTTGCTGCTCCAGCTTCACTTTAGCCTTCGTCAGAGAGTTGACTTTGTCTTCCTCTGCCTGCAGATCATCAAGGGTCTGCTGATGAGCCTCTTGGAGGGCTTTCTTCTCTTTAGACAACTTTGCAATGGTCTCATCTTGAGAGGCCATTTCCTCCACCAGATTTTTAACCTAAAGATGTTTCAATCAACTGTTAATATTTGATCACAGCATCTGAGACGTACTTTGTTCAACAAATTGAATTTAAGGCCCTCACCTTGTTCTCAGTGGCATGTTTCTCCTTTTCCACCTTGGCCAGGGTGAGCTCCAAGTCGTCAATGTCTTTCTTCAGCTCGGAGCATTCGTCCTCCAGCTTCCTCTTCTTTGCTGTCAACTCAGCATTGATTTCCTCCTCATCCTCCAGTCTCTCAGACGTCTCTTTGCATTTGGCCTCAAGCTGGATCTTTGCTTTAATGAGCCCCTCACACCTTTCCTCAGCATCTGTGAGGTTTTCACCTTCCTAGATTTGCAAAATAATATCGAATTAAACATACAAATTACTACAAACTCTTAAAAAACCTTTCTTCTGTTTACTGGACTTACAGACTGCACTTGAAGCAGGAGATCATTCTTCTCCTGCAGGAGAGAAACCATCTTCTCCTCCAGCTCCTTCTTCTTGGCCAGAGCCTTGGCCAGCTCCTCTTTGGTCTTCTCAAAGTCCTCTTTCATTTGGGCCATCTCTTTCTCAGTCTCTGCACTCTTCAGCAGAGGCTTGATCTTGAAGTACAGCTTCATCCATGGCCAGGTTTTGACATTCATGAATGAGCGGATGTTGTACTGAATAGAATAAATGGCCTCCCTGGGGACGAGCAAAATAAATAATCACATTTATTTTACATTTTAGGGCCATATTTGTTTACAATGTGTTAAATGCCAACAGTACCTGCGCTCTATCATCTTGACAAACTCTCTCCTCATGAGGAAACCTCTGCAGAGAGCCTGGGTCATTGTGACCAGGATAGCAAGTTTTTCATCTCTCATCTCCTCAAGAGTTCCCAGAAGACCAGCTTTGAAGAACACCTGTTATGAAGTACGAAATTACATGATATTCTTCGACAGAAACAGGATTGTTGTAAATGAAAACACCCTTAAAGGAGAAATTGATTACCTTTGTGTGTCCAAACTTGTACTGAGTATGGTCAACATCAATAGAGCCCAAGAGTTTCTCTGAAGCCTTCTTGTTGTCAATGAACTGTCCCTCAGGGATGACACTGGCATTCAATACTTTGTACCTGATTTGAAGGGACTGAATTAATTAATGCATAGTTTCTAATGAGACAGTTTAAAAGATTTTGTATAGTCTGTACGAGTCACCTCTGCTTAAAGTCACCATAGAGGATTCTGCTGGGGAACCCTTTCCTGCAGATCCTGATTCCTTCCAGCACACCGTTGCACCTGAGCTGGTGGATGACCAGGAAGTTCTCCATGAGGCCTGTGGTATAATGTTAGATGTAATTAGTTATTAAAACATGGTTAAACAATAACTGTCAAAACACATGATACATTTATTGTTGACATGGTCTTTGTGTCAGGCACCTGGAGTCTTTGACTCGTTGGGAATAAGACAGCGCACAAAATGAGGGTGTGTGCTTCTCAAATTGGTCATCAGCTTGCCCAAATTCTCCTGAGGAATTAAACAACATCATTACATTATGGCAAAGAGCACTGACATTTAGACATCATTGCAATGAAGCATATGAGTTTCACGTATCCTACCCTGAACAGAGCAGACACAGTCTGGAAGGAGCCACCCTTCTTCTTGCCACCCTTCTTGCCGCCACCTCCCTCAGCTGTCATTGGAACAACATTTGTATTAAACAGTCAACAGAGGTGTTAGCTTTTCAGTTTTAACATTTCATGAAGCATAACAGAACAGCTTGTACCGTCTGCTCCGGCATGTGAGGCATAGAGGTGAGCCAACAGTTTGACTGAAGACTTCTGGTACAGCTGAACCACTGAGTCGTTCAGGGGGTCCTTGTTCTTGTCCAGCCAGCCATTGACGTTATAATCAACAGTGCCGGCATAGTGCACCAGAGCAAAGTGGGCCTCAGCTTTGCCTTTGGCTGGTTTTGGTTTCTCAAAGGACTTGTTTTTACCAAGATGCTGGTCGTACAGCTTGTTCTTGAAGGTTATGTCTGTAGCCTTGGGGAACATGCACTCCTCTTCAAGGATGGAGAAAATGCCCATTGGCTGCAAAGAGGAAATTATTATTAAACACAAAGAACATTTGGGTCATCAGAGTGTTTAGTGTTTGTGAACATACATCAAGGGTCTCACCTTCTCAATAAGCTCAATGCAGGCAGCCAGATCCATACCAAAGTCAATGAACTCCCATTCAATTCCCTCTTTCTTGTACTCCTCTTGCTCCAGGACAAACATGTGGTGGTTGAAAAACTGTTGCAGTTTCTCATTGGTGAAGTTGATGCACAGCTGCTCCAAGCTGTTGAACTAAAGAGTCGAGAATGTTAAATAGCAGTAATGCAAAATGTCATCAAATATTCATTTTCTTAGATTTGGGTCATCTTGACTTAAAATGGTAACCTTGATCAAAATGATGTAAATTAAGCTTCATCAGCCAAACAGACTTACATCAAAGATTTCAAAGCCAGCAATATCCAGGACACCGATGAAATAGCTTCTTGGCTGCTTGGTGTCCAGCATCTCATTGATTCTGACGACCATCCACAAGAACATTTTCTCATAGACGGACTTGCAGAGAGCCATGACAGAATTGTTGACCTGATTTTAAAAAAGAATTATAGACATTAAGAAGTAGACAGAGAACAGTAATGACAACAAATAAGTCCATCATCAGCATAACAGAAGACACCTTTTTTGTCTCTTTTATCTCCACGTACCTGAGGGACAGTTTGACCTTTGGTCACAAACTCATTGCCGACCTTCACTCTGGGGTAGCAAACAGCTTTAAGCAGATCAGCAGAGTTCAGACCCATAAGGTAGGCGACTTTATCTGCCACTAAAAAACAGAGCATGAGAGAGTCTCGGTTAAAATCCATAAACCTGAAGTGACGTCATCAATTCTCTAACCAAAGCCCAAGCAACAACAAAGAGGCTCATGGGCTTCATACCCTCAGTGCCGTCGGGCTCAGCCTGCTCCTCACGCTGCTTCTGCTTAAATTTCATGTTTCCATGATGCATCACAGCTCCAGTCAGCTTGAACATGCTGGCTTTCTCCTCTCCACTGAAGCCCAAGATGTCAATAGCAGTCTGTGTGAAAAAAAAAACGTTGAATAAAAAAGCTTCTGTTACTCTGAGAATAAACACTCATTGTCTCATCCTAACAGTCCTAACATCCAGGTGCATGTAATCTCCTATAACACACATTACAACTGGCGTTCCAAGGTTAAGAGACTTTCAGCTTCCAAATATAGACACAGGTGGATTTTCTCACCCAAGCATCCTGTTAAAGGAGTACATTTAAAAGTCATAGTGAAGTCATCCTTACATCAGTGGCAATGAATTCTTCAACGTCATCGATACTCTTCACAGTGATTTCACCCTGACTGATCATGTGATAGTCATATGGATTTGTGGTGATCAGCAAAGCCTCTGCAGATACAGAAATAGAAAGGATGGATACAGAATAAATCAGAACACATTCAGTTCATTTTCTATAGGAAGACAGAGAATACAATATTGTTTATTGACGTCACACCTATGAGCTCAGGTTTGTGTCCTGTTGTGAGCTGGTAGAAGATGTGGTAGCTCCTCTCAGCAGACAGCTGGAACGTAACGCGAGACTTCTCCAGCAGATCTATATGGGTTTAAGTTATGAAATAAATGCAAATCACCCCGAAGGATTTGAAAGCACAAAAACAGTGTTTTCACTGAGCCTCTTACATGTTTCAATATCAGCTGAAGCCAGCTTTCCAGTGGAACCAAAATGAATTCTGATGAACTTTCCCTGTGCAGAAACAGGTTAGAATGAAAATCAAAATTTTGTCATGTTTGAATGATCATTGTCCCAGAAAAACAAAGAATTCAAAATATGTTAAATCAGAAAAAAAAACTTACAAAGCGAGAGGAATTGTCATTCCTCACAGTCTTGGCGTTGCCATAAGCTTCCAACAGAGGGTTTGCTGCAATGATTTGATCTTCCAGTGACCCCTAGGCATAAAACAATTAGCTTTTCTCATGTTTATGACTTTAGATCTCATATAAATGAGTTGGCTGGCTCCTCTTACCTGCATTTTTCCAGCAACAGGTTCCTGCTTCTTTCCTCCAGCCACTGCGATTGTCGCAAAGTACTGGATGACACGTTTGGTGTTAACAGTCTTTCCTGCACCGGATTCTCCGCTGGGTTTTACAGTGTGTAAAAAATATTATAAATATAAATGTAGGATTATTAGAAAACATTTGTATTATGTTATTTTACTATTGTTCCCAAGACCTACAAATACAATTTTAAAAATGCCACTTACGTAATCAGGATTGACTGGTTTTCTCTGTCTGTAAAATATCCAAACAATTAACATTAAGTATACGCCTCCTGAAGTGCAGCAGCTTTTATGGAGACATTGCAATTTAAATATGTATAAATACCTTGGAGCATGAACTGATAGGCATTGTCAGAGATGGAGAAGATGTGGGGTGGAGCTTCAACCCTCTTCTTTCCTCTGTATCCTGCTACAACCACTGAATCATACACTGGGAGCCACTTGTAGGGATTCACAGTGACGCAGAACAGCCCGGAGTAGGTCTGTGACGGAGTGTGGAGAATGTCGAAGATTAACAGATAATAGAGAAGTGGTGTAACTGTGACATCATCACACAAAGGTTTTTAAAGAACCCCTTATAGTGTAGTAGGTGTTTAAGAGAATTTTTTATTTTATTTTTATCTTATTTTATTTTATTTCTTTATCCTTACTTGTTTTTACGGAACTTCTGTAAATGTGTGTTTCCCCCATGGGGGAGGAATAAAAACGTTCAATTCAATTCAATTCAATTCTTATTGAGTAACAGCACCCTTTGCAGCCTGTGTCTGAGTCACCATTTGGTTTTCATGTAGAAAGAAAGCAGCTCTGACTGCATTGTCCCCTCATTGAACTGAAAACAAAACTCAATGGTGGCTCTTCCTTATTTCCAGAACCTATCTTTGCTCGATATCGGAGAGGAATACTGGTTTAAAATGACCTCTATATCTTCGTAACTGATGTGCAGTTTATCATCAAACTGGACTTGCAGGGTCACTCATACATACCCACTCACCAAAGTTACACAGAGGGCGAGGAGTTAAAATGTTAGTTTAAACCTCGGCATGTAGGTCTACATGTATGCAGTGAAAGTACTACTCACGTAGATCATCCATGCTGCGTAACGCTCTTTGAGGTTATACAGCACAGAAGGCTCACTGAGGTGGGTCATCATGGCCATGTCCTCGATCTTATCATACTTGGGAGGATTCATGGGGAAGATTTCAGTGTCTTTAACTGTCAGAGACTGTTGGAGAGACAGAAGTAAAATGAGTGACCAACAAGCTTTCATGTGGTTGTCTCGATGCATCATCAAATTTGAAACTCTTCGCTGCTGATCACAAATTGTACATTTTCATGTTTTAAAAATAATTTCAACAATAGAACTTAATTGTATATTTACGGATGTGTATCTTTTACCGTTCCATATTTTCATCTTATCATTGAAGTCCAGAACATAAAGCAAAGCACAACTGTAGTGTTTTCTTTCTTACCTTTCCAGTGATAGTTTCCACTGTGGCTTTGCCGCCCTCCTTCTTGACAAGTTTCCCCTTGAGGTACATCTCAGCAGGCTCACTCACAAAGTATGATGTTTTAGCATCAAACGGAGTGTTCTGAGCCTCAAGCCTCTCTTTCTCTGGCTTCCGGAGGTATATGCCCGCCGGACCAAAACACTCCATTTCCGGGTCCCCACTCATGATGACGCTTTTCTGCACGAGATGGAACAAGACAATAGTTGTTTTTCATGAAGTAAATAGATAGATGATAATAATAATGCCACCTGCAGTGTCTGATCGTACTGTAGCTACTGGGCTTGGCAAAGTGCCACATACATAGATGTTGATAGGGTAGTATGAATTTAGATCATGTAAACTGTTAATAAAGTACACGTGTCAGGTTTTAGTGTCCATAAAAGTAGCTCAGGTAATGTGTTTACCTTGGAGCACACTAGGCAGGGTTGTTTCTGGAAGACTTCAGTAGAGATATTAAAAGAGAAACAGAAAAAAATAATAATTATCACAAGGTAATTAATTAGGAGAGTTGCATGTTCATCTTATCATTCTGTTATATAAACTTAATATTTGTCATGAAAGATGCATGGCTGTATTGCATGTGTTGACTGAAGCTACGTCTGTGTCTCTCAGAGGCTTACCTTTGCTGGGTGCCTGTCCCTAGTGGTGGTTTGTGGCTCTGTTTATATAGAGTGATGGGAGCCTATCACATGAGTCTGAGCTGTATTTGGTCATGATTCTTGGCATCATGCTTGTGCAGTGGTGTCTTACCTCTAGGTGCTTCTCACACAGTTTGCGAGATGTCCCCATGCCAAGTCGTTGAGTGGCATTATTGTTGGGATTTACGGTTTCTGGGAATGTTAGAAATAATATTCCAACATTCCTGGACAATTAGGGTGCTTTGATGTTGACAGCAATGGTTTCCTGATGTGAGGATGTGACCATCTTTTTGTTAATAATGAATTAAAGATGTAGGTTGGGTCTGCCTGTGGATACCATACATTCATATGAGGTCCCTGAGTGAGGTTGGCTCAGTTCGTACAGACACTCCAAAGGTGTGACTAATGCTGCTTTTTAATGATGCTCTGGCACATCAGTGACCCTGGGCTACGCCTTGGAGAAGCTTTAAAAAGTCAATGATATACTGTTTCAAAGTCCTTACAAGTCAGAAATTATTAAAAAACAAAACGGGTGCCAGTGAGCTTTAAAGAAAAGGAAGGATTGCCAAGGGATTATTTCTCACAACAGTGCCAACAGCTGTTCTTATTATTGCTCTCAAGGCGGGCACAAGGGAGAGTGAGACCGTCCCTAAATGTAGAGCGACTGAGTGATGGATCCCGGCTCTGTTTCCTTAAAAAACGCCTCACCCTCTCTGTAAAGATTTTTTTAAGCACGTAAACAATGAGAATGTTTCTCTCTACATTCAGTGCAAAGCTTTACTGTTGGTTAGATAATGTGAGGAGGTCGGAGATGTCCAAGAAGACAAGTGTACCAGACATTCTTGCCAGGAAAGTCACCTCAGCCCGAACCCCATGGTCCGAGTGCCTCTAGCTTCTGTTTCCACTGGATCTTCTTACGGCATTGAATAAGAAGAATAAATTCTGAAGTGGTTACCCACAAGATATAATGAGCCTCTGTCTTCAGCAACCGTGTGTGTTACATGATTCCTGCTTGGAAATCTTCTGTCTTATTAGGGCAAAAATCAAAAATAGCTCAAGGCTTGTGCCGATGCTTGGGCCAAATGCCACATGCTCAAGAGGCTTATTGTGTTTTTACGGCCTTTGATCTCCCTCTGTCACTTTCTTCATTTGTCAAGCAGCAACAACTGTGCTCAGGATAACAGACCAAGGTGAGTAACATTCCAGGGCACTGGCTCGCCTCCATGGGTATACATCCACGGCACCATCCATGTTTAACCTTGCAAGTAGAGGTATTATTAGTCTTATTATTGGATTCTTGGGATGCAACCATGCATTTTTTTTACCAAATAATTGAAAACATTTTGAAAGTTTTCACTGCTTCTGTCGTGAGGCAAATGTCACTAGTTGACCTTCAGAGTGAGCTTCTCCTTTATTTCCAAATGGAAAAATCACCTGTTTATACATCAGTACCTTCTACTGCTTTTCACACTTTTCACACCCTCCAACTTGCCTTCGATGAGGTTAACTGTTTGTTGCTTCGAAGTGCTGTTACTGATGTTGGTGGTGCGGGGTCAGCGACATCTTATAAACACCAGAGGGAGCCTCAAGTTGCAAAGGTGCAAACAAGCTACTTGTATTACCAGCTTCTTTATCAGCATCCTCCTCTGCTCTCCTAATAATACACCATCCACTGACAATGACTGACATCAAATTGAATGCTTCTAAGTCTTCCACAAGGTAGTGTTTACCAAACTGTAAAAGGACGCTTGTTCCTATTCAGGGTCAGGGAGGAATTGTTGGAGTTAATCCGACCATGCATTGGACAGAAGACGCAGTTCATCCTAAAATATGGTATGACACATTTACACATCTACATTTGTATTGTTTGAATGTTTTAGTACATTTGCTCGTTTCACCGCAGGTGCTGACATGTTTGTGTCCGTTTGCATTTAGCATGAGTTCACAATTAATCTTAAAAATTCAGCCGATTATAAACTCACTCTGGACTTCATCACTTCACTTCAGTGTGTCCTGTGTCAATAATTACACCATGATTTGTGTCTTGAGTACATTTTTACGTTTGTCATTATTTTTATTAGAAACAGTAGAAAAATAAGCGTTGGTTTTATTTTCCTACTGTAACTGAACTAAAATAGTTTCTTTGCCATAATGCTGATGACTTTATTCATTATATTGTATTGTTTGCCCATAAAACTGAGATATACTGTTGTTGTATAATAGAAAAGAGTCTTGTACTTCAGTTTGAGACCTTCTCCTCGAGCCCCAGCTGCTTCTGTGAACTTGTAAAACCTCTGTGCTCAGATTTCCACTCTCGCTCTTAGGTCTTAGTGAAATGACCCTGTCGAAATTCCTCAGCCAATAGTATGTGAGGTATGAGGAGGACAATCGCTGCCTCAAGTGGCCACATTCACTTGACTCCTCATTGTTACTGTGTGGGTGGTAACTGTTTGAAAATGCATTTTGTTCACAATGAAATGATAGAGTAAGGTGCAATGTTGAGTGGGTCTTCATATTTAAACATGTCCATACTTCTATTAAATATTGTGTACAATTCAGGGTTCAGGGTTCCTGTAAAGTTTACAGAAATGGTTTGTTTACAGTGTAAACAAACCGTTTCATAAAGACCAAGTAGAAGATACATCAACTGGTTTAAAAACAAAAAACATACCCCTCCGTCATTATACAAAAACAGACAGCAAGAACAAACTAATGCTGTTGCTCATTTACACAGGAAGTGGAAGAAGAAGAAAGAGGAAGTGGTTTCTCTGCTAATCCACGTCAACTGAGAGAAACATCACAGTACTGTGAAACTGAGCAGCAGGTAGGATACTGATCATGTTAGTTACTGGGAATACTATTACTACAGTAACTGTATGGACAGCCTTATTTTCTTATGATTTATGTCATTGTCAAATCATTCATTTCCCAGTAGGATTCAGAAATGAAAAGAAGAACCAGATACCTGTTCATCTGCATCTGTGTCAGACAAATTTACCTGGGAAGCAGAAATAATCAGAATTAGACACATGCCAGTGTATGAATGAATGCATCTATTAAAGACATTGACATGTGCAAAATTCAGGGAAATCTGTGTACAAATATTTTAACCATAGACATTACATTACATTACATTAAAAATAAATATTGTGGATAGCCATGACAACAAATAATGATGTTATCTTTTTCATAATTCCAAATTTAACATCCACTATAACTTGCCTTGTTACTCAAATAAGCCAATCCTGAATGTGGGACCTAATTCCTTTAAAAGACTATCGATTACTAGTGATTTAAATGAACATTAGCAATTCTGAAATACGCCACTCCTCAACAAAGTGTTTGCATAATCAAACTTACCAAATGAATTCGTCATCAGTCGGTGAACAGACTGTTGAATAGCACTGTCAAAGTTTACGCATTTCTGGGAGTCAAGCAGGTCGACGGGTCATCAGTCGATGAGTAGCATGTCGAAGTCTCGATGAGCGGTCCAAAGCATCTTACCTTCACCTCAGTTCCACATCATCGATGTTTAAATATCATGAAATCCACACATGTGCATTATTCAGGCAAATTCCAATAAAGCATTTTCTCTAAGGCAACACGCAGGGTGATAGGACACACCTAGAAATGCATCAGTAATTTACAGAGTTCTCATCTACCAGCAGCCGACGTTTGACTGCCAAGAGCTACTTGATATTTGACACTGATTGTATCAGTAACATAAACACGATGTTAAGTGGCTGTCAGTAAACCACCCTAATTACTCTTCTGCTTACAGCTATAGAGGCATTGAGCTGTGAATAGTTCTGTGGCACGTACAGTTAAATGTGTTAAATATCACATTAACAAACTGAAGAGCAGAGGATGAGTACCACTTGAAAAAACAGTTCACTGTCACTACACTACACTACACCAACAGGGCATTATATTTGACATTCGAATAACACGTTATTGTCAGTTACCAATATCTCAGATGGAATATATATGAGGATAAGATGTGTATCAGAAAATACACTGAATAATCATAGAATGTTTGGTGGTATAAGTTTTCATGAGACAAACTGAAATCAATCTTAAACTTTACAGGCTACACAGGCTATACACTTGTATATATAGGTTGCTTTAAATATTCAACTTACCTGATCCTGAAGCTTTAATTTTCATGATAGCAGCTGTAAAAGCTTGTCTTTCAGTGCAGACTCAATACAAAACAAAAGAAAGCGACACAGAGGAGAGTTACACAGCCACTCAGATCTCACAACTCTGGATAGTGGTGATTTAATCTCTCTATTCTCCTCGCCTCCCTGTGTTTACTCATTTCAATTTCTGTCTCTCTGTCGCACACACCCGCACACACACGCGCGCGCGCGCGCGCACACACACACACACACACACACTAACACAAACACATTCAGTGTGTTGTGTAGCACCTGTACACAGACATCGTATCTATCACACACTGGGGAATATTTGAGGTCAGAAATGTCTTGACCTCCCTGAAGAACTTGGTTGTGTTTACATACATCCAGCTGGGGGTCTTTTATCCTAAAATGCTGTTCTTCTGTTTTCATAGACTAATTGATTATGTAAGATATAAGAATAAGAACTATCAAAATCTGAAAACACCATACTGATATAAACCCATAAACTGTGCTGAATTACACAGGCTTTGTTCACGAGTCTGTCTCATGTCAGATAAGAGCAGCTGCTGTGATCAGACAACTCAGTCATGTTAACTTCCCAGGGTTGTCTCACTTCTTATTTACTTTTTCATTACATATAATTCCTTACAATGCATTCATCTTCCTTACCATAAAGCACTATCACAATACACTGACACCACACTGTTTGATCACCATTAGTGGCTGACGCACTGCAACATGGCCTAAACCCCCGCCCCCCCAAAAAAACACCAACCAACACTGACCAGTAACTGTTCATAAAACAACAATGAAATAAAGGATCACACAGGTGCACGTACCTCACTGAGGCTCCTGTAGGAACCAAACAATTAACGGTGCCTTCACATGAAACCCCTCAAACTGGGGAGGAACAGAACAAACAGCAAACCACTCTGGACCTCCTCTTTGCACAATAAAACAACTAAGTTGAACTTGATAACATTGAACTTGACAACACATAGTCACAATGCTGATATTCTGTCACAGGAATTCACAGCCTCGCAGTGTGGACATTTTTCTGAGGTTCTTAGTGACAGGATGCCGAAATACAGCCCGCATATAATTAATGCAGGCTCTCCATGCATTTGTAAACAATTGCAAAAGTCAGAGGATGGGTATTTGGGAGCTGGAGGCTATATTTGTTTTAAGTCCTAATAAGACTGTAAAGAAAGGCCAGATGTATTGAATGTCACCCTTTATTGTAACTGAATCACACCACAAGAGAAAACTTCCCAGGCGTCATCTTCTCCAGTGAAAGCACACAACGACATAATGGACCATAATGGATCTTAAATTAGCTTCGACTGAACACTCAGAGGCTTCTGCTCAAGAGTTGTTTGAGAAACAGTGTCACTGCCAAAAGGTTTGGTTGATGGAATAATCTGTTTTGAAATGCGCCTTAAAAATACTTTCTCCTCCGCATTCAGTTCTATTTATAATATATGAGCCTCCTATAGAATCTCAATGTGCAGTATTTATTTTATTCCTCCCGGGATGAACCGCTGTGCACAAAGCCGACGTGTGAAAATGCAGTTAAAAATCCACTGGCTGGTTTTGGGTCAGGAATTTAAATTTTAATCTGGGCTTTAATTTAATCTTTGTTCTTGTGTGGTGTAGGATAAGGTGGCACCTGTTGTGACGATGAGTTTGGGAAGCCATCTGATACGATTCTTCTTGGACAAGCTCAGTGACCTTAACAGGAGGGCTGCTCCTCTGTGGTGGGCAGAGATTTCGGTATAAAAGAGGCTCTCCCCGGCTCCACAGAAGCTCTGGACTGATAGGCGGTAAAAGAAGGTGAGTGGTCTGTCCCGCTCCATCACTGATCTCTGCTTTAAATGAACTTCTTTTTCTGTTTCTAATTTGAATTTGATTCTTTTAGTATCCACCCAGCAACTGTAGCGTTGACAACTATAAGGTAAAATAAAATCTACTGTGCATGCTTTATTGTTTTTATTTCATATAATAATGATTTAATGATTTATCATTATATGAAAATCAAGCCATTTTTTGTTTATTGTACTTTTTTAAAAACTTTATTCTACAGAGCTGCCATGAGTGTCGACCCGGAAATGCAGTGTTTCGGGGATGCGGCCCTTTACCTCCGCAAACCTGAAAGGGAGAGAATAGAGGCTCAGAACACTCCCTTTGATGCTAAAACTGCTTTCTTCGTGGCTGAGCCCACGGAGATGTACTTGAAGGGGAAACTGGTGAAGAAGGAGGGAGGCAAAGCCACAGTGGAGATTCGGGGTGGAAAGGTATGTGGATGTCAGGATCCAAGTTGGACTAATGACTTCAGAGACTTGCCCTTTGCTTCAGAGTGATGCTGCACACTGACAGTAACCCTGTGTCTGTGCAGACTCTCACTGTGAAGGACGATGACATCTTCCCCATGAACCCTCCGAAGTTCGATAAGATCGAGGACATGGCCATGATGACCCACCTCAGCGAGCCTTCTGTGCTGTATAACCTCAAAGAGCGTTACGCAGCATGGATGATCTACGTAAGAGCAATTTGACTGGGATGATTTACAAAAAGGTCTCCTCTGACAGCTGATATGCAGATGTTGGTTTGTTTCAAACTTTTTGATGAGGTTGAGCATAGGGTTTGTTTTTTGATGACTTCCATGTGCATCAACACTGCACAATGTAATGCGCATCTGCTATCCCTGCATACAAAAGTTCCATCCCCTCTGTATCTTTTCACTCCGTCACAGACCTACTCTGGGCTGTTCTGCGTCACTGTGAATCCCTACAAGTGGCTCCCAGTGTATGATTCAATGGTTGTAGCAGGATACAGAGGAAAGAAGAGGGTTGAAGCTCCACCCCACATCTTCTCCATCTCTGATAACGCCTATCAGTTCATGCTCCAAGGTATTTAGTCCGTTCTAAGCCCCTCTATGTCCTGAATTAGCAAGCCTATGGAAATCATTCACACTCTCAGTAAGTTGAACTGGTGACTGCTGTGGTCTAAAAACAGTCTTACTGTTTTATGCTCTCAACAGATCGTGAGAATCAGTCTATCCTGATTACGTAAGTCAGACTAAAGAGATCAAAATCTCGAACTAATTGCATCTGCATTTTTTTGTAAGTATACATCAAATATAATACATCCTGTATTTCTTGATTCACTGGATGCATTATAGTGGAGAATCCGGTGCAGGAAAGACCGTCAACACCAAGCGTGTCATCCAGTACTTTGCAACAATTGCAGTGTCTGGAGGAAAGAAACAGGAACAGAGTGCTGGAAAAATGCAGGTAGGAGATGCAGTTGCTATACTGAACATGGGTATGACAGAATTTATACCAGAAAATACCAAAAAAATTACATTTCTTTAGGGGTCGCTGGAAGATCAAATCATTGCAGCCAACCCCCTGCTGGAGGCTTATGGAAATGCTAAAACTGTGAGGAATGACAACTCATCCCGCTTTGTAAGTTTTATTTTACAGAATCCTGCTTTCTTTGAAAGAGTCTGTTTTTAAGATGTTACTCAAAACCTGTACCTTTCTGATGTGTAAAAGATGATAATGTCAGTGATGAAGCCCATAACATTAAGCAGTGTCCCTTCTACACCCTCTCTAATGGCTTCATTCATCTGCAGGGTAAATTCATCAGAATCCATTTTGCCTCCTCTGGAAAGTTGGCTTCAGCTGATATTGAAACATGTAAGTTTCCAGCTGATGGTAATCCCAAAGGTTAGGGTACAGGACAAACTGTAAGATATCACCTTGTCTCTTCTCTTTAGATCTGCTGGAGAAGTCTCGAGTGACATTCCAGCTGTCTGCTGAGAGGAGCTACCACATCTTCTACCAGCTCATGACGGGTCACAAACCTGAGCTCCTGGGTGAGTAACTTAACCGCATATACCATCAATACATGCTTTACCTGATATACAGGTACAGTTTGTGTATACAGGTGGAATCAAATACAACTAATGTGTTTCAGAGGGTCTCCTCATCACCACCAACCCATTTGACTACCCCATGGTCAGTCAGGGTGAAATCACCGTGAAGAGCATCAATGACGTTGAAGAATTCATCGCCACTGATGTGAGTGGACACATTCAATCAGAATCAGAGAGTCCAAAAGCTTGAAAGTTACACTCAAACTCCTTTTTTTTTCTTTTTCTGAAGACTGCCATCGACATTCTGGGCTTCACTGCAGACGAGAAGATGAGCATGTTCAAGCTGACTGGAGCTGTGATGCATCATGGAAACATGAAATTTAAGCAGAAGCAGCGTGAGGAGCAGGCTGAGCCCGACGGCACCGAGGGTAAGTAATAAAATATATGTTAAATATAGAATTAATTGATTCATAAATACATTTCCATTTTTTTGGTTGTCACATAACTTATTCATATGCTTCTTCCTTGTGTCTTTTGCTGCTATCAGAGGCTGATAAAATTGCTTACCTTATGGGCCTGAACTCTGCTGATATGCTCAAGGCCTTGTGTTACCCAAGAGTCAAGGTCGGCAATGAAATGGTAGTTAAAGGTCAAACTGTGCCACAGGTAATAAGCATGAAGATATAAATATTTGAATTTTGTATGACACGCAAATGCCTTAATTCATATGAAAATCCATCTCTTTCATTCTTTAGGTGCATAATTCCGTCATGGCTCTCTCCAAGTCCGTCTATGAGAAAATGTTCTTGTGGATGGTCGTCAGAATCAATGAGATGCTGGACACCAAGCAGCCAAGAAGCTATTTCATCGGTGTCCTGGATATTGCTGGCTTTGAAATCTTTGACGTAAGTAAAACTCCATAAAACACTAACTGATACAGAGTGAACCAGCTCAGTAAACATCTGGTCCCCCGATTTCCAGTTCAACAGCTTGGAGCAGCTGTGCATCAACTTCACCAATGAGAAACTGCAACAGTTTTTCAACCACCACATGTTTGTCCTGGAGCAAGAGGAGTACAAGAAAGAGGGAATTGAATGGGAGTTCATTGACTTTGGTATGGATCTGGCTGCCTGCATTGAGCTTATTGAGAAGGTGAGACCCTTGATGTATGTTCACAAACACTAAACTGTCTCATGACTCAAACATTCTTTGTGTTTAATAATAATTTCCTCTTTGCAGCCAATGGGCATCTTCTCCATCCTTGAAGAGGAGTGCATGTTCCCCAAGGCTACAGACATAACCTTCAAGAACAAACTGTTTGACCAGCATCTTGGCAAAAGTGCCCCCTTCCAGAAACCAAAACCTGCCAAAGGCAAAGCTGAGGCCCACTTCTGTCTGATTCACTATGCCGGCACTGTTGATTATAACGTCAATGGCTGGCTGGACAAAAACAAGGACCCCCTGAACGACTCAGTGGTTCAGCTGTACCAGAAGTCTTCAGTCAAACTGTTGGCTCACCTCTATGCCTCACATGCCGGAGCAGACGGTAGACTCCCTTTTTTTGCCTGTATATACCTGTACATTTTAGTTGTCATAGATAAAGAATGAGTTGTGTGATGTAAGCACAAAACCTTTGAAAACATGATCATCATTCTAACGACCAAAAGGAAAATCAAACTGTCAATGGTTTTTGCAGAGGCTAAAGGTGGAAAGAAGGGTGGTGGCAAGAAGAAGGGTGGCTCCTTCCAGACGGTATCAGCTCTCTTCAGGGTGAGTTCCATATCTTTACAAATATTTGTTTTTTTTTCTACATCTATCAAAATATGATTGAACAACGATGGCGTTGTATTGATTAGGTTGAATTAACATGGTGGTTCATTTCCCATCAACTTCAGATATATGTTGTAATCAAAGTCTTTGCACCACCCATTTGTTCAAGAATCATTTGTAAGAGATAAACTAAAATGTTCTCTCCGTTCCCAGGAGAACTTGGGGAAGCTGATGACCAACTTAAGGAGCACTCACCCACATTTTGTGCGCTGTTTGATTCCCAATGAATCAAAAACACCAGGTAGGTCCTTTGACTAACACTAATGTTCATGAACACCTTTCAGGTCTCACAGCTGCTCATGTGAGACAGGATATTGCACATCTCTTCATTTCTCCTCACCTCATTAATACACAATACACTTGATTATACATTCACCACTGAGCTTCATGTCTGTGTCCCTGCCATTGTTTAAGGTCTCATGGAGAACGTCCTGGTCATCCACCAGCTCAGGTGTAACGGTGTGCTGGAAGGAATCAGGATCTGCAGAAAGGGTTTCCCCAGCAGAATCCTCTATGGTGACTTTAAGCAGAGGTACTGCAGTCATTTACACTGGTGATGTCAGACCACATGACTCTGCTCTCTACCTGATCTGATCCAAGTTCAACCCATTTCAGATACAAAGTGTTGAATGCCAGTGTCATCCCTGAGGGACAGTTCATTGACAACAAGAAGGCATCGGAGAAACTCTTGGCATCAATCGACGTGGACAAATCGCAGTACAGATTTGGTCACACCAAGGTCAATAAAATGACTCCATTACAAGCTTGATATAGTAGGGCGACGGGGCAGTTTGATTTGGGGGGAAAATGTGTTTGTTAAGACAATGTCATGACAAATGTTAACAGGTGTTCTTCAAGGCTGGTCTGCTGGGAACTCTGGAGGAGATGAGAGATGAGAAATTGGTGGAGCTGGTCACAATGACTCAGGCTCTCTGCAGAGGTTTCCTCATGAGGAGAGAGTTTGTCAAGATGATGGAAAGAAGGTGGGTTCAGGATTTTGCTTTGCTTTGCTTTCAGTGACTAACATAATATTTGTCTCTGTTTTATATTGTTTGCTCGTCCCCAGGGAGGCCATTTATTCTATTCAGTACAACATCCGCTCATTCATGAATGTCAAAACCTGGCCATGGATGAAGCTGTACTTCAAGATCAAGCCTCTGCTGAAGAGTGCAGAGATTGAGAAAGAGATGGCCCAAATGAAAGAGGACTTTGAGAAGACCAAAGAGGAGCTGGCCAAGGCTCTGGCCAAGAAGAAGGAGCTGGAGGAGAAGATGGTTTCTCTCCTGCAGGAGAAGAATGATCTCCTGCTTCAAGTGCAGTCTGTACGTTCAATAAACAGAAGAATGATTTTTTTTCAAGGTTTTTCTTTTTATGTGTAACTCAATATTATTTTGCAAATCTAGGAAGGTGAAAACCTCACAGATGCTGAGGAAAGGTGTGAGGGGCTCATTAAAGCAAAGATCCAGCTTGAGGCCAAATGCAAAGAGACGTCTGAGAGACTGGAAGATGAGGAGGAAATCAATGCTGAGTTGACAGCAAAGAAGAGGAAGCTGGAGGACGAATGCTCCGAGCTGAAGAAAGACATTGACGACTTGGAGCTCACCCTGGCCAAGGTGGAAAAGGAGAAACATGCCACTGAGAATAAGGTGAGGGCCTTAAATTCAATTTGTTGAACAAAGTACGTCTCAGATGCTGTGATCAAATATTAACAGTTGATTGAAACATCTTTAGGTTAAAAATCTGGTGGAGGAAATGGCCTCTCAAGATGAGACCATTGCAAAGTTGTCTAAAGAGAAGAAAGCCCTCCAAGAGGCTCATCAGCAGGTACTTGATGATCTGCAGGCAGAGGAAGACAAAGTCAACTCTCTGACGAAGGCTAAAGTGAAGCTGGAGCAGCAAGTGGACGATGTGAGTAATAACAACAGAGTTTGATTTCAGTCTAAGGGAAAAATAAATGGAAAAGATTAACACCCCTTCTACATAAAAACAGCTGGAAGGTTCTCTGGAGCAAGAAAAGAAGCTTCGTATGGACCTTGAACGATCTAAAAGAAAGCTTGAGGGAGACCTGAAGCTGGCCCATGAAACCATCATGGACCTGGAGAACGACAAGCAGCAGGCTGATGAGAAATTAAAGAAGCGAGTAGAAATGAGCTAAAATTTGTACAATTACAACAGTGAAAGTGCAGCTGACACATTCGATTCTTTGTGCCATTAAAGGAGAGACTTCGAGATGAGCCAGCTCTTCGGCAAGATAGAAGATGAGCAGGCACTCAGTGTTCAGCTTCACAAGAAAATCAAGGAGCTGCAGGTATCTATAAACATGTTCTTTCAAATGTGCTGTACTGGTTTGGAGAAAAGTACATGTAACTGTGACCGTATGTTTTTTTTTGGATCGCAGGCACGTATAGAGGAGCTGGAGGAGGAGATCGAGGCTGAGAGAGCTGCTCGGGCCAAGGTGGAGAAGCAGAGGTCTGATCTCTCCAGGGAACTTGAAGAGATCAGCGAGAGGCTCGAAGAGGCCGGAGGAGCAACGTCCGTTCAGATTGAGATGAACAAGAAGCGCGAGGCCGAGTTTCTGAAGCTGCGTCGTGATCTCGAAGAGTCCACCCTGCAGCACGAGGCCACGGCTGCAGCTCTGCGCAAGAAGCAGGCTGACAGCACGGCGGAGCTGGGAGAGCAGATCGACAACCTCCAGAGAGTCAAACAGAAGCTGGAGAAAGAGAAGAGCGAGTACAAGATGGAGATCGACGACCTCAGCAGCAACATGGAGTCGATTGCCAAATCTAAGGTAAAATTTGCAAAGAGGAAATGTTTTGATCTCATAAAAAACAATCATTACAAATCATATTTTATCATTAGTAGAAAGAGGGTTGACTTCATGTACTGTTGATCTATGTCTCCAGGCCAACCTGGAGAAATTGTGCCGTTCTCTTGAGGATCAACTGAGTGAATTAAAGACCAAGGATGAAGAACACTTGCGTCAGTTAAATGAGATAAATGTTCAAAAATCTCGGCTGCTGACTGAAAATGGTGAGTGGGGCTTCCTTTACATAACAGACATGCAATATTTCACACACATCACTAGCTATGCTCAACAAATGAACCCTGCTCGACTCTAATCAGGTGAAATTGGTCGTCAGTTGGAGGAAAAGGAGTCGCTTGTTTCTCAGCTTACAAGAGCCAAGCAGGCGTATATTCATCAGATTGAGGAGTTCAAAAGGCACCTTGAGGAAGAGGTCAAGGTAACTACTGCGGACAAAGACAGAGATTCATCTTTTAACAGGGAGAAAATAAAAGATTTGTTGATGCTGAAATTACTTCTGTCATTATTAGGCCAAGAACTCCCTGGCTCATTCTGTTCAGTCCTCCCGTCATGACTGTGACCTGCTCAGAGAGCAGTACGAGGAGGAGCAGGAGGCCAAGGCTGAGCTGCAGCGAGCGTTGTCCAAGGCCAACAGCGAGGTGGCTCAGTGGAGAACCAAATACGAGACTGACGCCATTCAGCGCACTGAGGAGCTGGAGGAGGCCAAGTAATGGACGGTCCTGAAGTTCCACTGGTTTCCACATGAATCCACAAGTTCTCACAAACCCATTTCCGATCTATGCTCACAGGAAAAAGCTGGCTCAGCGTCTTCAGGATGCAGAGGAATCCATCGAGGCTGTGAATGCTAAATGTGCCTCTCTGGAGAAGACCAAACAGAGACTGCAGGCTGAGGTGGAGGACCTGATGATCGATGTGGAGAGAGCTAACGCTCTGGCTGCTACCCTCGACAAGAAGCAGAGGAACTTCGACAAGGTGGGAGTGTTTCCATGTGCGTAAACATCTTTCAATTTAAGCAGAGATGAAACACTCACCTGTGAATCACCGACTTTTAGGTTCTTGCAGAGTGGAAGCAGAAGTATGAGGAGAGCCAGGCAGAGCTGGAGGGATCTCTGAAGGAATCTCGTTCTTTGAGCACGGAGATATTCAAGCTCAAGAATTCATATGAAGAAGCTCTGGACCATCTGGAGACCCTGAAGAGGGAGAACAAGAACCTGCAACGTAAGACTATAGTTCCTGCTTGGGCGGCTTAGGCTTCAATTCCTCGGCAGCTTCTCCATTCTGTGTCCTTCATACATGAATCAAACAAAATTAAACTTCATGGAAAAACAAATGCTAATATTTTATATGGATTTTCTGATTTTGTTGTGTTTTTCCCAACAGAGGAAATCACTGATTTGACTGAATATATTGGTGAATCGGGAAAAACGATCCATGAACTGGAAAAGGGTAAAAAGTCAGCAGAGGCTGAGAAAGCAGAAATCCAAACTGCTCTGGAGGAGGCAGAGGTAAATAGTATGACATAAAAGACACAAAGACAAGACGCTCAGGAACCTAAAATCTTTTTGATCAACAAATTCCAGCCAACAGTTGGTAAACACTCTCATTTTATTCTATAGGCCACTCTGGAGCACGAGGAGTCCAAGATCCTGCGTGTCCAGCTGGAGCTCACCCAGGTGAAAAATGAAATCGACCGGAAGCTCGCAGAGAAGGACGAGGAGATCGAGCAGATCAAGAGGAACAGCCAGAGAGTGATCGAGTCCATGCAGACCACGCTGGACGCTGAGGTCAGGAGCAGGAACGATGCCATGAGGGTCAAGAAGAAGATGGAGGGAGACCTGAATGAGATGGAGATTCAGCTGAGCCATGCAAACCGCCAGGCAGCTGAAGCCCAGAAACAGCTGAGGAACGTGCAGGGGCAGCTTAAGGTGTGGTGCCAAAGGAAACTACGTGTAAAACAGACTTGATTTCAGCTGCATTGCTCAATGTGCGTTATGATGAATTTAGGATGCACAACTGCACCTTGATGAGGCCATCAGAAGTCAGGAGGAAATGAAGGAGCAGGTGGCCATGGTGGAGCGCAGGAACAACCTGATGCTGGCTGAGATCGAGGAGCTGAGAGCTGCACTGGAGCAGACGGAGAGAGGCCGCAAAGTGGCCGAGCAGGAGCTGGTTGATGCCAGCGAGCGAGTGGGACTGCTGCACTCTCAGGTTCAATACCACTTTGCTTCATGGGTTCCACTGAAAATGTTTTTGAAAATGTGAGCAAAACGAAATTCTCCGCACTGTGGATTTTTCCTTTTAGAACACGAACCTCCTGAACACAAAGAGGAAGCTGGAGGCAGACCTGGTCCAGATCCAGGGTGAAGTAGAGGATGCTGTTCAGGAAGCCAGAAATGCTGAAGAGAAGGCCAAGAAGGCCATCACTGATGTGAGCTCTGTTTTATATTCACCTCCTCATTCATTCAAAACAAGAGTGCTTCTACATTCATACAAGTTACGTTCTTCAGACACCTCAGTGGTTAAAGTGGAGCAGCAGGCTCTGAATGTAGAGCAGTTAAACGTGAAATAAGTACAAGATACAAGGTCTGTCATGGAAGAGAGAGACCCATCGAGATGTTATCGATGATGTTGCTGATGTCATATTAGGCCTCATTGTCACTGATCATTTCTCGATCAGGCGGCCATGATGGCTGAAGAGTTGAAGAAGGAGCAGGACACCAGCTCTCATTTGGAGAGGATGAAGAAGAACCTGGAGGTCACAGTGAAGGACCTGCAGCACCGTCTGGACGAGGCAGAGAATCTGGCCCTGAAGGGCGGCAAGAAGCAGCTCCAGAAACTGGAGGCTAGGGTATGTGCTGAATAAAAAGTGCTCCAAAAAAACGAAAACTATTACTCCCAAGCAGCTCTTTTAGAGTTCTGTGACATTTCTGTTCCATTGCTGATGAAATCTGAAAATCTTGTGTTTCAAGGTGCGAGAGCTGGAGTCTGAGGTGGAGGCGGAGCAGAGGCGCGGCGCTGAGGCCGTGAAAGGTGTCCGCAAATACGAGCGCAGAGTGAAGGAACTGTCTTACCAGGTAAAATAAAGGCCAAAAAAAAGATACATTTTTCTGAAATTCTTTCATTCGAAGCTCTGAAGACACAGGATGTTAATTATTTATTCAAACCCCTAGAGGGCATGAATCACCATTATATTTCTGCCGCTCCTGCAGTGCTTGGCATACTGAGGTGATACTCCACCACCAAAAATAAACACCGTCATTTGCTTCCATTTGTAAGCTACACACACGACATAGATTCACCATGGCAAAAGCTTCAGGAGGAGGATCTGATGTTTGTGCAGCACTGAGGGAAATTCTCAGGCAGTGAAAGTGAAGCTATTCTCCCTCTAAGTTCCATCATTGTTTGGAGCGCGTGTGGTTGTGCTCTTGTCTGAAATGCCTGCTCTGTGGAAGAGGCACTGTGAGTGGTTGATGTGTCAATCAGAATACACTGTGTGCCTCCTATAGACCGAGGAGGACAAGAAGAACATCGCCCGCCTCCAGGATCTGGTGGACAAGCTGCAGCTCAAAGTGAAATCCTACAAGAGGCAATCTGAGGAGGCTGTGAGTGTGAAAAGCAGCATGAATTCACGAGTGTGCGATCTTTTTAACGCAACGGGTGAGACAATTGAAGACGTGGCTTAACGTGAACTGCGTCGTCTCCAGGAGGAGCAGGCCAACACTCACCTGTCCAGGTACAGGAAGGTCCAGCACGAGATGGAGGAGGCTCAGGAGCGAGCCGACATCGCCGAGTCTCAGGTCAACAAGCTGAGGGTCAAGAGCCGGGAACTCGTCAGGGTAAAGCTCATTCATCTGTGTGTGATTACACTGGCTCCTGTGATGCTGGTTCTCAAACTCTAACTCCCCATTGTCTCTGTATCGATTTTAAAGGGAAAGGACGCTGAAGAATGAGCCTCAGTCCTGACGGGACTCAGCACAAGGAATCATACAATATGAGTTTTGTTGAGTGTTACCCGAAATAAACCAGCAAGCAATTTACTCTTTTTTTTTTTTACGTCTACTCAATTTGTTTCAAAGATGCTCACCACTGCAAAAGCATGAAGAGATTAACAAGTTCATGACTAACTTTTAGTGAGGTCTCAATCAGCACAATTTTACTAAATTATTGCAAAGTAGATTTGTCTATATAAACCAATGGCACTTACCATCAAGGCCCAATAGTTTAATTTTATTTAATCAAGCTGCACCAAAATCCACACATTTATAGAAATTGGTCAAGCGTGACTCAAAATAAAAAACAAAATGGTGAGGATGAATATTTCTTCATAGTAAATATACAACAGTTGCCTACAGAGAAACATTTATCAAAGTCATAGATTATTATAAAACATATAAATCATCTGAAATCTGACAGCAGCAGTGGAGGTCAGATGTGATCTTGAGTGTATTAATTTTGTGTCCACGTGTGGACCGAGCAGCTCTGTCACTCAAAGTCATGTGGAAGTCAAGTGTTGCTTATCATCACGTAAAAGTCCTGCAGGTTACAACAAGTGCAAATCTTTGCGTGTGGTGATAATGTTACCGAGAGTCGTGTGACTTGACAGTTTTGCTTCTCTGCTTCTCACTCACACTCAGACACACACGCATCACAGCATGTCAAGTTGGGATGAAAATAGATCTAAGACGCGACACACTCTCCACTCCATACACATCACTAAGGTCAGGGCACTGTTAGTTGACATGACATTAGTTTGTTGGATCTTTTCAGAATATGCATTTTCACTGAACAGCCTGTATTCAAACTACAAACTTACTGTACTTAGAGTTTTAATATTTTGTTCCTTTAATTCAATGTATTTTAATAGAGAAGGCCGGTGTTTTAGTTGTAGACTTTCAGGGGCAACTTTGAATGGGGCAATGGGATCAAACCCCTTCATATAACGGTTGATGGTTTTCATAACTTACACCATAGCACAGCTCTTTTATTTCTATAATACCCTTCTTGTTTTAAATAGCTCTGTCTTTATTATCTTTGGATTGTATCAAATTGACCAAACACAATATTTCCAGTCTGATTATTGAAGTTAAACAACCTTCTTTGAGCTATTTATCTATCGATGCAACCATTTACTGTGCTTCTATCCTCTGAGGGGGCAGTAGATCGTAAATCCTGATTCCCATTCTATATTTGTATTCATCATTATATTATTGCATTAATTTTATGTGATATATATTCACAGCGGTGTCAAACAAATTGATAAATGCATCAGGAGATCTGTTCATGAACTAACGTGCTACATTTCAAAGCTGAACTCGCAACCAAGACTTGCAAGGAGCTTTGCCCTTTCGTGGAACAGCAGGCTTGAGACCACAAAGGGAGCCAGTGTTTTATATCAAAGGTTGTTCCACAATAAGACTGGAAGCTGTGACAAATGGCTGGGCTCTAAGTACATTGCTGAGGAGACGGCTATATTTGTATTTCTTCCAAATAAGCACAGCTTGAAGCGTCAGAGATCAAGTAACAGATTTTTTTTTATTGAACATATAGGCCTATTTTGTTGCGTGCAAAGTCCCCGCTACTTAGCCTCCAATGCCCTCTCCTCGTCTTTGACAGTTCAGTGTCATCTTTCAACAAGGAAAGAATGTAAACTACCACACATCATATAACATGATCCCCTTCTTGCGGCGTATGGGGAACAAACACTTGCCTTGAAGGAAGGTCAAGCTACAATCCTGGCCTTGTCTTCAGTTCATCTGTCAGGACGTACAGTTCAACAAGACCATTTAAAGAAAGGGTTTAAAAATACATGCACCCTAGAGACAACACAAGTGCCCCTTCTCGAAATACCTGGAGACACACATCTAATCACCTGTTGGCTGCAGATTCCACATCGGACAATAGAGCTGTAACTGACAGTTTTAGAATTTACTGGCCCACACCCCCACCACCGCCATAAAATAAATCAAGAAGCTCTCTGAAATACAATGTTCAGGCCTCGTATGCTGGCAGAGTCTAACCACCAAAATATAGACGCGCCTGGGGTCAAAGACATCAGACAGTCGGCTTGTCGACAGCAGCATTTCAACTTGACCTTGTCTGTGAATCTGTCTGTTTCAACCTTTGTCTTTGAGCTTCAGAGAGGGGAGAAGTCAGGGTCGACGTCTGAGCCGCCCCCCCGCCCCACCCAACCATACACAAGATCTCTGAATGAGGCAAACTGACGCTGGAAAATGATAAATCAAAGAGTGAAAGTTAATAATTGAATTATTCAAGGACATTCTTAAGCTTGTTAAAATGAATGGGGAGAACCAGTGAGAAAAGTGTCACAGTAAGTCAAACTAAAATTAAAACATTACAACATCACTACATCAGTTATGATGACACAAGTTGAAAGTTTAAACAATCAACAGTTTAAACGTATTTTTACAAATATGTTTATAACCTTATTTGAATAGTCCTGTCTCATGTGGTATAAGATCAGAAAGTTGAAGCCCCTTGACCTCAGCCAGACCAGACGACCCTGTAAGTGGACACGTCTGTCATCGGTGTGACTTCCTGGATCATCACGCTATCATAAACCACAAAACTGTGAACCTGTGGCTCTCTAAGAATTTAGAATTCTTTAGATTTATTGGAGTGGTGTGAACTGTTGGTCAGCTATGGGTCAAAAAGTTAGATCTGATCCTGCTTTGCCCTAAAATCTTTACTTGGAGTCATGTAGCCTAATATTAAATTAGAATATTAAAGCTGTGAAGTTTGATAGTGTACAAATTGTTTAGTTTATTTACATGTGCAGTTATACAAGGAAAGTTCAACAAGCTTTACAAGTAATATCTACAAGAATCAGAGGAGGACCCTTGCAAGCAATACCCTTGTGATCCTTTGTGCATTGTGTCCAGGCCAGTATGATAGCAGAGCCGAAATTATTCCACAGTAATTGCAAACATTCTTGGGGATGATATTTCATTGATCTAAAAACAGAAATGCTTTTCTTAGACCAATTTAAATACCTGGTAAAATCTTGGACTCTAGTCTCTGGGCGACCTCTGTTCTACAATCGAAGGTTGAAAAATAAAATTAAAATATGTCAGAGAAGCGAAATCTGTCACTGTAGGACCATAATGACAGAATTATACAGAGTTTATTCATGTTCAAACGCGGATTGGGAATTTTAAATGTGGGGTCTTTATGCTGCTGAGAGTAAGGTACACAAAGTTTTTATACCTACAGTATGTTTGTGTATGAATATGTGTATATATTCTGTATGTACTGTATTTATGTATAGACAAACAAACTATGTATCTGTATATACTATGTGTAAATGTGTGAATATATGTATGTGTATGTACAGATGCAGTGACTTAGTGCTTTGTGATAAGACTTTACCAATAGAACATCAAGGTGAATGCCATCATCACTGGTCTGACAGGTTATTTTCCACAGGATGTAGCTGCATGTCGTATTTTAGCAGATGCTTATTAACCTCCCACGGAGAGGATATTGAAGCGCTATAAATACGGATATTGCTCTACGCTCTATTGTCCTTCCTCCCTAGAACAAATTGAATTAACTTTGGAATTTCATAAAACCCAGCAAGTGTCTCTGCTATCATGAGGTATCATGATTCTCACAGGTTCTTAGATTAGCAACTGTTCGGGCCAATCCTGGTCCTTTGTCACAGGAAAGACTTGCAAGGCTTCTGCAACAGAATACCAGTGACACATGAGAGCTCCTCCACGGCTAAACTCGGATCCTCTGCAGTGCCAAGGTTGCATTAAGGAGATTACCGTAGAGGCCGAAACAATGTGTGATCTTCAGTAACCGACACGCCTGCCAGAACAATATTTACACAAGGTTAAAGAAATTACACATTGTGTTTTGTAACTATTCATATACTTTAACATTCAGAATGCATCCCAACTGCATTTGGTGAAAGACTGAACAATGAGACAAATAGACACTGAGACAAACTGTGCTTTGTCTCAATATGCACCCCCGTCTCTGAGGAGATTATTATTTATATTCTTTCTATTTGTATAAATCAATTATACTGAACAATCTGTGAAGGAATTGATTTAATGATTGTGGAATAAATCACTTCAACACTCTGGTTACATTTGTTTTTATTTATAGGAGTACATCTGCTGGGGATACTGCAATGTCAGAAGCTTGGACCATTCATACACACTAATAAACCATTATCATTTCCATCATAACAAAACAGCCTTTGTTATTCCCATTTAAATTCTTGCCATTGTCTGAAGCACACTCCTGGGAACAATATGAATCAGAGGTTTAATCTGTGACAAACAGCCTGTTGATCAGCGATGGAAGATGTCGCGGATCAGACCAGAGGCAAAAAATACTTGAGCAAATAGCATAAAACAACATGACCATATAGAGCGAGTCATTCCCACTGAGTGTGCACCCATCTCTCTATATAAGAAGGAAGGCTGGACCCACCCAAGGACTGACAGGCGACCAGTCAAGGTGAGAGTGAGTCTTTTATTAGCAGGAGGAAAGCCAGCAGCTTAATGAACAATGTAGGGCATGATCACTTATTGCCAGAAACCACAAATTGAATAAAGGGCTGAGATTTCTCTATGCCAGGACTTGAGCGTACAATAGGTTTATTTTTAAAATGAAATCCAGTGACTGCATTTCAAAATTTTAATTATTTGTTTCTGCTTTATGATCCTCATTAGACAATCACCATCATCATCTGCTCTTCTCAGGGGAGGAAACAAGGTATGTGTTTTTAATTGATTCATTATCTAATTTGGTCTAAACTCATTTTAACTCATAGTGATTTTGCAATATGTGATTGCCCTGCATCTTGTGTTTAACAATAATTAGTGTTGTTAATTGATTACAACCTTCTAAAAGTGAAGAGAAATTATTTCTGTTCATCTTTTATTTTTGATATTAAGAAATATGTGATATTTCCTAACAAGAAAGTTGTAACACGTGCAAAGGTTTTAGAAATTGACTGAAAATGTAACAATCGAGCAAAGTGTAAACATTACTTCACCATTCAAGACATTCAAGCGCATTAACAGCATCTCCTTTGACTTCAGTAGTAGGACATGTGAAGTAACTTGAATTCTATATGTTTTGTTTTGTTTTTTTACTTACTTGCAGTAAACAGTCACCATGAGTGGCGATGCGGAAATGGAGTGTTTTGGCCAGGCGGCCATTTACCTCCGGAAGCCAGAAAAAGAGCGGATTGAAGCTCAGAACACGCCGTTTGATGCTAAAACTGCGTACTTTGTGGCCGAGCCCTCTGAGATGTACCTGAAAGGGAAGCTCATCAAGAGGGAGGGTGGCAAAGCCACGGTGGAGACCCTCTGTGGGAAGGTGAGAGTGGAAATAAAAATGATTATCTTTTCATAAATTTCAAATAAATGATATGTGTTTACAGCATACAAACTGTTTATCAAAGCATTTCTGTACTAATCCCATTCAGGTTTTATAAACTGCTAGTATAATAGTTTGTATAACAGGGCACGAATCGGTCTATGTATTATTTTGTTCAGCCATATGGACAAATATGCCCAATCAGCTTGTCAATGAAAACATAATCAGATTTTAGTTTTAGTAAACACATACACATAATGTGTTGCGATCACCCTTTCTGTCCATTGTAAAAACCTGTGTCTTCTCTGTCTCTCCAACAGTCTCTGACAGTTAAAGACACTGAAATCTTCCCCATGAATCCTCCCAAGTATGATAAGATCGAGGACATGGCCATGATGACCCACCTCAGCGAGCCTTCTGTGCTGTATAACCTCAAAGAGCGTTACGCAGCATGGATGATCTACGTGAGTTCCCGGCACTGAACACAGTGACAACGATGATGGGAAGACGTGTGTCAGTGACAATCCCCTCTGTCTCCACAGACCTACTCTGGGCTGTTCTGCGTCACTGTGAATCCCTACAAGTGGCTCCCAGTGTATGATTCAATGGTTGTAGCAGGATACAGAGGAAAGAAGAGGATTGAAGCTCCACCCCACATCTTCTCCATCTCTGATAACGCCTATCAGTTCATGCTCCAAGGTATTTAGCCCTTTCTGAGCTCCTGAATTAGCGTTTAGTTTGGGTGTTTGGCCCCACCCCCATCTTGTCCATCTCTTGTAACACCTAAGATGTGTTCACCGATGTGTAATGTGTTGCTAACAGAAACCCATGGTGATTAGAATTATTTTCTTTTCCACAGACCGTGAAAATCAGTCTATCCTAATTACGTAAGTTATACAGATGACACGCCAATATGATTTTCTGAGTTTGTTTGATTCAACCTATAACGAGATAACCATTGATGCTAACTGACCTGTGGTTATCCTCCAAGTGGAGAATCCGGTGCAGGAAAGACCGTCAACACCAAGCGTGTCATCCAGTACTTTGCAACAATTGCAGTGTCTGGAGGAAAGAAACAGGAACAGAGTTCTGGAAAAATGCAGGTAGGAGATGCAGTTGCTATACTGAACATGGGTATGACAGAATTTATACCAGAAAATACTTTAAAAAAAAGACATTTCTTTAGGGGTCGCTGGAAGATCAAATCATTGCGGCCAATCCCCTGCTGGAGGCTTATGGAAATGCTAAAACTGTCAGGAATGACAACTCATCCCGTTTTGTAAGTTTTAGTGAACATGACTTTGCAATTAATGTCAATTTTCAATCAATTCTGATTCTAATTCGCAGCTTTCTTTTGAGTAGGGTAAATTCATCAGAATCCATTTTGGAACCACTGGGAAGTTGGCCTCTGCAGATATCGAAACATGTAAGTCTGGAAATGGCACTGCAGATACATTTGTTTGTTGGCGTACTCTCCGTTCATTGCACACAACTGACTGGTGTGTAACTTTGTGATGAACAGATCTGCTGGAGAAGTCTCGCGTTACGTTCCAGCTGTCTGCTGAGAGGAGCTACCACATCTTCTACCAGCTCATGACGGGTCACAAACCTGAGCTCATAGGTGTGGCATCAATGAAATATGTTGTCTTCATTGTCTTCCTGTAGAGAATGAACTGAATGTGTTCTGATTTATTCTATATCCATCCTTTCGATTTGTATCTGCAGAGGCTTTGCTGATCACCACAAATCCATATGACTATCACATGATCAGTCAGGGTGAAATCACTGTGAAGAGTATCAATGACGTTGAAGAATTCATTGCCACTGATGTAAGGATGACTTAACCATAATTTTACAATGTATTTCCATAAGGAATCAGTTCTATTACCACAATTGCTGTTTTGATAACTAACAACAAGTTATCAGCTAATTACATCCAATGAAACCTGCTCTTAATAATCCTTGTGGGTTTTCCTATTTGTCAGTGTTTCTTCTGAAGAATGACAGAAGCTTTTGTATTAAACTTTTTTTGTTTTTTCACAGACTGCTATTGACATCTTGGGCTTCAGTGGAGAGGAGAAAGCCAGCATATTCAAGCTGACTGGAGCTGTGATGCATCATGGAAACATGAAATTTAAGCAGAAGCAGCGTGAGGAGCAGGCTGAGCCCGACGGCACTGAGGGTATGAAGCCCATGAGCCTCTTTGTTGTTGCTTGGGCTTTGGTTAGAGAATTGATGACGTCACTTCAGTTTTATTTATTTAACCGAGACTCTCTCATGCTCTGTTTTTTAGTGGCAGATAAAATTGCCTACCTTATGGGTCTGAACTCTGCTGATCTGCTTAAAGCTGTTTGCTACCCCAGAGTGAAGGTCGGCAATGAGTTTGTGACCAAAGGTCAAACTGTCCCTCAGGTACGTGGAGATAAAAAAGAGGAAAAAGGAGATGAAATTGTCACGCATGACAAAAAAAATATCCTGGTGCTCTGTTATGCTGATGCTAGTCTTCTTAATTGATGATGATAGAGCCTGTAATTGCTGTTTTCTATACACCATCTCTTGTTTTATCCCATAATTATTGAAGCATGTTTAGCAAATTTTAAAAGTGTAGTTGTTAATGTTTACAATTCTTTTTTAAAATCAGGTCAACAATGCCATCATGGCTCTCTGCAAGTCCGTCTATGAGAAAATGTTCTTGTGGATGGTCGTCAGAATCAATGAGATGCTGGACACCAAGCAGCCAAGAAGCTATTTCATCGGTGTCCTGGATATTGCTGGCTTTGAAATCTTTGATGTAAGTCTGTTTGGCTGATGAAGCTTAATTAACATCATTTTGATCAAGGTTACCATTTTAAGTCAAGATGAGCCAAATCTAAGAAAATGAATATTTGATGACATTTTGCATTACTGCTATTTAACATTCTCAACTCTTTAGTTCAACAGCTTGGAGCAGCTGTGCATCAACTTCACCAATGAGAAACTGCAACAGTTTTTCAACCACCACATGTTTGTCCTGGAGCAAGAGGAGTACAAGAAAGAGGGAATTGAATGGGAGTTCATTGACTTTGGTATGGATCTGGCTGCCTGCATTGAGCTTATTGAGAAGGTGAGACCCTTGATGTATGTTCACGAATACTAAACTGTCTCATGACTCAAACATTCTTTGTGTTTAATAATAATTTCCTCTTTGCAGCCAATGGGCATCTTCTCCATCCTTGAAGAGGAGTGCATGTTCCCCAAGGCTACAGACATAACCTTCAAGAACAAGCTGTACGACCAGCATCTTGGTAAAAACAAGTCCTTTGAGAAACCAAAACCAGCCAAAGGCAAAGCTGAGGCCCACTTCTCTCTGGTGCACTATGCCGGCACTGTTGATTACAACATCACTGGCTGGCTGGACAAGAACAAGGACCCCCTGAACGACTCAGTGGTTCAGCTGTACCAGAAGTCTTCAGTCAAACTGTTGGCTCACCTCTATGCCTCACATGCCGGAGCAGACGGTACAAGCTGTTCTGTTATGCTTCATGAAATGTTAAAACTGAAAAGCTAACACCTCTGTTGACTGTTTAATACAAATGTTGTTCCAATGACAGCTGAGGGAGGTGGCGGCAAGAAGGGTGGCAAGAAGAAGGGTGGCTCCTTCCAGACTGTGTCTGCTCTGTTCAGGGTAGGATACGTGAAACTCATATGCTTCATTGCAATGATGTCTAAATGTCAGTGCTCTTTGCCATAATGTAATGATGTTGTTTAATTCCTCAGGAGAATTTGGGCAAGCTGATGACCAATTTGAGAAGCACACACCCTCATTTTGTGCGCTGTCTTATTCCCAACGAGTCAAAGACTCCAGGTGCCTGACACAAAGACCATGTCAACAATAAATGTATCATGTGTTTTGACAGTTATTGTTTAACCATGTTTTAATAACTAATTACATCTAACATTATACCACAGGCCTCATGGAGAACTTCCTGGTCATCCACCAGCTCAGGTGTAATGGTGTGCTGGAAGGAATCAGGATCTGCAGGAAAGGGTTCCCCAGCAGAATCCAATATGGTGACTTCAAACAGAGGTAACATATATATGATCTTTGCAGACAGAATCGTCTTCATCCTCAATCTAATGCATAATAAATGAATAAAACATGCACTTGTAGATACAAAGTTCTGAACGCCAGTGTCATCCCTGAGGGACAGTTCATTGACAACAAGAAGGCCTCCGAGAAGCTGCTGGGATCCATTGACGTGGATCACACGCAGTATAAATTTGGCCACACCAAGGTAATGTATGAAACACATTTTTCGAGAGGGCTGTCCAGCAACCATCAAACAAGATTAGTGTGAAAACTTAATATGCTGCGTTTTGACTTTCAGGTGTTCTTCAAGGCTGGTCTGCTGGGAACTCTGGAGGAGATGAGAGACGAGAAACTGGCAGAGCTGGTCACAATGACCCAGGCTCTCTGCAGAGGTTTCCTCATGAGGAGAGAGTTTGTCAAGATGATGGAGCGCAGGTACTGTTGGCATTTAAGTTCAAACGAAAGTGAACGAAAGTGAATATTTTTACATCCTTAAATACTCCTTTTTGCTCGTCCCCAGGGAGGCCATTTATGCTATTCAATACAACATCCGCTCATTCATGAATGTCAAAACCTGGCCATGGATGAAGGTGTACTTCAAGATCAAGCCTCTGCTGAAGAGTGCAGAGACTGAGAAAGAGATGGCCCAAATGAAAGAGGACTTTGAGAAGACCAAAGAGGAGCTGGCCAAGGCTCTGGCCAAGAAGAAGGAGCTGGAGGAGAAGATGGTTTCTCTCCTGCAGGAGAAGAATGATCTCCTGCTTCAAGTGCAGTCTGTAAGTCCAGTAAACAGAAGAAAGGTTTTTTAAGAGTTTGTAGTAATTTGTATGTTTAATTCGATATTATTTTGCAAATCTAGGAAGGTGAAAACCTCACAGATGCTGAGGAAAGGTGTGAGGGGCTCATTAAAGCAAAGATCCAGCTTGAGGCCAAATGCAAAGAGACGTCTGAGAGACTGGAGGATGAGGAGGAAATCAATGCTGAGTTGACAGCAAAGAAGAGGAAGCTGGAGGACGAATGCTCCGAGCTGAAGAAAGACATTGACGACTTGGAGCTCACCCTGGCCAAGGTGGAAAAGGAGAAACATGCCACTGAGAACAAGGTGATGAAATGTTTCAAGTGAATATTTTCATTATGTGTTGATTCAACCATTTCTATGGCTTAATCAATTTTACATTTTAACTTTTACAGGTCAAAAACCTGACAGAGGAAATGGCCTCTCAAGATGAGACCATTGCAAAGTTGTCTAAAGAGAAGAAAGCCCTCCAAGAGGCTCATCAGCAGACCCTTGATGATCTGCAGGCAGAGGAAGACAAAGTCAACTCTCTGACGAAGGCTAAAGTGAAGCTGGAGCAGCAAGTGGACGATGTGAGTCAAATCTGCACCAAGGGAAGCAAATGTTGAACTCTGAATTATAGCTTTATTTGAACCCCGCTTTCCTTGATAGCTTGAAGGTTCCCTAGAGCAAGAAAAGAAGCTTCGTATGGACCTTGAACGAGCCAAAAGAAAGCTTGAGGGAGACCTGAAGCTGGCCCAGGAATCTGTAATGGATCTGGAGAACGACAAGCAGCAGGCTGACGAGAAATTAAAGAAGTAAGAATCTTTATTTATAATAAATATTAGGTGAGAGCATCTCATCAAGTACAACTACAATACAACTACAACTACAATAACCAGATCTCATCCTCCTCCTCCAGGAAGGACTTTGAGATAAGCCAGCTCCTGGGTAAGATTGAGGATGAACAGTCTCTTGGGATCCAGCTGCAGAAAAAGATAAAGGAACTGCAGGTATTTTATTGACCAAAAGTCATTCGAAAGGACAGCCTTGAAATGTTGTTGAATGATTTTTACACAAGCTATGCACGCTTTAGGCTCGTATTGAGGAGCTGGAGGAGGAGATCGAGGCCGAGAGAGCTGCTCGGGCCAAGGTGGAGAAGCAGAGGTCTGATCTCTCCAGGGAACTTGAAGAGATCAGCGAGAGGCTCGAAGAGGCCGGAGGAGCAACTGCAGCTCAGATTGAGATGAACAAGAAGCGCGAGTCAGAGTTTCTGAAGCTGCGCCGTGATCTCGAAGAGGCCACGTTGCACCACGAGGCCACGGCTGCAGCTCTGCGCAAGAAGCAGGCTGACAGCACGGCGGAGCTGGGAGAGCAGATCGACAACCTCCAGAGAGTCAAACAGAAGCTGGAGAAAGAGAAGAGCGAGTACAGGATGGAGATTGACGACCTCAGCAGCAACATGGAGACTGTCGCCAAATCGAAGGTAAGAGTGCTTCATTTTCAATCTGGGATTTAAAAAAAAATCTTTAATGATTTAATCATAATCTCTGTTTTCCTTCATCAGGCCAATCTTGAAAAGCTGTGCAGGACTTTAGAGGATCAACTGAGCGAACTTAAATCCAAGAATGATGAGAATGTTCGTCAGCTCAACGACCTGGGTGTACAGAGAGCAAGACTTCAAACTGAAAACGGTGTGATTCTAATGAATAGCTCTATTCAACATGATAAACAAAGAGAATTGTGGCATCTTTTATATGGTCTACATTATAAGTTTCTTCTTAGTGTAATTTTCTGACAATAACTGACATTGATCAGGTGAAATTGCACGTCAGCTGGAGGAGAAAGAAGCTCTTGTTTCTCAGCTGACGCGAGGCAAGCAGGCTTTTACCCAGCAGATCGAAGAGCTAAAGAGGCACATTGAGGAGGAAGTAAAGGTAACAGACTTAGAAAAAACATTAATTATCACAAAGGAAAAGGTCACCTTAGGATCAGTATCAAATATTCATTGGTTTCCCCTGTGGATTATTAGGCCAAGAACGCCCTGGCTCATGCTGTTCAGTCCTCCCGTCATGACTGTGACCTGCTCAGAGAGCAGTACGAGGAGGAGCAGGAGGCCAAGGCTGAGCTGCAGCGAGCGTTGTCCAAGGCCAACAGCGAGGTGGCTCAGTGGAGAACCAAATACGAGACTGACGCCATTCAGCGCACTGAGGAGCTGGAGGAGGCCAAGTAATGGACGGTCCTGAAGTTCCACTGGTTTCCACATGAATCCACAAGTTCTCACAAACCCATTTCCGATCTATGCTCACAGGAAAAAGCTGGCTCAGCGTCTTCAGGATGCAGAGGAATCCATCGAGGCTGTGAATGCTAAATGTGCCTCTCTGGAGAAGACCAAACAGAGACTGCAGGCTGAGGTGGAGGACCTGATGATCGATGTGGAGAGAGCTAACGCTCTGGCTGCTAACCTGGACAAGAAGCAGAGGAACTTCGACAAGGTGGGAGTGTTTTATTTCTGCTTAAGGCTTCATAATGAATGGCACTGGATTATGTGTTGCTAAAAATATGGGTCTTTTTTTAAATGTTTTCAGGTTCTTGCAGAGTGGAAGCAGAAGTATGAGGAGAGCCAGGCAGAGTTGGAGGGATCTCAAAAAGAAGCTCGTTCTTTGAGCACAGAGATGTTCAAGCTGAAGAATTCCTATGAAGAAGCTCTGGACCATCTGGAGACCCTGAAGAGGGAGAACAAGAACCTGCAACGTATGATAATAAATTCTGTATTTCTCAACAGATATAGATTCTAAAAAAAAAAAAAGTAGTATTTATTTGAAGCATCTACATTACTGGATATGATTTAAACTTTATCTCCTGTTCCAACAGAGGAGATCTCAGATCTGAGTGAACAGCTTGGTGAGACTGGCAAGACGATCCATGAGCTTGAAAAGGGAAAGAAAACGGTGGAATGTGAAAAATGCGAGATCCAGACTGCTCTGGAGGAGGCCGAGGTAATATTGAATCTTCATATTAAGTTTTACAAATGCTGTTATTACTTAAAACATACAGTCATTGTACAAGCAGTGTTGATCAGACTAACAGGAAATGTCTAAACTACAACATAGCCTCAGCTTCTGCAGCTGACAAAAGTCACAAATTTGTCCAGGCCACTCTGGAGCACGAGGAGTCCAAGATCCTGCGTGTCCAGCTGGAGCTCACCCAGGTCAAGAGTGAAATTGACAGGAAGCTCGCGGAGAAGGACGAGGAGATCGAGCAGATCAAGAGGAACAGCCAGAGAGTGATCGAGTCCATGCAGACCACGCTGGACGCTGAGGTCAGGAGCAGGAACGATGCCATGAGAATCAAGAAGAAGATGGAGGGAGACCTGAATGAGATGGAGATTCAGCTGAGCCATGCAAACCGCCAGGCAGCTGAAGCCCAGAAACAGCTGAGGAACGTGCAGGGGCAGCTTAAGGTGTGGTGCCAAAGGAAATTGTTAGTTAAGCTGATTTTTGGGCTGCATTGTAAATGTGTTTTAAATGATGAATTTAGGATGCACAACTGCACCTTGATGAGGCCATCCGAGGTCAGGAAGACATGAAGGAGCAGGTGGCCATGGTGGAGCGCAGGAACAACCTGATGCTGGCTGAGATCGAGGAGCTGAGAGCTGCACTGGAGCAGACGGAGAGAGGCCGCAAAGTGGCCGAGCAGGAGCTGATTGATGCCAGCGAACGAGTGGCACTGCTGCACTCTCAGGTACTCTCAGAGGCAAAACAAACATGGATCCAATCCTTGTTCATCTCTAGTTGAACAATTTCATTGCTTCTCCTTGTGTAATAGAACACCAGCCTTATCAACACCAAGAAGAAGCTGGAGGCTGACTTTGTTCAGATCCAGGGTGAAGTAGAAGATGCTGTTCAGGAAGCCAGAAATGCTGAAGAGAAGGCCAAGAAGGCCATCACTGATGTGAGTTATCCCCACATATGTCAGCAGCCAATTCTAACATTAAAGTTCTCCAACAGTTCGAATCTAAAATTCTTTCAAATGTCAGGCGGCCATGATGGCAGAGGAACTGAAGAAGGAGCAGGACACCAGCTCTCATTTGGAGAGGATGAAGAAGAACATGGAGGTCACAGTGAAGGACCTGCAGCACCGCCTTGATGAAGCCGAGAATCTGGCCATGAAGGGCGGCAAGAAGCAGCTCCAGAAACTGGAGGCTAGGGTAAGTGGGAATTGGATCGCCATGCACGCCTCAGCTTTCGATTCTTTTGTATTATATTTTGCTCATAGACAGTTTTATGCCTCAGGTGCGTGAGCTTGAGTCTGAAGTCGATGCCGAGCAGAGACGAGGAGCAGAGGCCATCAAGGGCGTTAGAAAATATGAGAGAAGAGTAAAGGAGCTCACCTATCAGGTATTTCTTATTCCATTCACGGAGAGGTGGATGCTTCCATATGAATACATTTTCTGAATGAATCAATGTGACTGCAGACTGAAGAGGACAAGAAGAATGTCAGCAGACTCCAGGATCTGGTGGACAAGCTGCAGCTGAAAGTGAAGGCCTACAAGAGACAGGCTGAGGAGGCTGTGAGTCAGAGACACCAAATAAAGCTCCACACTGTCTTATGTTTAACCTTTACCCGGCAGTCAACTGCAAGAATGATTTTTCCTCTGGATTTGATGATTGTTGTGTTAAATGTCTTCCCAGGAGGAGCAGGCCAACACTCACCTGTCCAGGTACAGGAAGGTCCAGCACGAGATGGAGGAGGCTCAGGAGCGAGCCGACATCGCCGAGTCTCAGGTCAACAAGCTGAGGGCCAAGAGTCGCGAGATTGGAAAAGTAAGAAAGACAAAAATCACGAGCAACGAGTTGTCGTTACTGTCAAGTGTTTTTTTTATTTTGATCTAAAGGGTGAAAATTAGGATAGATGTGGCGATGTATGAATGTGTGTCTTTAGATGACTCATCATTTGCATTTCTTTCCATTTTAGGGAAAAGAAGCTGAAGAATAATCTGCAGCATCTCTCAGAGAAACAAATGAGAGTCATAAAATATGATTTTTCATTTAAATAAATAAATATATTACCACATTACGTTGCCAGTATATTCCTGTCTCTGGGCATCGAAAATATTTTTTTATTTATTGTATCATCACACACATTAGGGCCGAAAAAATATACATATTTAGAACAAAGATTACAAAGGTATATAATGACTTTATGTTAATGACTTTAAGTGTCTCGCTGAGACCATAAGACCAAAAATGATTCTTTAAAGCTAGAGCTAATTCTGTATTGATGACATTGTGCAAATCATTCACAATTTCAGTTTGTGTGACTGCCTCCTTTCAATCATGTTTTTACCTTCAAATATGTTTATCCTAAGAAATAACATCTATAGTGAACTATAAGAGAAGAAAAAAACAACCCTCCATTGAGCAACAGCTGCAGCATATGCATATATACATCCTGTTCCATTAATACAAAATAAACCAATTTATCAAAAGTTTGCATTAATATTTTGTCATCTTATTCACAGGATATTATTAAGTCATAAGTATTAAGGCAGCAAGAGCTCACTCTGCAGTGAAACATTAACTTGTCAAATCGCTGCCCTTCCTGACAGGGAGGACAGATAAATAGACAAATAAAAACCCACAATCCTCGGGGCCTAAGCTGAAGGCCAGAGCTACACGTTTCCTCTAGGGAAGCATTCTCATTAACTCGGTGACAAATGACAGCTGCCGTCTTCCCACCGCCAAACTTATGGCACCTGTTTGCTCGTGAATCTTTGGCACCGCGTGAGTCAGACGCGCAGTTACTGCTTTGAACACACAGACTGAAGGACGTTAAAGTATACAACTGTCTTCTCCAGGACCCTTCACACTGCAGACCAATGAAGTTTTAAGTCCCCCCCCCCCAAACAAGCACCCTCTGCATGAACATGACTCTGTTGATTGTTGACAACTCGCGGCCTCTACAAACCCGAGAGGACAGGACAATGTTCAGAGAAACCTTTCTTGGACCTATATACTACATAATATAAAAAATTGAAACAGATTCCATTCCATTTTGCTCCATATACATTATGTTCAGATTTAAATTAGAACATACAAATATATTTCTCCAATGTGTTCAGAATAATTAGACATTAATACAGAAGTACATGTTATCAGATTAAAATAAAACTTTCACCAGCACACATATTTAAGGTTTTATACGCATCATCTGATGCTGACACCACTACACCACTATCTGCAGGTAAAAAAGTTACTGGAGGCAGTTTTACCCAAAGTGAAGAGGTGATATTCTGCTGCATCAACCCTCGTCTCTCCGCACAGCTTCGCCCTCTCCTCTTCACCGACTCCCAGAGTCAACTGGTGAGAGATGAGCCTCTGAGCTCTGCTGGTTATACCTCACATGATGCAGGAAAAATGCATTTTAAGGCCTTAACTGCTTTGCCAAACACTGAGGCCCTGATATCATGGCTAAATCAGACAATGTATTTGTCTTTAAGCCACATAACGAGGCAGCGTGCCTGCTGGATAACAGCTACCAGACAGGGCCTCTGACAGCAGCTGGCCTCGGCACTGCTGCTTTGTACAATGAGAGAAGCCAAACTATCCCAAAACCCCTGTCCGGCATTGTTACTGAATGTGGATGTGGCTATATCGTCTTACCTCTGAAGACCGTTTGATATCCTCACTGACTGACATTGGGTGCAAATGCACACCGTGCCCGACCCTTGAATTTCTTTTCTTGTCCTCTGCAAGCTGCCTAAAATTCATGTATTAATCCTCAACAGCTGACATAGAAGTTTCCGCATTGTGGGACTGCCAGCTGGAGCACAGCAGAGAGACGGCCCGCGGGAGCCCCACTGAACCTAGAGCACTGTGGGGAAGGTCTGGAATTTAATTTAGCCGACTGGCCTAAAAGGTTTATTAAAATGTGTATAAGCTGTTCAGAGCTGGTCGGAGGATCTTTAGCATGCTTGCCGGAGAACGTAAAGAACAAGAATTATTCCCAAACTGAAGTGAAAAATATCAATAGCATTTAATCACCAAAGATATAAACATTTAAATATCCATTTTGTAACGTGACTGACAAAATCATTACAAAGTTTAACCTCCATCTTCCGCTGACTGCTTCACACCGTCTGTACAAAAATGAGGTGACGCTGGAGACTGGCACAAAGAGAGGGAAGTGTCCCGAGTAAATGACGACGTCGGCAAAAAAAAAAAAAAAGCAAAAAAAAAAAAAAACGAAAAGCAAAGTTACAGCAAAAAACTTCAACATTCTTATCTTTTGATACTCGGCAAAGAAATGAGACACGGACGTACAGTAAATATCGCAGTTTTCTTGTAAATTGCTTATTGTGCCCACGCAAGCTTCAATCACATTCAGCTCCTTCCTGTTCAATGCGAAGATTAGTCACCAAAGAAATCAACAGATACATGAGTCAATAAAATCAGCAACAGTTCAAATCTATTCCATAAATGAAGTTCATCAATAAAGAGGGCAAGTCCCCCAACATGCCTCCGCCTTGTTCGGTTGTTACACAGCCTTCAGATGCACAAACCATTATCAGCATTTTTATGTCACTAGGAGACGTTTCTCATGAACAAACGACTAAAGTTTCACCAGGCAGTTTGTTGCTCTTAACTCCCAATGTCTCTGTGCTTTTACTTCTGGCAAATTGCCAACGCTGACAGTCACGTTATATGTTGTTATTGGCTTCACTGAAGTCAAAACTTTCAGCTTCTTCCGTTCACACGCAGCAAAAAGAGCTTCGAGGCCGCAACGTCACGACGGAAAGGCCCCCGGGGGACGCCGTCGCTTCCCCATCCGCGGCGCTGGAGAGCTGGATGAGGACGGAATATCCGCGGGGCTATGTACACAAACCTGCTCGGGAAAAAAAATCATCATGCAAATAAATACTGGTCATTTAAAAACGGAACTACAACACTGACCTCAACAGTAGCAATACAGTGTAGGCTGTAAAGAGTTCAGCGAAATGTCCTCCAACATTACATGACCTGATGTAAAGACTGCAGAACTGAAAGCTTTGCTTTTGACTGAGGTCTCCCAAGAGTGTTGGTTGAGCTTTACTTCTGCATCTCCAGGTCCCCGCCATGCTCGGGTCCGGCTGAGATGCACGACAGTAGGCAGTACTGTACATAAACATTCACTCGCTTCAGTCAGTCCTCGTGGGAAGGGACTCTTTCCCCCCAGATAGAGATTATACAGTGTGCAGATGGGACAGAGTAGAAATCTATGAAAACGGTCAGTGTCTGTGCTTTGATCTGGGGCTGAACCACAGTGTGGAGAGAAACGAGACGTAGCAGGCGGGCCACAGGGTTTGTTCTGTCCGTGAGAAGGCAGGAGAGGGGAGGCCAGCTGCTCAACACGCTTCAGTTCAGCTCTTTAACGTGTCCTGCAGGACGAACGTTCACAGCCAACAGATCAAAAATGTTCCTGCCATCCACAGCGAGTGCAACAAGGCACGGCAGGGTGGAACACCAGGCAGACGGGGAAGGGGGAAACAGCATTGTACAAATATTTTATCAATAGAAGTTCTTTCTATTCAGAGTCCGGGGTCGTGAAGTCACTGTGGAAAAGTATTTTCTGGATTTTATCATGCACAACCACGACTGGGAATCAAACACTGACACGCTTGTAGGTTGAAGCGTCTCTGCTGTCCGTCTGCTTTGTCACTTTTAAGGATACTTACAAATATACTTTGCTTTTTGTTACGTCGTCCACATCTTGGTTTTCTCTGTGAAGAATCACGTATGCTCAGCAACATGACACAATCATTTGACATTCCAAACAGTTCTTGAAGAGTGGAAACGTATTTCTTCTCAGATCAAACTTAAAACCGTCTCAAACAGGAACATCACAACCAGTTTAAAGCAAGTTTGAAGTTTGTTCTCCAATATGTAGTATATCTAACCTTTGGCCATAGCCGTGTTTGTCAAATTAAGCAATAAAAGATTTTTAATCCTCTGGAATGTATGTAATATTTCTGTTCTTGGCAAAATATATGACACAAAAAAAATGTGAAGGTGATTTTTGTTGTTCGATATTTTACTGAGAAACCAACTAACTGTGGATCAGTTGGATATCAAATGGGCATATATATATATATGCTTACAGTTAAATGAGTATAAGAGAAATAAGAATATGATTGATATTCTGGTTATATAGGGTCAATATTGACATTCATAAAAAAAGTTTTAACCCTGAAAAACTTTAGTACGTACGATAAACGAAAATATTGCACCACAGAGAAGCATCACTTTCAGTGAAACATCTGGCTCATCTTAACAACAGAGCGTCAAAAAGCATCACACACTAATAATATAGCGATAACACTGAAAGCTACATTCCCCATACAGAAGCATACATAAGTGCATAAATTCAGATTTGACAAATAGTGATGACACAAGATACAAAAACGGAGACAAAGAGCTTCCCATTAATCAAACAAGGAAGGAAATACGTTAGAAAACGTGTTGGCCGCTCAGACTGTCACACACTGTGTGTGGTGGGACGACAGGTAACAAGAAGTTCTCATGTTTCATCATGAACCAATATCTAACCCCTGTCATCTGTCCAGCAGCCTGAACGCACTAAACACCGTGCAGTGTTCAAATGACGATGGGCAACTCAACAAAACAAATGTTTGATGGTTTTGGTTGGTTTTTTTTTTTTTTTTTCCTTTTGGTCGCCTTTTGTTTGATTTTACATCCTGTTTGACTGGAAGCACTTCAAGATCATACCGAGTCTCTGTGGAAGCATTTCGACAAAACAAAGCGTGACTCGAACAATCCTCGCATCACGAAGACACTACACGACTGTTTCATCACTGATGGGTTAGGAAAAGTCACAAAATCCTGCTGGAGGTCTCACACTGGTATTTCTCACCATGTCCAAGTGCTTTAGGAGAAATAAAGGTTGTTATAATCCATCTGTCAGGAACCTGACGGACTTTAAGATTCAACATACTTGACATGGCAGCAGGAAATCATTCGTGAATGATACGATTTAAAAGACTGAGACTTGGCAGAGATCAGAGGTGGACTGAAAGACACTGAAGTGAATGTGAGGTTAAGGCTCAGATCTACGAATGTGTGCTCCACATGTTACCGCTAAGTGCAGGAGAAAAGACATTTACCTGGAGCCGGACATGCAAAAGGAAAAAAAAAAAAGGTTGAAATTTAACTACAAAAGCAAAAGTTACAATAAGCAGCGTGTGAGCTTGAACCATGAAGTTCTCTTTGTTTATTTACACGACCAAGCTGTTGCTGTTAATTCATGCCCAGCGGGAATCTCTAAGTGTCGTCACTGTAGTGCTGTATGGACACTGACAACCCATACCTGCTAAGAAGTCATATTGATAACACTGAGGTCCGAGTGGTTCAACAACACGATGAAAGATCTAAAAGCTCAGGGACCTGGTGCATCACTACAACAGACCACTGCTCAGTAAAAGCAGAGGCCTGTGCAGTGTTGACCCTCCGTCCATCCTCTATCTCAACACATTCTTTTTTGGATATAGTGTTGCCACACAAACAAATCCGTATTTAGATCTTCACCATATTCAATGTCTGTTCCTGCTGGTTGGTTCATTATTGACTTAACATGTTAAATGTACATTTCAGGTGCCTCCCTGACTGTTTATGTGGCTGTGCTTGCTTCCAAAAAAATGCCATGCATGTCCTATGTAGCATGCACATTCAGCACATTCTCACTATATTTTGCACGTAAGCCCTGAAACACCAACAAATGCACATAAGCAATAAGGCAAAAAGCACAAAGAGCGGACCCAGGTTTTTTTTGTTTTCTCGTGTCTCAAATGAGAGTTTTGCACTTGGTGTGAGCGTCAGTAGATCTGAGCCTTGACCCAAAGAGATGAGAGATGTTGGGGCGTTTGCACGTGTCAGAGATGAAAGAGCGGCAGGAGAAGCTGAATGAAGAGGAGGACTCCTATGGAGGACTGCAGACAATGAGCCCGTCCACACTCTGACGTGTTTTCCTGCAAAGAGAGTTCAACAAATGGCCGATGACTTACAGCACTTACAGAGGTTTTAAACATTTTATGATATCATAACGAAACTAAGAGGTGGAACATATTGATTTGCAGGCTCGGAAAATTTGCAGTTGCATGAATTATATTAATGAATGTATCTATCTTAGCTGTGGAGCTGCAACAACATTAGCCACCGAGTTAAGTTTACTATTGGAGCTTAGCTGTGCACAAACCAGCAAAGCCAGGCTAATGTGAAAAGTTACAGGCTGATTGCAAAACACTGTTCATTCCAATTTGAATAAAATAAAGAGGATTTTGGTATTATAGGAACACCACACATATTCTAGAGAGCAGCCTGATTGTTCTTGCTGGTCAGGACAACAACAAAAAGGTTGAGAACATCGCGACAAAATAAAAGAACAGACTGTCTTTGAATGCAAGTCAACAGAAGCAAAGTTTTCTCAAAGCTCATCACTATACGATGATGACATCGTGAAGATGGGATCTAACAGAGGACTGGGTGTACGTCACCTCATGTACTTACTAAGGCACTGTAGTCAAAGCAGGAGGCCGGGCCTTTACGGTACCGTGCGTTACTCAGTACTTCGCATGGATTCTCCTCCTGAACTGTTGGCTTCCAGTTAAGGTGGGCAGCAATAGCAGTGAAGCTGAAAGCAAGGCGCTTGAACCCTCAACCTTTAGCACAAGCAAAGACATCGCAGAGAGGATACCCTCTGTCCTGACCTGGGTCAGCCTCTCGATCTCGCAGGAGCTGCAGGGCAGAGTCTCGGCGACCACAAACAGCAGGTTGGTGTTTTCTATCCGCTTGGCATGGAACAGACTGCAAAAGACGTTGATGGATGTTTTGGTGGGAGCACACACAGGGCGTGAACACATTCTGCAGTAAGACACTGCGGGAAAACCCACCGTGAGCAGTTTCCACAGTCCTGCAGCACGTTGTAGGAGTTTGTGGTGTTTGTAAAGTAAAACTGGCTCTGGATGGTGACGCAGCTGCTTTCCCTCGTCTCAAAGGCTTCAGTGAGCACGTTGTCTGAAAGGCAAAACATGTGAGTGAGCTGCAGGTGCATTAAAAGAAATACAAACAGGCAGCTTTGGACTGGACTTCTTTCTATCCACGCGCTGTGCAATATTTAATATATAATGTTTGATGTGACTGAAAATACTGTGCAATTCCACACACTTTGCAATATCCTCACTCTCATTACGCACTGCATGTTCACCAATAGCGTGCAATATTTAAATAATGTCCAATAACCCGGCTGCATACCACACAGTATATAACACCTCGACATTGATTTTCTGTAAATACATCCTCAGAACGCTGCACATTACTCCTTTCTGGCACCGTTTATTTAATTTTAATAATAATTATTATTATTTTAATGTAATTATAATATGTATTATTATATATTTTATACTGTTATGTTACATAAATATTTGTACTGTAGAAGGAGTTGCTTTTAATCTCACTGTCCACATGTATTGTGACAATAAAAGGCATTCTCTTCTATTTACATGGCGTTTAAAAAAAAACGACTACCATTGATTGCGGTAGTTGCACAGACACACACACACACACGTATGCACACAGTGAGATTCTGCCTGACCTTGATAGAGCCAGCTGTTATAAGCCAGTCCATACAGTAGTTGCTGGAGCACAGACCTGAAAAGAAATGGTGATAGTTCATCTTGTTAAAAAAAAAAAACCCAAAAAAAACAAGTACATAAATAACAATCAACAAAGGTCACAGCTTCAGTAGCACTGTGCTGAAAATAGCCGAGCATTGAGGGGGGGGGCAGCTGCTGAGCTTGAGGAGAAAATATGGCCTTGGCTGTTTCATGTGCTGAAGTCTGGACACGGATAAGATGGTTTTAAAGGGCGCCTCGCATGCTCCTGGTGCCATCTGATCTGCAGCGAACAAAGTCTCACCAGGCCACAGTGGACGTCCACCAGGCCAGGCTGAGCACGTCGGCGACGGACGGCTGCAGAAACAGAGCGTTATTGAGAGATTAAAGCGAAGCGTTAACTGTCACATGATCTGACCGCCGCAGCTCGGCTCTTACCACGAAGATGCCTCTGGATGCCGCACCGGTGTGGCTGCTGCTGACAGGTTCACACGCAGACTGGTAGTGAAAGGACTGACGGCGGCTGTAAATGGAGTTGTTGTAGAGCGCGTGCATCAGATAGGGGTCCACGTCTCCGAAGAACAGTCCAATCTGTGATGGAGAGAAAGACCTGTCTCACATGAGGACTTAAGGGCTCCAATTATATTGCTTAGCAATAAGATCTGAAGTTACGTTAAAGTTAAAAAAGAAATCTTAACCTGGCTCTCACAACCACATCTGATTGGACAATGACATTTCAAAAGCCATAGATTTGAATTCTAATAATTGTTTTCAGTGTCAACTCATAAATAAGTTAGAGATGGTACTTTACGTCACGGTAAACGCGTGGCTGCTCACGCTCGTACCTTTTTCCAGTGGTCTCTCTGGTTGGACATAACCAGGAAGCCTCCATCATCGATGAGATAACAGAGGAGGTCCTGCAGACAACAGAACAGTTGAACCGTCGAATCACTGAGCAGCAGCAGAACGTTGATGGAGCGAAAACAAGAATACAAAAAAGAGAACGGCTCACATCAGTGTTGACCTCACAGTCCATCTCACAACTTCTGGATGGTCCACACTGTTCAACACAATGTGGATGAGACGTTAGCGTCACTCTGCTTGTGTAAATGCTGTTCAGTTTAGGGGACTATTAGCGAACGGTGACATTGTGCTGGACCTTGTGTGAGCCCTGGCGACTGTCCGACACGTTGCTGGCCAGGATCTTAAACTTGTCCACCCACGCTTCCAAGTCCAGCTTCACTCCGACCACTGAGTGATATACGATGCAGGAAGCAGAACAAAGAGAGGCAGTGTTTCCATCAGAGGAAGCCCGAGCTGGAAATGCTGGAATATATTCTGATAAAGCCGGTTGTATCCGCCTTACCTGCAGGTTTGAGCAGTCTGCCTCCGATATTCACCTCCACTGCTGAACTGACGAGGATTCCAACCGTCCCGTTTTCTGCACCTGCAGGGTCGTCCATGGCTGCTCATGAAGAGAACAGGAATTCAAATTCCCTCAGCAGTTACTTTTAAATAGCATTTGGGCTACAGTCATGATATCAAATGGTAAACTGCAGGTACCATGAAGTGCGTTAGCTCGGTTACTCACAGGATCTCAGCGGCGCTCGGAACATGTATCCTCTGTTGTCCAGGCTTCGTCGGTAGTAATTTGAATTGAAGGGTTCGGGATCTTCCTCCCACAGCTCAGCAGCTCTTCACAAAAAAAACAAAGTTAATGGAATAATTCATGGAGAAAAAGCAAATAGAAGTATCTGTGCATACATCAACATTGCTCACGTGTTGGGGAAAACCCGCGTTATTCCTCCGTCTGTGGACGCAAACACCGCCAGGAAGCCGTACCTGGAAGAATTCGATTTGCCTTTAAGAATTTCTCCTTTTTCCTAAAAACTCTATAGTGTATCGATGGCAGATGATGCAGAGGCCGACTCACGAATTCAGGTCCTTGTTCCTCCACACACGAGAAGCCAGCAGCCCGATTATCCTAGAATCCAGAATCAGGTTGTGGATGAGGCCTTGGTCACCTGAGACGAAAGACAAAAAATATCATCATCGCGAGTGTTTCCCAAGTGTGGCATATAAACTACTACCACAAGCTGTGGTGACTGACACTCATCAGAGTTTGGAGACATGTCCAGCATGAGTGACAGGAAGTTCTGCAGAAACTGGGTGTTGTTGTCAGAGATCTGCAGACGCTTGCAGTACTCCCTGCAAAAAGAGAACACGGATAAATAATTATGGTTCCTTTCAAGGTAGACAGAGGAGGAGAGAAATAGAGAGACAGACATGTAGGTCACCTCGGAGCCAGAAACACATGACCTGATAATTCGAAGGAGCTGGGCAGCAGAGACTGCATGTCTGCAACACAAAGGCAAATGAAATAAAAGTTAAGCGAGCTATGAGCTCATTATGTCGCATTGACCTTGACCTTCGACCCCTGACCACTAAATTCTCATCATTCATCCTTGAGTCCAAGTGAATGATTATGCCAAAGTTTAAATTCTCACACTGGTACTCACACTGGAGCTGCAGCATCACGTCACTCAGGTTGGCCTGGATGTAGTACTCGTTGTAGGGTGGTAGTACCAAACCCAGACTGCAGGTGGCAGCATCCCAACAGAAAGAGGACGAGCGAGTGAGTGAACCCGTCCTTGTGAGTGACTATACATTAATAATCCAGGACACTGAGGCTGCTCACCTGTAGTCTGTCCCGTTGATGGGAGTCCAGGTGTAGCCCCTGAACACCTCATCGATGTATTGCTACAAGAAAATGAGACATTTCAAGACGAGCCGGGTACAAACAGGTATCACTCAAAAGCAGAGCATAAATGCAGTTCCCCTGGTTGTTTAAGAAGGTTTTTCCATTTTTAATACCAACACTTAAAACATTTAACTCACATACTATAATCCTCAGTTTATATTTTAGATTTATACATTTTAATTTTCATACTCATGTCTTCATAGGTTGTTTAGGAGGACCTTTTTTTAAGAGACTAACCCTTTAAACACCAATGTAAGTCAATGTTGAGTAAGACATGTCAGCAAGTCTTTCTACAATTTAGAGGAAGGAACATAACTGAAACTGTAATCTACAAGAGGGATGAAACATGCTCATTGACTTGCCTCGTCAATGGACTTGATGAGCGTTTTGACCGGCATTTCACCCGGTCTCCCATCAATCATTTGTCTGCGGATCTAGAACATGAAACACAGTGTTACCAGTCAACAGGTGGTTAAAAAAAAACACGCTGTGTGGGCAGATTATCCCGAGGCAGATGATGCTGTTCTCTGACAATAACTTTGAACGTGAGCTTAACAGCAGAACAGAAAACGCCTCAAACCAGGAACATTTCAGCTCCACTGGGTGCTCACCTCCTCTTTATTGCTGTCCTCCACCTCTGCATCCAGGAAGTCCAGCGTCACAGGTTCAGGGAGGTTCACGAGCTGAGGCAGGAAGAGAAGAAGATATTCAAATGGCAGCATCATCCATTTTTGTTTCTGCCACCCACAGCGTAAAAGCATTAAACTTGAATAACCCTGGATCACCTTTGGCTGGAGATTGGGATGTAGGAGAAGATATCCATTTGGATCAATGGCGAATATGTACCCATTGGCTCCCAGCTGTTCAGGACACAGGAAGAGACAAGATGGGTCTGTCTGTGTCGTCAAATGCAAGCGCCAGTGAAGACGACGGCGGTGAACGGCGGTGCTGATGCGATGATACATACGTTGTACCGTGGTGTCAGTCGCTTGATCTCGTCGAGATGCACGTCAACGCCCATGACACCAAGTATCAGCTGATTCTGTTGAGACAACAAAAGAAGTACATTTAAAAACTACAGAGAAAATACAGAGACAACTGTCATATCTCTAGATACAGAGCAAAGTTGATCTTTGTTATAGATAATAAATAAGATTAAGTATTTAATGAGATAACTAATCATAGCAATGAGCATTTACTTTCTGAGATATAAAATATAAACTGAGTTTTAAAGGAGGAGGTTTTTGATATTATTTCCTTTGAATCCATTGTTTATACTAAATCAAAATCAATGGCTGTAATATCTTCTGCACAATACGATCATTCAATTCATTACAGTTCAGGAAAATATTGAAATATTTCTTGAATATTTGTCATGTTCTGGGACATAAGTTATCGGATGATTTAAAAACATTTGACCAGTTGCGTTACCTGCGAGTTTCCATCCATGGTGAGATTAAACACAGGCAAAGTTCCGGTCACTACCATGCCGAGACCCTACGGGTTTCAAAGACAAATCATAAAAATCACACCCTTCTCAGTTAATCTGTATCTATAACGATTTACTGAATTCAACAAAAGCCAAGTAACGGTGTTTTAAGCTCTCACCAATGCGTCCTGATACACGTTGGTCCACTGGACCTGTTTGGCATCGCTGCCTGCCAGAACCATGGGACGTCCCAGCACGTCCAGGTACTCCTGCCAAAAAAACTCAAGTTATATGGGAGCTGCTCCAGCTTCAAAACAGCCCGCAACATCAGAGCACTGGGGAGAGCGGCTGTGCAACTAAATGGAAAGAGATGTTTCTGCAAGGTGAGCGAGGGCCACAAGGAGAAGAACAACCGATGAATGGGCATCAGCTGCGTGAGAGGCATCACACAAACCCACCTGGGTGTTAATCCTGATAGCACAGATGGAACGGATCTCAAAATAGTAACCTGGCAAAAAACACAGAGAAAGAGAGAGAGAGAGAGAGAGAGAGAGAGAGAGAGAGAGAGAGCATGTGTGAGTGATGATACTGGAAAAAAAACACAGGAGTGGTGTTCATAAATATTCCAGATTTTACTAGATGTTACAAAACTGGTGACTCAGCCTCTTAAATCCCACAGATGGGAAGCAGAAGAGCAGCAAAAGCTGAGGCCCAGGCATACAGTTCAGTGACGGCTGAGGCAAAAGCAGATCCGTGATCAGGGTCACAGGCGGCTCAACTAATCACCCATCCACCTATAATTTATACCTCTTATCCAAACTGACGAAGGGCACCGTTTGCCAGCACAACAAACCATTCACGTGCACACCCCCTAAAATGGAGAGCAACAAATAAAAGCCAGAAGCAGAAGCACCTCACCTTTATTGGTACATGCAATCCATTGCAGTGGCGTGACATCATAGTTGTGCTGACCCACAGAAAAGGTGAATACGCGAACCTGAGGGCAAACAGATGGAGAAAGATTTTCAGATGTGGAAGTCTGCGCGTGTCAGGGACCGATGGACCGTTCAGAGGGAAACCAACTATTTTATCGGGCCAGTTGTATTGCATGAAGACGTCCTGAGCCCTGTCTTCTCCTCCATCAGTAAACAGCATGATTATTTTATTGCAGTTAGCCCTGGGGACATTTGTTTTCTGTTAAAAAAAAAAAAAAGAAGTTAGCGGAATACAGTGACGCAGTTTGTGCAGATGTTGGCATTAACAGTCTAATTTAATACGTTTCTTACATTTAACAGTTGGTTGAAGGCGAAATGGAATCCAGACTTGTAGTCGGTGGTGCCTTTCGCCTGCATCTGCTGCACCGCGTCCTTGAAGATCTTTTTGTTGCGCACGTTAGCCTGGACGAGGTGTTTGAAACAAGGGACAACGGCCTCGGCCTTCTCGTTGAACTGAGACACAGAGATGGACAAGTGGAATAAACTAAGATTCAGAGCCGGACGCGGAGCAGGACACAGACTGGGTGCGGCGGATACAAACCCTGGCCACATTGACGTAGTCGTCGTCAGACAAAGTGTCCAGCATCTCCATCACCGACGCTTTGATCAGTTTGAGCGTGAGTCCACTGACGCTGCCGCTCCTGAGGAAACACACCCATGGTAGCATGACGGTTTATGCATCGCACACTATTAAAAACATCATTAGGATTACTTTCTATTCCGATCTTATATCTTTCTGCACACGTATCCCTAACACCTAAATCTCACACTCTTTAAACTTTAATGGCTGTTTGCCCATTATCGTCAGTTGTCAGCTCATTTTGATGCATAGGGCAGTGTTTTTCCATGCCAATAGATTCAACACTAGTTAATTATTTAAGGCTGCGACCAGAGAGAGGTTTGAAATGATGTCGTTTCATAAAAGCTTCAACGACAACACAACCTTCATACTACCTATGTTCTCTACTTTAGTCAGTATATCAATGTTATCCACAAACACACGTTCAGAATTAAACCCAAGTGAAAAGTTAAGCATTTCTAATTACTTACACATCAACAAGAATGACCATATCTTTTGGGGATGAGGCTCCCTGGATGTACCTGTAATTAAGAGAGTTTGCAAAATGTCAACCTTGAAAATGTGATCCACATAAAAGCCCAATTAAAAAGCAAGACGCCTGTACCAGGGCCTCCTCCTGACATCATACAGGTCGATCTTATCCGGGGCCTTCCAAGGCGTGGCTGTAACAAGGAATGGAAAATGTTTCTTTCGTTATTATATTATATTATATCTGTTTTAAAGTAACCCATCGTATTCCACGCGTGCCTGGATAGTAGCGGGTGACTCCCGTCGCGCTGCCAAACGCCTGCCACAGCAATGACGGGTCCTCCCGACTGTTCTCCATGAAGACTTTCTCCAGCGCCTGCGTCCAGTTCAGCTCATTCAGAATGACTGGGGCTGATGGGAAAAGGTTGAGATGAAAATAAGTGACTCGAACCAGACGAGAGTCTAATGCTGTTAGCTGCTGCGGTGGGGGAAAAAATACGGAACTGATCAACTTGCCTCCTTTGTAAATATCCGTAGGAATCTGCACAGCTGTGTAGGAATAGTTGACATTGTTCTTGAAGTTTGGATCGTAGACAAACTCCAGCTTGATGTGGGAGGGATTCTCCACCTCTCCTTCTCCATCCATCGAATACTAGGACGACGAGAACACACGTTTCAATCACTTTATAAGAAATGTATTAAAAAAAGAAAAAAGAAAGAAAAGCGGAACAATCCTTATGTTACTCACATAATCCAGCTCAGCCTTGGAATCATAGTAAGCCATATCCAGCTCCTAGAGGAGAACAGATATGAGAACAGGCCATCACCTCTTTGTGTTATTGCAGTGCGCTAATCTTCCTGACTTTATTTCAGGGTAACAGTGATAAAACTCTAAGCATATTTTGCCATTTAGTGACTGTACAGATCAGTTTAGTCCACAGTAGATTTAATAATAACAAAATAAACTTGCATGTAGAAAAGAGCCAGCAGCAAGATGTGCAATGGTCTCCATGCTAAAGTAACAGTTTGTCATGAAGTTTATTTCTTTAAGGTTTCAGCTTATTCATACATATTTATGCATCCAGACTCACAAGGTCGAATCAAACCATCGACTCCATATATGGTAGCGGGGGTGGGAGCAGCCAGCCTCACTGTGTTTACAAAAGAAAATCTGTTTCATCCTAATTCAGCGGAACAGCTGCTGAATATGCAAATATGTTTTAGAGCAACATGTTTCTGTGTAGGCTCCTTCACATCTGCTATCACAGTGAGCCTGAAGGTCGAAAAAGTTCCAGCAAAACTCCTGGGAAATCTGCGTCACCGCCCCAACGTGCTCGATATTATAGGTTTAAACTATGACACAGGCAGCTGAGTGATCGTGTACAGCATTCACCGGCAGGACATAAACACGTCATGATGCACAGCAGAGGAGCAGCAGCAGAAGCGTTGGCTCTCTCGCCACTTCTGTCACGTTATGAATCTGTCTGTGCAGAGCACGACCGACTGTGTGACATCTATTTCATGACCGATACTTTGGTATCTGTAATCAACTGATTACCAGATCTAGTCTCCAGTTAGAGCCGCATCGTATTCTACAGTTCATCTGCACGCAGGTGTGTCCCTCTCCTCCAGCAGAGAGCAGCTCTGGAACTTCCAGACATCCTCAGCCTGTGCCCCCTGTAAGTCAGTCTGAGGAAGTTCATGTCCACGGCTCCTAAGAGCTCTGCTGCTTCAGATCTGAGCCTGTGAATCTTTCGCCTGCTTAATATGATGAGATTGATTGGGTTTGGTCTGAAGGGACGGACGGATTCGTTCTCAGGCCTTGGAGACAAAACAATCGGCCCTTTTCAGTGCATCACACAATATTCCCCAGCCGGCGATGGATTTTGCTGCAGGTTTGAATAGAACCGTGGATGTTATTTTCCATTTCACCCTCACCTCAACCTCGAAGGCATTATGGACAGAAAAATCATTGAGGTAACCATGACAACTGGAAAACTTAAGCTGCAGAGCAGCTCCTGAATAGTATCTGCGGTTAGATTGTTTTGTAGTTTTTCACACTGTATTAAGGTATTTTAAATGGCTGGACTTTAAATCTAAATAACTAAATTATGACTAGAGTCCAACAGTTTTTGGTAATCTTGCCTACTAACAAACAAAAAGACATTTGAAAAATTAAACTCCTCAGCAGAGGTAACTCTCAAAAACAAACCTCCTTGCATTGAGTGGTTGTTAAGACAAGAGAAGAGCAATACAAATGTCTAAGTTTAGCCAAAAAACAAATATTCCCCACGGACATTTAGAATAATAATGATATCATAAAGAAATACTGGAAAACAGCAGGAAATCCCTCTGAAAGCTTCAGTCTTTGGTCGACAGCGTTGTGAGGCACAGGCAGGTTTAATCAAAGGGACGACACTTGCAAAACCACCAGTGGCTTCTATCAAAGCGACGGGAGGATTCTGGGCCTCCGAGACGGATGCGAGAGGCCGTGTGAGAGGATGAGGTTAACCCCGTCGCATTTTGTCGGGCAAATGAAGCAGACCGAGTGGAAAAGTGGAACACCACAGCGCGTAGGACTCAAACAGAGCCGCACGCAGCTGAGTGCACTCAGTCGTCTGTTCCAGCAGCTGAGTGCTGAGGGATCCACTCAGCTCACTGGTGTAAATGTTCCCTCATTCTTAGCATTTGGAGTCACGGGGCTCAGAGACAAACCCATCTGGTTAGAGTTTGCGTCAGCGGTTCGGTGTCACCACACAATCATTCCCATTGCGTGAGGTGAAATGCTTTCGGCTTTATTGTTTTGATTGACAAAACAATAAATATAATTACCTCAATATTTAATCAAGATGTCGTTAAGTTGGGAAATACAACTAAAATATACAATGGAAATGATTGTGCCTGCACAATCAAAATGAATATTAGTACAAACACAGTATACCACAGCATATCATCAGGGAAGTAAACTGAACCGACAGAAAACACTGCAGCAAAAAGGCCTCAACTGGCCGCTCTGTATCTCAGTGGCCCGCAGCACTGCAAACAAATTTAAACAAAGCGATGAAGCGTTTTACCTTGATTCCATCCTGCCAGAGATGCTCTCGCTGGAGCCGCTCTGCTTCTCTGGCCAACCTCTTAATGTAAGAGACAGACGAACGTAAGAGGAAGAAGTTTATTGATATGACTTGTCTCAGTGATGAAGAACACTATGATGGCTGTGTTGACAGTAAAGGAAAAGATGTTTCTCCTTCTCCTTGGATGTATCTTCCACAGAACTCCCCTCTGTTCTCTACCCTCTAATATTATAGTATTAATAATGCACATACTTCCATTAACCTCACTATGATTTAACACTGCACAGTTCACAGTTGAAAATTTTATCTTTCAAAAATAAGGTGAACTCACATCAAGTGCTTTGCGCTTCTTCGCCAGGAGTTTCTCGATGTCCGAGGCGACCTTCTCCACAATCCTCCGTGGCTGGTTCTTCACCGGCCTAAATTGTGGCCTTTCTTCGTTGTATATCTGGAAATGTTTCATGGACCATGTAAAACACAGAAGAGACAACACCAGCAGCACAATCATTCTGCCAAGTCGGTTTCTGCTGAGCTAATGTGTTTCTATTGACGATAGAAAAACGCTATTACTTTACATTTTATTGTCCGAGCTGACTCGGCACAAATCTCCATCATCTCCATCCATGTTAATGTAGCGGATTGCTGTGTGCCGTATTGCTGTAACGTTATTTGATATGTGAAATTACTACTCCTGCTTTCCAAGTGTGTGTTTTTTGTAAAACTAACGCAACAAACATCAAAGAAAACGGAGGGATCGTGAACTCAACAGCTCAGAGTATTCCATGGTGAGAGCAATCTTAGCATTCAAAGCTTGTGACTTTGCCAAAGCAAGTTGTTTTCTCATCCTGACGCAGGGGAGCAGTCAGTTGTTGGGTTTGTGTTTTCAGGCCAGATCTAAAAACGGCCCCTGTCCTGTCTGTTGTATTTGTTTCCACTGAGGAAGCAGAGCTTTCACATGATGCAGATGCTCCTTCAGACTTACAGTCAAAGCAAGTCTACCTCGTGAATAATCGCTTTAGTTTAATACTTAAGAACTTAAAAATAAGATATTGTAATAAAACCAACATCTATTCAAGACGCTTTACAAAGAGGACGAATAAAAACAAGACTATGAATTGAATACAATTCAAATAAAAGACAGTATATTTCAAGGGGAAAACCAAGGACAATGGACAAAATATTTCAAAGGCTAAAGAGCAGGATAAAGAAGTCCACTCAGACCAGCGTTGGCCTAACTGGGACTAGGACATTAAACCCAGAACATTACCCTCAATATGCCCTGACCACAAATTAAGTACTCTCCATTTTAACTCCAACTTGAGTCTGAAACTTGCAAAGCTGGAAGAACCAGATTCACCCAGATGATGTTATTGCCTTTTCTCCTGAGGGCCTGGACTTAAATTAGACCACACATGGCATCACATCACAGTGAACTTCAGGGGACCTGAAATATGGCCTTTCAACATCACCGCCAAGTTCCCCGTAGGATTTGTTACGCCGCAGAGCTTTATGGGTCGTCAGGCGACATCTGGGAGCGACGGCTGATAGACCTGCTTGGAGAGAATCTCCTCCAGTGTTTTATTCTGACAGACGGATTGTCTTTAACGTTTTATAGTTTTGGTTTCAAAACTCTCTTGTTGCGGTGATTCTGATGAAAAGGAAAATGACTTAAGGAATCTGCATTCGTCTGGATCATAAGATGCAGACAAACTGCACTGATTCTCTGATTGAGAATATCATGAAAATTACACACACACCATTTCTTATTGTAACACTTCATGTCAAGCAGCTCTGACGTATTCTCCCACTCAGTGGTATGATATTTAACAGTCCGCATTTTATGATCCAATTGAGACAACATTTAAAATCCTGCAGACGCAGCAGAGGTTCACATGATGAAACGTCTGCTCGTGACTACAGATGAGCAAATACTGCAGCATATATTTGATCCTAACAAATGATTCAAGTCAAGAGCTCTAACATCTAACAGACAAAGCTGTGCAGCACCAAGCGTTCGTCCTTGTATTTACTCCAGAGAAACCGTGGCGAGTTCAGAGAGCCTGATCTTCCTCCCACAGTGGGACAGGAGACGGATACCTGCAGCCTCTCGGCCTCAGCTGGGCCTCAGGGCATCACGCTCTCGGCCCCATGATGACGGACGTCAGGGAGAAGACACGCACGTCACGTGACAGCCCTCGGCCTCTTAAGTGGACCTCGTGAATTGAACTTGCAGTCGTCCCTCATGCGGTGCACTGAGCAGATGCTTTAAGAGCCCACGCTGCCCAGACGGGAACACGCAGTAATGAACAGGGTGTTCGCTGTGACCTGTCCGCCTGCGAGCCGCATCCTGTGTTCTATTCAGGTCCAAGATGCTCCGGTGAGGATGGAAATGACATCGATAACAATGTAGCGTGTCGCCTTTAAAACAGACAGTGCTAGAGGTAGAAGCAGAAAATGCTCTCGTAATGGACCATGGTCCAGACATATCTCAACAACAGATTGATCACCATAACATCTGGTCCCTCTATCCCTCAGTTTTGTCTTCTGGTGGAATGGTACCATTGTTTTTCTGCTCTGGAGGAAGTCTAGAAAAATCACGGAGCACAGTCAATCAACGTACAGTCGTGTCTTTTTGCTGGTTGAGGATTTTCCCTCGACCACAGACGATCACACCGAGCGTTCCGGGCACAAAATCTAAACAGAACCGCCAAACCCGAGTGTTGCAGGAGCACGGGCGGATTAATGAGGATTGAATGAACAAGCAAATCTCTCGTCGAGGCATTACTGCAGACTGCGGGCTGACCATCTGCTCTGCTGTGACACAAACAGAGAGGGCACGTGCCGCCGCTCTCTGCCGGGGGAACGCCTCCACACATATTCCCCAACGCGGTGCACGCTTGCCCCCTGCAGATGATTTTCAGCCCCACTCTTTGGCATTTGCCTTTTCAGGGACAACCCCTTCCTCCCAGCCACCTGCTACCAGTGAGGATAGGAAGTAATGATGGAAACACTCGAACGGAGAACCATGACACTAAATGAATCGATCCTCTTTTCAGTACATTTGGTGGGAACATGATTTCATGGTCAATGAAGTTATTTTCATTATCTCTTTATCTGCCAGTTACTAAATCGTTTCCCAAAGTCAAACAGCTCAAACAATTTGATAAATTCAAATTTGCTTGTTGAGACAAAAACAATTTATTTCACCCTCCCCCCCCACCCCCACCCCCACATACCCAATGTTATCTAAACATGGAAATGGAATGTTTGCTGCAAACAACAGCATCCAACCATTTTTGTTTTGATTACTCAAACAGATTTTTTTTAAATTAACGTTTGAATTTGTGTGTGTTTTTTTTTTTTTTGTTTGTTTTTTTAAGATTGACTTCAGCTGCAACCATTGATCTTGGGGCTTATAGATGATGTCACAGAGAGCTTATGTGTGACCAGGGAAAACTAAAGTGGTGCTGGTGTCACTTCATTGCTCTGCACGGTGTCCCAAAAAAAAAAACACAAGAGAAACAACTTTAACACAGTGTCATTATTGCTTTGTTCTATGAAACCACCACGCCTTACATCTCAATAGCGTATTTGATGGTTGTGTTTATGCAGCACTACGATGAGTAAGACCTGGATCCTATAAAAAAGAATGAGCGACACACTCACCCCTTTCAAATGCTGAGCTCCGGTGATTTGTTGAAAGACTCTGTCAATCTCCTGCTCGACACGCCGGGCCCAGTGCATTATCCTGTGAATGAACATCACAGCACAACTGTCACTGAGAGACACTGTGTGTGTGTGTGTGTGTGTGTGTGTGTGTGAGTGAATCCTTTTCATACAACAAAAATGAATAGCACTGTTTACAAACAGACGACAATAGAATCTTAAAGAGCTGTAGCATCCATCTCTAAAGTTGAGCGTAAGCCCTGTAATTTGTAATTTTAATCATAAGCTACCTAATCAGCTTTTGTTGACACCTCCTCCCAATTCTGCGGGAGAATACTGCCAAAGCAAAGAAAAACACACGCTCTGCCTAATCCTAATTACGTGTGTAAACATCTTTAAAATCGCCTGTGACGGCCGTGATCACTCGGTGCAGTTGGAATTTCTCCCGTGGCCACAGCAGAGCAACGGGCGAGCCAGAACAAACAGGCCGCCCCTGGTGACAAGGATGGTGAGAGGAGAGTTAACAGGAGAGGAAGACAATTTAATATCTCCAGAGATTAACTCCTGAATCTGACAATGTTAAAAATTGTTAATATATGTAAAAAAAAAAAAGCAGTCTGTTAACCAGGAGGAATTATCCTCCGAGCTACGATGACCTTGAGTTATGAATCTACTTTTTTTTATAAAAATCAGCTTCCATTAGATGGAGATGGTGTCTGCTGATCTCCACTCTGTGTTGTCAACCTAAAGACCGACGGAATCCACCCACAACTTGCTTTGAAGACTTCACGCAGTCTAATTCACATTCTGGCAAAACCTCGTGGACTCATCACACTTCTGCACAAGAGAGCTTTAAATGGCAGCTGGTTTTAAATGTGCACACGCTCCGTGGGCGTGAGAGAGACGCTTACTTGCTCGTGACCCCAATCCAAGGTCAGGTTATTTTTTGATGCTGTGAGAGAAAAATGTGCATGATATTAAACGCAGCAGCGCTTAATCAGAATAAAAGGAGATAGCATCTAAGTAGCATGACAAATGGGAAGGGACATGTGTCAGTTTTATCCTGCTTTTATTCCCGCTGATTTTGAGCAAATGGAGATGAGAGGGAGACAGAAACCGAAAGTGTCCAGACTGGGTTTCATCAAACACTGTGATTGTGTTGCATCTAAATATTTCACCAATGAGATTCCAATAGGACCAGGGCTCCTGCTAATCTCTTTGTGAAATATCAAATCAAACAGCATAAATCTCATCCACCAACACGGTGCCACCATCACATGTGGGTCCTGCAGCTCAAGCCGTCCCAGTCCACACAGACCAATATGGGCTTCCGCATGGCCGCTGGTATAGATAGGAAAACAGTCAAAATCAAAATAATCAGTCAACTGTCAATGTGCAATATCAAAGCGACACACAATCGCACCATCACATCTGAAGGCAGAGGAGGAGAGGAGCTTCAGGTGCGGAACGAGATAATAATAATAATACGACAGTGTTTACGCTACAGCCTCCCTGTGAGCTCACCTTATCCTCAAGACGCCATGAGGATCACTAAAGCTTCACCCTCTGTTGCTGCGGCGAAGCATTCATTTGAACTTTTTAACTAAATTAGGCCGAGCCAGGAAATAAATCTTAATTCCCCGAAAACCGTCGCCCAGAGAGTCGATCCATCATCAGTCAAGCGGCTCCCGGCAGAGTTACGAGGCAACATCACAGATTAAAGTCTTGTCTGGCTTGTTTATCGGACGAGCCACAAATCCCCACTCAACTGTCGTCCACATCTACAGTCAAGACAAAAGCTTTCCAGCCAACGCTTTCTTCTCCTCTTTTGATGCTGCTAGCACGAGCTGGAACAGATGAAATGAAATATACTTTCAGATGTAATGACGAATAAAAAGCTTTCGGTGCAGTGATAGACTGTCTCACGTCTTTTTAAAGAGGACCTTTATGCCTGGATTTCTTTGAGGGAACTCGGATAGAAACACTAAGACGTGAGCTTCGCACCTCGAGACGATCGCTCTGAATGTGACAGTGAAACGATTTCAGCTCAAAGCAGTGAAAAAGAGCAGCAGCTGTGACTATGGCGAAGCAAATAATAAATGGACTCATAGTCTTCCTCTTCATCACTTTGATAACAATAGTAATAGTGTTTAGGAGCGATCCCGTTTCAGCCGTGTACTTTGATGCCTTTAATGTCTTCGTTTTTTTTTTTTTTTTTCCTGCGCCTCCTTCGCTTGCCTCCCAGCACTGTGGGACATCAGGAGACTCGGTATCATTGTGGCGCGATGCAGCAGCTGAATAACACAGGTTACTTCCTCGCTGTTACCCGCTCCACTCATACACCCCTGGGATGAGAGCAAGAGAAGCTCTACACGATGTGACCCATATTCACTTCCAGCGAAGAGAGCAAGAGGTGGAGAGGCAGAGCGATAGGTGGAGCATTAGATGCAGATACAGTTGCATGGATTTGGATAAATGTATGTGTTACAGTTTCTCTCTCTCTCGCTCTATCTATCTAAACACACATTTATATTTTTACATCCATCTACCACAACAGCCTCGTAAAACTAAGTAAGCGTCACAGCTCGGCAAAGCAATGCATTGGTCCATAGTATCCACTAATGTTTCAACAGCTACTGGACGGGACGAGCCATGACATTTTGGGTGGCCGCTCAGTCCCACAGCTTTTGTGTCAAAGAAGTTTTACGTTAACAGGAGGATGGTTTCAACTACTTAGTCCATGCTGCATGCTGTGAGTGAATGTTCGCTGCTGGAGTGACAGTTTTACGTTGCGTCGAAAAAGCAATGCAGCAACAATGGAAAAAACATTTGTTTTAACCCCAGTAAGCCAAGCGGTGTTCAGAAGGGCGCTATTGCTTTTATTCTTTGGCCGGCTTTGTCCGATTTTAGAGTCAACTGATCTGCATTCTGCATGACGGTGAGCATCAACCGTTCTCACTTCCTGTGTTCGGCCTCCACCCAAGCTGCCTTTTAGAAAATTACAGCTATAGCTGAGGATTGCAAATGCAAATACAAAACGCTTTTCAACATCTGAACACTCTTGTTAGATTATAGGTCCCACAGTTTGAAATCCACTGAATCTATCTATCTGTTTGTCCAACTGCAGACAGACAGACATATCAAGACAGAAAGGGTGGGAGTGAAAAGGGTGAAGTGAGAGGAGGGGCGGGTATAAATCCTCACTGCTGCAGTATTAATTCTTAATTGGAATGAGATGCTGTTCTTCAGTGTAGCGATTCTGCTTCATTTATCTTACATGAAGAGACCTAGGGCAGAGGGCTATGTCGTTGTTTCAGAGTACTCAGCAGAAAAATATGGGGAGAGAAGGAGGAGGAGGAGAAGGAGGAGGAGGAGGAGAAGGAGGAGAAGGAGGAGGAGAAATGCAGCGGTTATACCCTACTTGAAATAACCCAATTCATCATAAAATACGTACATAGGCACACACATATACCCGCCCAGATTTATAGACCCCATTCCTAATTGGTAAATACAGCTCGGATCCGCTGTTGTGATTGGCTAGAAATCCCCCCGCTGTGCGCCCTGAAGATGAGTGGACCATCTGGCCATGTTTCTCCCTCCAGAGCAGCCTGATTGCAGGAGCCTGGAGGTGGGCCCAGATGACTGTGGTCTCAAGTTAAGCAGCAGCTGTACTTAACAGCAGCGGGTTAAAGGTTAAGACTGAAGCACCAAGAACACGATTCATTAAAAAAAACAAGCAGAAACTGGATTCCATTGCAGGAACTGAGCAGGAACAGGAACCACACCTTCCTCCCTCGTCCTATCGCTGAGCACGCAGCGCTTCTACTGATGGGAGCTGCTACAGTCGACTCGAGAGGTTGCAGGCTCAAGACAGGACCATCTAAAAATCTGCCTTCCAAGCATGGATTGGGTATGATTCAATAGCAGAGGGTGCACTGGTTAAAAACCACAAAGCTTGATGTTTGATGGAACTTAGTAGAACAACATGTAAGCTATAACTTACAGAATTCATTTTGTCAAAGTCTCACTTCACGTCACAGCTTGGCATCAACCACGTTCATTTCCAAACTAATGGCCTCACATCAAAGGCATCAAAGGGAGTAATGTTAAATCGCAGAAAAAGGCAGATATCCACTAGATCTTATTTAGACTGCGAGTGTATAATTGAATGAAGTAACTGTATCTGCTCTTAACTAAACATTATGCACTGGTTGACTGAAGCAGTAGGCTGTGATTTGTCATGTATCCCTGCAGTGATCGGGAACAGATCAGTGCATACAGAAGCAGCAACAACACCTTGCTCGGCTTTAACACCCTGTGCCTCTCCATTGATGCAACACTGTCACATTATATAACAGCACAGGAATCAAGTAGAGGGGGGGGGGGTGGACGAGCCCAAAGTTGTCTCCCATCAACATCCTGTCACTACCCGTGTCCAGCCACCGGGACGGTTACTTACGTGTACTGCTGCGGGAACGTGAGCGCCGCCGCTCCAGGCCACGATGCGCCGAATCCCGTCAGGACGACGTGGACAGAGAGCAGGCAGACGATGCTGCAACACCTTGTGCCTATCGCCATTTTCCATTAAAGACAAATCTCGTTGCGGGTGGATTTTTTGTTTGTTTCTTCTTCTTCTTCTTCTTGTTCCGATGAGGCTGACACCGTGGGAGCTGCGGTGGGCGGCTGCTGCTGCTGTGGAATGTCCGGGCTCAGTTTCCTCTCGAGTTCATGTCGCTCGTCTTTTGTCAAGTGGACGCGGAGGAGGAGGAGGAAGAGGAAGAGGAGGACTCGGCCATCGGAGGCATCGCGGATGGTGGGAGATGCTCGAACGCAGCTGCCAAGACACTGCGGAGTCTCCGCTCCTGCTCCCACATGCACCGAGCTCACCACAACACCACCAGCTCCCAGGCCGGCGCGTCCACGACACCTCTCTCTCTCTCTCTCTCTACCAGCAGCCCGTGGAAGAGCCAGGCGCGTTCACGCTCACCAGGCAACAGAGCAGCAGTCAGCATCCAGTTTGGTTTTATTTATCTCTGCAGAGCCACGTGGGATTTGTCATCCGCATGCATTTGAATATTTAATTAAAGGAGTAGCTCACCCTATAAATGAAAATTTTCCCCCATCTGCTCCACATTAAGGTGATGGGGGGGGGTGCACAGTGCACTGTTGTGGTGGTAAACAGTGCTGCAGCTCATAAAATAAAATTATCTTAGAATGTGAAAAACAATAAAACAGTAAAAAAAAAAAAAATCTCGAAACAACAGCATTTATAGCATGTTTTGGGTCTGAATGTCCTCTGTGATCCACTCACAGAGGATCCATGAGCGCAGCTTTGGAGGAGGACAACAGACAACACTGAGGTTTAAAAACATGGGGTCTTTGAACGCATCTAAACTGAGAAGCTGTTAAACTGCTCCTGTTCCCTTGAGGCTGCATCACCAACCAGGCCCCAACACACAGGGGCCCAACAGGCCCCTACATTCACCTGTGTTTGGCTGTTTAGTCATCATCAGATACACATAATGATAACCTTTTAGCCCTCCAGGCTCCCTTGTCCAAAGATGGCCGCAGCACAGGCACGAGTGGTGTTCAAAAATACAAAACAAGAGCTTTGTTCATAATAAGCAATAGCCATTGCTAAAAAACAAAACAAAAACAAAAGCTTATAATTGTATTTGATGGTATTTTATTCAAGAGGGGCAGAACCAGGATTTTTTTTTTCAACTTTTACATTGACTGCATAAGAATCACATGAACCTTACGTTGTGGCTGCAGTGGAAACTGAATCATATACTGCAGCATCAGGGAATATATTAACTTGGACCACAGCATGGCGCCCCTGCATGGGCCCACCCCCCATCACTGGCATCTTTGACTGACACTCATGTCCCCACTTCACCCTGTCTTCATTCTATCCTTGCATCTGATCCTGACCTCTGAACAAGGGAGACAGCTTAAGAGAGATCGACTGTCAGGGCGTTTTTATTTCCTAATAAATAACACACCACTAAATGACTGCCCCCAATGCAGGAAGACGTGGCTGCAGTGCTCCAGTGAGGGTGCATTGATGTCATGTCCAACTTTCCAGAAATAGCGGAATCTTTTCTTGTTTGCATCGTCTACAGCAGTTAAAGTGTGTTTTTCTGCACCCAGGCGTTTTGATGCTCGACAGCTGGGCCGACAGGATGACTGCACCTATCCCTGCCCCCTCTGGGAGGAAGGATGTGGGCTCCGCTTTTAGTCGCCTCTCTGATGGCCGCGTGTGCTAATACTGCTGTCATGTCCTGCGGTGAGAGAAGACTAATTACTGACTGCTCAGTCTTCCTGCCAGTCCCCCCTCGGAGAGCCATACACTGTTAATTGGACGACAAATCCAGAGGGAGCTGAACTGTAGACGAGGCCGACCTTTACCTCATGTAAACAGCATTACAAATCATAAGAATCTGTTTATTTCTCACAGCTCTCATTGCTCCATTATTTCACAATATCCGGGCTCATAGAATATTCCCCATGTTTAAGGTGAATTCACATGAGAAAATGTAAGAAACTTGTCTAGGGGATTTGCAATAAAAACAGTGTTGGCCAGGCTGAGCTGATTTTCACACTTTGCCAGGTTTTAAGATGCTACATACACTGCATGAGGATTAATTCCAGATATGCTTCCAGGTCTGTGAAATTCCATCTGGACCAAAATGATGGACTAAAAATGAACAGTGTGTTGTATTTGTCCTCTTTCCTTCCTTTGGGACACTGTGTACAACATCATCTATTCCATGTAGGTCATTGACAACAGCTGAGTCGGGTTCATAATGAAACTCACTGTAGAGTCTCTGCGCAACCTTCCGAACCAAAATGGGAACCAAATGAAGTGCACTCCATGATTAATTGAAGGCCACGCAGATGGGTTATATGTTTCAATTGTTAAGGACTTTTTTTTATTGTTGTAGTGGTGGTTAATCCATCCCATGTGTTTGGAGCAGATGGTTGGTTTGAGGCTAAAATGTTGAGAAACTTTCCTTCACTGCTCCAATCCTGTTCAGCACGAGTCATACGTGTCACTATCAAGAGACGCAGCAAGTGACAATCAAATATATTTATTCATTTCTAGTTTATTAAATAACATTTTATCTGTGTTGTCATTATTTTAAAATCAACATTTTAAAGTGGCAGTTAACCAAGCTCAAATCCAAGCATTTATCAATCAAAGTTATCTTCACATTTTTGTCAGATGACGCTTTCCAATCAAACTGTGGTTCACGCAACCTGTGGTATCTCTATGAGACTGCATTCACACACTCAATCAACAATCCTTTCAAATAATGGTGTGAAACTATCCTGAGAAGCAGAAATGATTAAAACATTATAATTGAAACAACAGTACCGAAGGCTAAGAGCTCAGTGTGGCTTAATGATATTATTCTTTGGTAATCTCCGCAAATTCTTCAAGTTAAATATTCAGATCATGAGTGAACGGCGTTTGAGAGAAGATTAAAAGACGAGGCGCCGTCTAAGCCTCGTCAGGAAAGGCAGGGACGCTGGCGAGAGTTGGTATGAGCCTCTCATAAATGCTGATGCCTTTCAGGAAGACCTGCTCGTTCAGGTACTCGTTGTGATCGTGCAGGAGGATTGGCGTCCGGTTCATTGGGGAAAAGCCGATAGCAGGGATACCCACCTAGATTCAGAGGCAGATGGCACAATAAACAGATTCATCAAAAAGCCAATGAACTGACAGATGCAGAAGATGCGTTCGTGCTTCGAAATCCTCCAGTCCTTAAACTCACCGCTCGGATGAAACGGCTATCTGTGGCAGCTGGAAATATCTCTTTCTCCAGAGTCATGTTCCTACAGTGGAGAAATGAACACGTGAGTTGACTAAATAAAAAGATAGTAACAAGACAGTAATTGTAACATCAGAAGAAATACAAACTCTTTCTAAACAAGAGGAGAGGGAGGGACCTGCACGTGTCGGGTCAGAAGTAAACCTGCGGCTGCTGCAGAAGCCGGTAAGTGAGCTGATGGGCAAATCTTTACTTAGTGTGAGGGCGAACATCCCTCAGTCCGTGCTCCTGGTGAGACAAAGGCACTATGCTCGCCTATCATATTAAGATGGTGGTCATATTTTGGCAAGATATTGTTGTCATGGAAACCGAACCCACACACAGCGCTTTTCTGATGTAGTGCTCAAGTGAGGCACTCCCAGGCGAAGACGCTGCATAGAGACACACCTTCTGATGCAATGGGAGAGGGAAATGGGGCGAAGATGGAGGTCAAAGCAATCATAATATTCTGAAGAGTATTTAATGTACTTGGTTTACAGTAATTGTCCTAGTTTGTCATATGGCTGAATCTCTGCATCCATGAAAAAGGAAAGTGTGAGAACAGAAGCAGTGGAGGTGTGAGTGTAGTGTTCTCACATCGATTTGCAGGCTGCACTGAACGCGCTCCACCAAGGATCATTCTCCTCTGTGGAGGTGAGATTCTGGTTCATGTGTTTCTGCAAAGAACGGCCACTCATTTCATTTCTTTGACAACGGGAACAAAACAGAGTCTGAACAACAGTCTAAGACCATGTGCACCCACCTGAGCAAACTTGTAAGTGACATCGTCTCCTGCTTCCTTGCACCACTGTCTGATCTGCCCTTCAAACTCCTGACAGGAGATGAATATATTAGAAGTCTGAGCTGGAGGACATTACACACCTTCACCTCGGCCCGGTACACACCTGTAGATTTACAGTGGGGGGTATTCTGAGGTCAAAGCTGACGTCCATTTCGGCTGGGATGACGTTGTAGGCCACGCCTCCTTTGACCATGGTCATATTAACTGTGGTGACGTCTCCCAGTGTGAAACATTCACTGGTATTCAGCCTGAATGTCACACACAGAGTAGTGAGGACTTTACTCTAATTTTATAACAACGCCATCCAAACGTCATTTATACAAAATGATGACAAATGATTGCTGAATGTAAAAAAGCTGTAGATATTTTTAAACTACTTTTCTTGTATATGTTAATGCATTAATACAATATATGACACTTAAGATTTATATCCCTTCTGAACTGCATATTAACTATATTCTCTATATGGAGCACTTTAATACTGTGGCATGGAATCAACTGATAAACTCAAAGCTTATATGCAAATAAATAAGAAATCCTATCAGGCCATATACATATACAGATGTAATACTGTACATATTTGTATGGCGGTGCATATGTACTGGATCTCACCTGTGTTTCTCTTTCTCTCTGAAGTCCAGGAAGGAGTTTATGACTTGTCTCTACAAACAGAAAGACGAGTGGACCTTGACACGTTAACTTCCAATTCAAAGAATTCTAGTAAAGCTTTACAGAGTGTCGCTTTGTGGAGCAGCAGCGCCCTCTGCTGCCACATGTAGTGATTAATCCTGTTGAACTCCCAAAACTCATCAATAACTTGAACCAGTGTGGTGATTCAGTGAACTGAGCTGACAGTGTTCATTCATCATGATGAACGCCTTATGGCTTGGGAAATGCTGTCAGTGTGAAATGCCAAACTCCATTTGGTGATGTTGATGTTTTCAGTCTTTTTCAGCGACCCATGGTTTGGCGTTACTCTTTCTCGGCCTGATTCCAGATGTTTAAGCCAATGACTGTCAGCTCAGCACGTCTCACAGGATACTGTCTACATAATGTCTGAACTGGTGACATGATCCTGACACTTACCAGCTTCTCTGCAGCTGTGTTCTCCACAAACCTGGACCCATGACCTGGACTACCTGGGCAGTGGACTGTGATCCCTGGAAAGAGAAACTGACTTCATTAAACCAGACCTAAGTATGAATGTATGACGCCATCTGCTTGATCAGATGTGTAATGGATGCCTTGCATTGTGCACATTTCGTACTCACACCAGGGGTTTCTTTCTCCATAAAACACAGTGAATGCCTCACCAGGATTAGCCAGACCTACAGAGCACATTACAACACACTTGTGAGGGGACTGATTTAGAGAATGTATGATTTGCGACAGGTTTTTATTCAGTTACTAATTTACCTTCATCCAGGGCAAAGCCAATGTTTAATTTCTTGAACTCCGGATGACTCACAAATGTTTCCATTCCCTTGTGACCTCCAACCTCTTCATCTACAAAACACAGCAGGGGGTCAATGTGGTAAACTTTCCAATAATGTAACCTAACTGGAATTACGACCAGGTACCATTTCGAGTTAAATACACCAATGCCAAATTTGGGTAGCTTTTAGCGCATCTAGGTAAGAGAGTATTTACGTATATATAAGTGAGAGAAAGAGAGTGTACATGGTAGAGAAAAGAGTGAGTGAGCTAGACCACATGACTCGACTGGACCACGGTCAAGCCAAGCTCATTTCTTATCAGTGCTCGGAACAAAGGAAAGCCAATTGTGGAGACATCTCCTTTGTGTGTGTTTCATTTCAAATGTCATGATGTTGAAAAGGTTATTTTGGTCCTCTCTGTGTCTCTTTCATTGTGGGACTAACATTCAGAAGCTGCACAATTTTTATACAGAAATCAAACAAAGGGGGAAATAAATCACATATCCTACCAGGGACAAACATTAAGTGGACAGTTCGCAACAGTTTGCGTCCCTCTGCCTTCAGTCTTCTGACTGCCTGGATGTATCTACAGAGAGCAGAAGCAGACACAGCAGAGTTGTAACAAAGATAACCAAGAGATGTGAAGTAACATTGTACAGGTCAGGTGAGTGCATGTTAAAACAGGTGATTTTCATTCAACATTATTTCAAGTGAAGATCACAAAAAAAACACTAGAGCACAAATCCTGTTAACTAAATCAAGTTATCAAGGCAGTTTATACCCACTGTATAGTTACACATTTCATGTCCTGTGATCCCCGGGCATAAATGTTGCCCTCTGCATCTCTGAAAGCACTGAAAGCATCGTATTTCCAATGTTCCTGGAGAAGAGATTGATATCAAATCTATTTTTTTTCATGTCTGTTACAGGTAATGACAGGATTTCAACACTGTTAGCAGAGAAGGATGCAATACCTGGAAAACAGGCACAACGTCAGTGTGGGAGTTCAGCAAGATCGATTTCAAGCTGGGGCTCGTCCCTTCCCACGTCATGATGCTCACAACTCTGCCTGGACAAACCTAAAGGGACCCAGAAAGACAGGTGGAGCACGTTTCTGGTTTGTCCTGGCAGCAGATGTATTAAACTTGCACTTGAACATCTGTTTGCTTCATGGACTTAACTACCAAGCAGTGACACACACCTCAATCTTTTTCATGGGCAGTTCGAGCTCCTCCGCTATTCTGTCCAGGAACTGAAGAGCAGCATCTATAAATGAATACAGAGTCAACTTTCACCCTCTTACTTCAGTCAGTCTGTGGAGGAAATTAATAGAGTAAGTTAAGTTTTTCTATTGCTCCTATATCAACCAGGGGATGTGACTCCAACATTTTCATGAGTCTGCTGCAGGGTTGCTCTTAAGCGGGTCATCACGCCTGGCCCAACTCCAGCTCTGCCAAGGTTATTGTTCATTTTTTAAATTTTGAAGAAGTTAAAAAGCAATTCCTGGATCTGCGCCTAAATGTAATGGATTCTTCCTCACAGGTCGGGTCCTACCACACCACAAAACGTAACTGGCCGAATGACAAACAGACTGCAGTAAGAACATAACCTCCTTGGCAGGGGTAGAGATTCATGCATAGAGAGCAGAAGCCTTAAACCACAATGGCTGGGGTCCTCTGAGGTTAGCGGCCAGCAGCAAGGGTGAAAGGGTCCCAAGGTTTGAAGTGAGAGTCTTGCTCAGCAGTTTCACTTTGTCTCCTCCGATCACAAAGCTGACACATACAGTGAAAACACTGAATGTTTAACTGATAAGAGCTGGACTTTGGTAAATGTTAATATGTTGAATGATCTAATAGATCTTTGTCACACCAGCTGTTTCAACATGATATAGTAAACACAGGGAAAGGTTTATTTGAGAGCAGAGCACTGGCACTAACATCTATTCTATTTTATGTCAGAGTAACAGCTGTGAAAAAGGAACCTTCTGCACACAAAACATTTTACGACAGGAGTGTGAATATGACAGGAGAACAAAACAAATATTCTGGATTTTCCAGCTTAGCGTGTTAGTTCGTCTTGTGCCCATGTGTCATGGTGTCATGTGTCAGCACTTGTCATTGTCAACATGCTTGACCTGTATTATTCCTAAACTTTCACTTTTGTCTGTGGACTACCTGTGTTCTGCACCTTCACCATGCTGCACAGGTTTCTATTAAAGCCAAAGGTTGTATCAAAACAATATATATATCCCACCAATACTGAACTTTTGCTGTATTACTAGTGGTGGCATGTACACTTCGATAATCCTCACATGGGCCCACACAGTGACTTTCCCAAACATCCATCTTACAATCACACGTGTCTCACCATAGTCGGGCTGTGGATGCACAGTTTTGAGGCGGAGGTAGTCTCTGAACAGAGCCACAGAAGGATCCTCTGCCCCGGGGGACCTCAGTCCTCCTCTCCCGGTACCCGGCCCATCTTTGTCGGGCAGCATGCTGTGGTTTAACTGCTCCTCTGAGGACCCGGGGAGAAAAGGTGTTCAGAGAAACAACACATGGCCTAAACAAGTATCTCAGTCTGACACTGACACCAGCGGGACAGTGTGAGACACCCACATAGCGTGTCTCTTGGCGTGGTTGCTTTGATTATGGCGTCGTCGACATACAAAAACAAAGATCTTTTTAGGTGTTTGACGGCGGATCAGCTGCTGGGGATCAGCGTCTGGCTACAGCAGTATGCTAACGGCTGCCTGTTTCCATCTTTAGCTCTCGGCTAAGCTGAATCACAGCTAGCTACAGGGGGCTAGCACACAACTATCGACATATTAAGTCAACTGGGTTTTCTGTGGAGTTGCTCCTGGAGGTACTCACCCCGTGTACGAGTGACTCGCAAGGCTCCGAGGTTGCAACCAGCCGCACCTCAATTTCGAGTGCGCGCGTGTTCAGGTCTTTAAGGTAAATGAGCTGCGAGGGGAGCGAGCAGACTGCTCTCCTGGTTGAAATGTCAAAGTAAAAGTCCGACATTGCAGATTGACAGGATCTTCTTTGATGTTATATAATATTTCCTTTAAAACTCCTGCATAAACCTTGCATTGAAAACTCATATGCCACTCCTGCATAATATACAATATTACACATTGTGAGCTGATCCAATATTTTGAAAAAACAAAAAACAAAACAAAACACGAGAATTAAATTAACCATCCCAATAGAAAACGACAAAATACATCAGAGGGACATATTTTTTTTTTTTATTTGAAGCTATTACTTTAGGTTTGTTTTCTGCATGATTGTCCAAACGTATTGCAAATATATTACATGCCTCTTTGTATATTTACAATAACCTACATGTCACCTACAAAAATGGTAACTGAAGCAACGACATTCCATGTTTTTACATGCAAAGAGAGACATGAAACACATGAAACTAAAAACTCACTATACAACGAACTATACTCTGGTGGCAATTTAAAAACAAATTGCGCTGAACTCATCAAAAGTCTTGAGTGGAAAACTGAAAAGCAAATAGTTTCATAATGGAAACGCTGGACTGCTAGGGGTCACTACATGATCTGACACGCCCAAATGTAATAAAACCTCTGCCCATGCTGATGGTCTTCAGGTGACGATAATATGACAGTGAAGCTGAAATCATCAAGTCATTTTTAGCAAAACCTTTACCACGTTAAACCATCGATTAGAGTTCCTCTTTCTAATTCTCCCTTTTGTTTCCATCCTTCTACCCCAGCTTCCTCTGGGGTGCATCTTGTTTCAGTGTGCCGAGGAAGTCGATCAATCCCTGGTGAAATTCTCTGGGTTTGTCCATGTAGCACGCATGACGAGCTCCTTCTAACTTAAGCACGGAGTGCTTTGGGAGTTGTATGAGGTTCTTGTGGGACTGGGCCCCCAGATTTGTGTCCAGGGCTCCGAACACGATCAACGTGGGAGTCTGGAGGGAGAAGTACACAGGACTGAGGAGTCATTACAGAAACATGGACCTGTATACAGCTTTCTGAGGCTGCATACACATTTCATACCTCATTCATAGCATTCATATTGAAAGCTACATATAGTGACTTTAGAATGACAAATTGACATCATGACGATGCAACATAAATCATCAAGATTTGTGTCATGAAGCATTATCTATAACTTAATTGATTTGTTGTTTGATTTGCATTTTGCGTGCCCTAGGCAACTAGGCCTCACAGTTCATCCAGGTTCGAGAGCCCTCTGCTGGGCTGATCAGGTCATTCCTCAGTTTAGATATCATGGTGTTGTTGAGAAACACCAAAGAAATCTGTCTACCCAAATAAGAGATGCTAATGTAAAACTTAACTTATTTTTGTTTTTTGTTAATTTAATATATAAATCAATACAGGATGTATTTTTCCCTCACCTCAATACTTTGGTACTGCTTTGGAGTGTAGCTCCGAGTACCCACTGGTGCTATGGGGATGAAGCCATGTAGTTGAGCATTGTTCTTCATGAAGAAGGGGAGGGAGTAGTGTCCACTCATCGAGGGGCTCAAAAGCACAGGTGCCCTGACGCCCAACGACTCCATGAACCTCGAAAGAAGGTCCACTCGATTCTGGTCCGTCTTCAGAGCCTCTGAGTCCGGGGATTTTCCATATCCTTCAATAAGAGGAAGAATTTATAATTTTTTTAATTTTATTTTTCAAAAATGTATATTTTTTTGTGATAAGTGACAACAGACAACATCAATTACAGAGTCCCAAAGACATTATTTGACAATAATAATAATACCGTAATAAATACCACTAAAAAAAATGTCATGTTGTTTGGAATGGAAATAAAGTATTTCATCCTTCTCAGTGTCTGCTCAAACCATTTCCTGTTCAGGGTCGAGCAAACCCAAAGCAGAATGACTTGATCCCTGTTTATAATGACTAACTAAACACCCGGTTTTATAGTAATATGGTTGCAGTCATTAGGATTAGGGATGATTATGTGTTTTAAGTTCTACCTGGCAGGTCCATCGCCAGAGCCTGATAGCCATTTGTTGCCAGCAGAGCCATTGTGCCAAGCTCCTCCCAGGTTTTGGATGTGAAGGCCTGGCCGTGGAGGAGGACCACCTGCAGCCTACACAAAGAAATAACATCACATTTCAACAAGCACGGACCAGGCAAATATATAACACGCTAGACCTGCAAGGTGGAGACAGACTCGTTCGTCAGCTCACCTCGGTAATATCTGTCGTCCTGCACCGTCCACAGGCAAGGCCTCTCTGAAGAACAGCGGTGGGTCTCCAGGCAGCTGGCCGGTGCGAACGGTTACGTTGGAGATTGGAACAGGAGGCGAGGTGGCCATCAGCCCCATCCTTTGGGCCTCCAGAGACGGCTCCATGCTGCCCTGGCGAATGGACGGCAGCAGCAGGTACAGCAGTAACGTGGCCAACAGCACCAGGCCCAGAACAACGAGACGATTGCGCAGGAAGTTCATTTTGTCAAGAATGACCTCCTAGAAGAAGCAGAAGAGAGCAGCAAAGTTCCTATAAGAGCTTAATAAATAACAACACATCAGTCATGTGTTTCACTTGCTACTGGTGACATGTATCACTATAATATAAACAGCAGTGGCCGTTCATTAGTGAACACAGAACTATTCACAGCTGCAGGCGTCACTGGGCAGTAGCCTTTAGCCTTTGGCAAATCAGTTAGATGAAGTAAATCCCAGCAGCTGGGACGCTAATGCATCGGGACATGACAAGGTCAATGACAATAAATAGTTCAAAGTTAGAGCAGCTCTACAGGGAAACACGGAGAATACAGAAAAGGGCCCAAAGTGGAAAGATTTAAGGGAATGTTTAGCTCAGAGGATAAAAGATGAGGGACCTTTCAGCGGTTGTAAAAGTCACCTGATGGATGTAAACACAAACAAACACACCAGACAAGGACTGGGTATAGTACAGGTAATATTAGTGGGAGAAATGATCGCCTGACGGATGTAATTGATAATAGGAACGCGAGTTAGGCTTGTAAACGTGTAAACATCCCCGCTGGCTGCTGCTGCTGTGGTTTCACACGTTTGTTTCCCAGAGATAAAGGCTGAGGCGACGGTTATGGTGACGACAGCTCAGTGCAAAGACCTCATGGAGGGAAACATACCGACACACCGAAGACAGGCTGACGCGATCAGTGGGAGCGGGACGAGGCTGTCTGCTTCATCCTCCTCTGCACCGCTGCTCGCCCCGGGTGGAAGTGTTGCAGGATGGGTCGACGCTGCTGCTCGCTGGCTCTGCACGGCGACACAGGCGCAAAACGCTGGTGCGCCGAGCTAACTACACACGTGACTGAAGAAACAAACACCGCCCGGACATCCGGCGTCCCTCCAGTGGCGGGACAGCGGGAGGTTAACCGCAGAGGTGGAGTGACACGCGAGCGGACCGGGGAATCTGTTGACTGTGGCGGCTCAGAGTTTTATCTGTCGCCGTCTAAACCCTGGTTTCCCGTCGGAGAAATTTTCAGGCTGCACACGACCACAAGCAGCGTGCGTCATTTCCTTCTAAAGCTGCAGTGCAACAAAAACAGTGATGGACTGATAATAAGACATGGAATCATTGTAGTAAATCCTACTAATCCGCTCTGTCTATAATAATATGATAACCGAACAGAAATACTGTGAATGTGAGTGTGGGTATTGTAAAGCTCAAAGAAAAGGACATATTGTATTTACTTAAAATCAATTTTATTATTAGAATGTTTTGATGTAAAAATGAAATTGTGAAATGCTTTTAAGTTCAAAACCCTCTGACAGTGCTCCAGTTTGGTGTCACTATTGCAGTTTTTCATGTTGGCAAAATAAGGCTTTTAAGGTCTTTCTACTATGGAGACGTGGATGGTACAATATCCTGATGTGCTCCCAAGCATGGTGGATGGGATGTATCACCTCTGCAGCAATTTCAGGATCTCCTCCCATTTGAAAATAACAGACAGACCCAGGAGAAAGAGACTAGTGATATAATTCTGAGGATTTGTGCCAAGCAACAAGCTTAGCAACCAGTGCTACACCCACAGGGTCCCTCAGGGGACACAGGCGGATGCCTTCTGTCAAGTTCAGAAGACACATGTGGAGGGGACGGTCCTAAAGCTGGGGTTCGAAAATTGGCATTTTTTTCCAGGACTCCTCAACAGCCTTTCCTTTGTAGGCCAAGCTTCTGACTGGAACGCAATCAAATGTTTGCATTGTATGTGAAGTGGAAACGGGAGAATACTACAAGTGCAAATTCAAAGGTTGAAACACTGTCCTAGTAAAATGGCTGGCAGTATACTTTTAATGTACTTTGAGTAAAAAGACTACAAAGCACACAACAGTGTGGATGCTTAATGCACTTCTTCCTTTACTTTCATATTCAAATGTAAAGAGGTATCCACGGTATTTGCATTTGGCATAATTGCTGGTTAACTTGTCACAGATGGTGACAAATGTCTTCTTTCTTTATACCATAAAACAGTTGTGTTACTGAACTTACACATCATATTTAAAGAAAATGACAAATTAATTATTGGATTATTTTCACACTGTTACAGTTACAGATCAACGACAGTTAAGATTCACAACCAACACGTGTCAGACACAAAACATTGAATGGAAAAAAACATACAAACCAAGCCCAGATTCATGAAAACACAAAATTAGTTAAAGTGCAGCATATATAAAGTGTTGTATTGCAATACTGTTTTTTCTCCATTTTCTAGTTTGTGAAAACAGTAAAACATATTACCTACTTCCAACCTCTTCACTAATTCAGGTATATTTATACTGCCTTGGGCACTGCCAAACTGAAACTGCTCTACAAGTTTTAATCTAGTAAATATATTTACAAGTCTGAAGATGTACCCACAGTAGTTTCTATCACAGTATCACTGGCTAGAACCTGGACACAGGGCGCAACAGTCGAATTGTGACGAAAAATGGAAAATTAACATATTCTTGCATTTGCTATATGTTACTGTTCGTATTGTAGTCGGTTCTCAAGAAATTAGAAAAAAATAAGGCCAAGTGGATTGCAACCTAATACAGGCAAACTCTTATACTCTAATTATGAAAACTGAAACAGGCAGGTCCAGCCATGTTGTTTCAATGAGCAAACGTTTTCAGACATTTCCCACAATATATCATCATCACAATCTATATGTACGCCCATCTTAAGGCTAAAGGTCATAGCACTTGATTCATCAACGGATAAAAACTATTAGGCAGCAATGTGAAAAGGCAAAATACCATTGTTGCACCAACAACTAATAAATACTATATTTCTATTTCATCCACCTTTGTTCTGCATGTTTGGTTAGGCATTGTGTTTTTGTGTTGACCATAAGAAAGTACAGGTGGATTAAAAAAAAAAAGTAATTGTTTCCACATGGACAGTCAAAACTGGAGGTCAAGGACAACATGGAAAATGGCAAAAGCCATAAAGGGTCAGTGTGTAGAAATCGACATCTAGTGATGAGGTTGCATGTTGCAGCCCTCACCTCATCCTCCTCTTTCAAACATGAAAACAGCTGTCGTGGACTTCAGTTGTCATGAAAGAGACTGATGAAAACCATTTTACAAGTCTTACACAATGGATTAGAATTTGGCTTTGATTTTTGACATAATTCCATATAAGTTAATCAGCCAAAAAAACTGATTGAAGGACATATGTTCTGGGAGGCGGCCCATGACTGGAGTGTATGCCAGAATGAAAAAGATCCTGTTCTAGTACGAGAATAGTGATGGTGGCATTTAACTGTCACTGGTGCAGGGTAACAAACCACCTTTACATCACAAGGTTTGAAATGTTCTTTTTAGAGCTGACTGGTGCAGGTAAGGAGGGAGGGAGTCTGGGTTCCTGTGTTCCCTTAGCTGAGCAGAGTGAGGAGCCCTAGTGGGAGTAAAAGGCAAAGAGGCCAGGTCACAAAGACAGAGGAGGCTCTATTCTGCCCTTTTTCTTTCAGAGCACAAGCCTCGCCCCTGTACCCATGGTAGCACTGGCATTGGAAGTGTGTGCGGTAAAGTGTAAGCTCGGCTGGGCCAGGTGCTCCTGTAACCTTTAACTGGCCACCCTGACCGGTGATGCTGTGTGTTGAGGGGCTGAGGTGGAGGTACACGTCTCTGTCCTGTACTCTGCGGAGACAGCGGCCGTGGGATTTACACATGGCCTGGCTGCAGTGCTCTGCTGCTGTCGACACGTTGAGCAGGTACTGGCCCAGGGGTCCCTGTAGATACTTATTAAGAATGGAGCAGCTCGTCTGGAGAATTAAAAAAAAAAATTAGTTACATCCAAACCTCTAAACAATTAGCTGCTCAATATCAACCACCCGGCATAGTACATCAAATGCTTCCATTTATTTTTGAGGTATACAATGTGCATTTTAAACCAATGAATAAATAACACTGTTTTCACAATTTCACAACAACACAGAACTCTCTGGAGTGTTTAAATGAGAGGTTCACAGCATGAAGGGAGCAGGATGTAATGTTTAAACCCCCCATTCTCCAGAATTGTTTCTCAGACAAATTCATTCTCACATACAGCCCCTCTGGATAATGTCAGGAGATTATCTGAGGTTCAGCACATATCTGTAAGCTTAAACTAAGAATAAAAACAGTTAGAGAGGATTCACTTACATCACTGCTTGCGTAGGAGGTGTCCCCCCAGAAGATTATACCTGCGGCTCCAAGTGCAACACTCTCACCGATGGTGGAGACCAGATCAGTCTACAAAACATTTACATGAACAGTTCATACTTTGAGTTCATTCTTTGAGCATACTAGAAACAACAGAAAATGACGTCTAATGTGCTTGACAAATTATTGCATAAGTGAACTAACCTCACTGAGAAGTGTCATCTGATTTATATATGTAGGTCGGGTATACACAAAAACAGGATTGGCTAATCCGTCGCCAACAGATGCCAGACGCATCGCCTCCTTCACTCGGTTCCGGACAAACAGACGTCCATAATTTGAAGAGCCTAGTACCGCACCCATGTATATGGATGGGAAGAAGGCCGTACATTCCATCCACAACCAGTTCAGTTGATTATTGCGTTCCATCTCCACTGAGGGGCAGCGGCCTGTGTAGTTCGTCAGTCCTGTCCTGTAGTCATGGTTGTAACAGTCTGGAAACAGGTAGAAACCCCACAGTTGATTGGGCCTCAGGTTTTTGGCCAATTTCAGAGTTTCCAGCATAAATTTACGAGCTGATAACTCAAATTCCTGCTGAGCAACTTTAGCCACTTGATCTGGGGTCCACTGCGGATTCTTTTTGGCCAACATTTCACGAGATTTACTTCGATAAATATCTTTAACATCCCAATTTCGGATCCACAGTGGCCGCCACTCCTCCCAGTCGATAACAGCCAAGCCTTTCGCATCTGGCTCGCGTATGTACTTCTGCACACCTCGGGGCATCTTGTCATAGTGCTGACTGAGGCTGGCGAGCTGCGGAAGACCTCCGTTCACCACAGTGCCATCACGCTTGTAATAAGGATACAAGCCGAGGCGCTCCTTGTAGAAGATTGTGAGATTCTGCCGGACAAAGCCCTCATTGGGAGACGCCACAATGTGGAACTGGTCCAGAGATAGAGTTACACGATGTCGCGGAGCACACTCCTGTGTTGGGGCATTCCAGGCAAGAAGAACTGGCTTTTGGGAATATAATGGCCATCTTGTCTGCTTCACGTCTGCAGAACATAGGACTGTCCTTAATGTAAACAGAGTCAGAAGCAGCCGAGGCAGCTGGCCAGCTGTAGTGAGGGGAGAGTGAGATACAGCCTCCATGGTCACTTCTCTCCCTCTCTATTCTCGCTCTAGAAAAAAAGGCAGGTTTGTTTCAGCCAAAATTAAAAAAACAAAACAAAACAAATTGTTCCATGCATATCTACTGATAATTTTTATTATCAAATATATGAACCATTACATCTGTACATGGGGACGTTTGTAAGACTTTATGGCAAAGTACTGACAGGGTTGGTTATTGGCTCAATTATCTCCCCGTGATATATTTATTTATATTGATTTAATATTACATGAAATGTTTATCTGATGTGATTTTACTTGTGAAATGTTTTTAGGTCCCTTTTTATTTCAGTTTTAACTTCATGATATTTTTTAAATATACATGAACATAGCATTACACACCTGTGTGTTACTATACAGGTCCCGTCTTTATTTTTTTTGACCAACATTTGCGAGGATTTTGTCTATGGAGATAAAATAATAAAAACATTTAAAAAGTAATGGTTGAAAGATGACTAAAGCTGATAATTTTACCACGTAGGCTCCACTGGGCAGTTTCCTGTTTGACACAAGTTAAGAAATCAGATGGGGAAGTAACTGTTGATGAGAATAACTTCAAACAAAGAACATCTTCCCCTCACTGTGGCCTGTTTTCGCCCTCAGACTTTTTTAAACAACCTGGCCACATTAGCGGAAAACTTTCATTGAAAGTGAGCGTGCTATGTTAGCTAGCGGCCCCTCCAGCTCCAGTCTGACCTGTTCCGCTGAGAAGGGCGAAGCGGGCTCGGTCCACTTCCACGCATGTAACCGGATCGTTGACTGTTCCACGGCCCTGCCATGTGAGAACTACCGGCCACGGTCCAGCTTTAGTCCATGTCTGTGGGAGACGGCTGCTGTGCGTAGCGCTAACACGGAGGGTGCACACACACACACAACGCGGACTGAGGGTTGAGTAAGAACAGCCCGGTCAACCCTTCAGCCACCGGGGGGGTGGGTGGGGGGCGAGACACAACATTTTCCTTTCCCTCAACATAAAGTACATTTTTTTAATTCATACAGTTTAGACATTTTAAATAGCATATCTTGTTTTAAAGTCACCGTTCTATTCAAAAAATGTGGGGAGGGTAAATAAAATGTCAGTGCCTCTCCTCCTCCCCCTCGAATGAAAGCCAAGTAGACTGTCCCCAAACACACTCCTGTTACGTCACGCGTGTAACCGGAGCTGCGGTTTTAAAAGTGACTTCTTGGTTTAATCCCTACAAACTTTTTATGAGGTTATAAAAAAGGAAGTGGATGCTCCCCGCTCGTTTTGCGGGCGCAGAAGATGTCCATCACTTACTTTGGTCTCGTCCCTACTCTTGTTTTTGCTAATATATGTTCTCTCTCTCATCAATATTTATATTTTGGCCTAACTACACTTTAATTGAATTAAATACTGATCATGTTATTATAATCCTTAACAAAAAGCTCAGAAAACTCTGAATCTTTAATATTTGTACTCATTAAATCCCTGCCTGTCATCATCCCTTGGGATTATTTTAGTACATTTTATTTTTGCCATCTTTAAGCATTGATTTTTCTACAAATAAGCATATAAAATAATAGTAAATGTATTACATGCATTATGATTTCTCTTATTATATTTTGATTAACTGAAATGTTAGCCTTTATTGGCTTTTTGTCAAGATTAATTTATTTCATGTCACCCTATAAGATCAATGTGATATGATGTTGATTAATCAGACTCAGAGTCCATAAAAAAGGACAAAACTCAAATCAAATTATGTATCTTACCAGCAACTTGCTCTCCCTCTCTGGATGCTGCGTTGAAATCTGCCAGTGACCGGCCCGTTAAATATCCAGGAGACTTCACCTCTGTCTGAACTCCACTTTACAAACACGTGGGTAGAGAAAGAATGATAGCACAGCAAATAGTTGATATCTGGACTGAAACAACAAACCTGACATAAAATACACTAGAATTGCTTCAGAATAATAAAAAAAAAAGTTTTGTATTTAAATTTTACATTTTGCTTGATATCATAACATAATTTTCTATGACCGCAACACACGTCACACTGCAGCTTTATTCCTACTCGGCACTGGGTCTAAAGACAGGTTAGAGTGGAATCTATTGTGTAATTCTTAAAGATGGATATGACTCGTGCATTAACAAATGTACTTTTCAAGAGGTGAGATGGTAAATATAGCTTACTGATAAACTTTAGCTAAGTCATCAATCCTTTATGAATGACTTTGAAAAGATCTTTTGTTTGAACTTTTGACAAACAAATCACATTTCTTCCCCTTTATCCAGCCTGTGGGCTGTCGGTAAATCAGTTCCTTTTGATCTTGCTGCTGTTGTTGAGTCATGGCAAGTTTCAGAGACGCTGGCAAACAATATAAAAGATTACAGTCCCATTGCTTTAGTCATCATACCCAAACCATGGGTGGTTTACTGAGTCAGATTTTTTTCCTTTAACCCTTGTGACATAATTCACCTCATGCCCTTGCATAATATTACAGTTTTGTGAAAGTAAACACCAAAAAGTAATTGTACGGCCATGTCTCCCCCAGACTCAACTGATTTCAGCCAGAGGACTAGTGCAGGGTAAATTAATTTCATGGAAGCAATAAAGTGGAGTGGATTTTGGCACAGTCCTCTTTATCCTTCGAGGAGAACAATATCAGAGACGGCTTTACACGAACCGCTTTCTCATGGAGACACTGAAATTGATGGCCTTTACTTCTCTCGACAAAATCCATTCTTCATTAACACACGCGCATGCACACACCTCATCGCTAGTGTTTCGCTTTGCAATTTCCTCTGCGGGTGGTTAACGTCATCACAGGTGGAGGTCGGGAACATTATATCCACAACATGGACGCCCTCTCAGGTCTTTGTAGTGTTGGCAACCGCTGATAAAAGACTCTTCCAGACATATTAAATATTTCTGATAGAAAGAGTCTAGACAACCACCTTCAGTACAGCAGATTTACAAATAGTGGCTTCTAGTTGTCTAAAAGTATCTCACTTCTTTATCTTCCACTTAGCTTAACGGAAATTATGCCTGGTTTTGTTGTTGATTATATTGCAGAAGGGACTCCTGGAAATGTTGTCAAATGAGTCTGTACATTTGCTGAAATCTGCCAATTTGTACTCTTTTCAGTTGTGGTATGTGAACACTGCTGGTTGCTTATAATGCTTTAATTCCCTTGAAATTTTCCCACGACCTTTGTGTCCACAGGCATTTCCAGTCAGACGTGTGCAGCCACTATAATCTGCTCCGGTAAAAATAAAGTCATTACAGGCCATTAGTAGGTAAAGTAGATTCGTAGACTCTCTGTTGCTTGATCTCAATGATTTGCAAACTAAATGCATTCTAATACTGTTTGATTGGTTATTTTTTTTAAAAAAGGACCACAACACGGTTCAGCATTTTAAATTGTAATTAAAAAAGTTATAATAAATAAAAGTGAAACATAATATGCCAAAGCAGCAAAGAAAACAACAGGATCTCTTATTAACTGCTGCTGTGAACATGTGAGGCTCGGAGGTCACTGAAGCCAGTCCATCCATGACGTTAATCCACTCCAGACTGTGGGCAGCTGATTGTCAACTCCCTCAGATGTTACAGTTAAGCTGATCCTGTTCCATGCATGATAAAGCAAATCATGAGGGTGTCCATAAACTAAAGTGAGCAGCTAAAAGTTCCTGGTCTATATATACTGTGACAGGAGAAAGAACTGGTTATAGTCATCGGAATCCTCAAGTTCAGTGTCTCACACCAGAGAACTATCTGCAGCAACAACTCCAGGACTGTCACACCTCATCCTATGCCTGCACACACAGCCACACATACATGCACACAAACCATGATCTGTAAACTGAGTAGGTTTTGCCAACTTGGCATCCTTCAATATCCCCACTGGTGACCTATTCTGTGTCTGAACACAAGCCAAAAGATCACATGCAGAGGCTCAGCAACACTGCATCTGCCTGTCCACATAAGAGCATCGGATATATCAAGAGATCATGTGTTTTTTTTAAAAAAGGTGGTTCAGGCTTCCAGCTGAAGGGAAAACCACGGGACGGAGTTGACACAGTGGCTCGTATGAGACAATCCTCAGACATTGTCATGCTTCACAGAGGACAACTGGGAAATCTACATGGATGCACGGGTAGTCCAGCTTGATAATTCCCTGAAACAGAACAAGAGAGATTCAAATCATCCAAGCTAAAAAATACAAAGAACTGGTGCTGGTGAAATATGTCCTACTTGTGAATGCTTACTCCTTTACCTGAGGTGTTAGATTCTTTTGAATTCTTTTCAGTTTGGCCCTTTTCCGTCCGTTTTTTGTCACAATTGTTTCTTCATAGAACTCATGGGCCAAGTCTCCATCTTCATCAAAGAACAAAGAGCTGCAGCAGAGAAGACAACATTATTATACATAGCCAGAATGTGTCCGTGTGAACTCCAAACTCTGCACAGTACAGGCTAGGCAATATAACTAGAACAACTCATTTTCATTTTTCTGCACATTCTGCATTTGCCCTCAGCGGGAGAGTCAGTATGCACAACGACACAAACAAAAGAGGGTGTTTGGATTTCAAGCCCATAGGCCATTAAGAAAAGGAAAAACAGCAACAGTTACTTGGTTTCCTGAAGCCTAAGCTCTGTTGGACTGTCAGCTGTTACGTTGTGGGTGAAGTGCTGTTTTTTTAGAAGGTCAGGGTGTACGGTAAGCTAAGAGGTCAGCTATGAGTGTGAAAATCATTTGATGACAATGTTGAAAACAGGACAGGAAGCTGAAATCTGAGCTCATGTTTTTACTTTATATACATGTCAATATTAGCTTTCAAAGTGATTAATACGATCCTCCCATTTCATCAGTATGCGAAAATCTTATTGTAGTCGACGGTGGCCACATTATCCCGAGGCTGGTATTTACCTTCGTCTAGTAAACACAAAAGGCGTTGCGCCTCGAAAACTTCGAACTCGGGCCAGGGTCTGTTCATTTCCATCTTTGGTTTGGTCATCCACACTAACTGAGCCAGAAAAAGGCCAAAATCCTTTGGATTTGGAGCCGCTGCCACCCATCTTCAGCTGCAGCGCATTATTTTCTTGGGTCACAGAACTGGCAGTGGTGCTTCAGCGTCACTGAATCGGATGGGAGGTGACCTTCAGGATCAAACACAAGAGAGAACAGACAAAAGTTTAACCTCTTCCAGTGTATTATCAAAACAGGCAGGGCGGTGTTGACAGTAAAAGCTTACTTCACTTTGTAATAGAAAATACGATAAACCACAAGCATGAGATCCTTGCTTTATTATGGGCGGTAGAGGCAGTGATTTCACATCGATGTTTACTTCTTTTGTGATTGCCATCACAGAAGAGACACAGGATGCAAAGCCCGGCCTGTGGAATTGTGAATGTAGCAGGCCGGTGACATGACAGTACCACCAGACGACTGCCACAGACACAGAGGACCACCATCCTGTGTCATGGTGCGTACATCCATGTCCGACATTTGGAAAAGCCCAGGACACATTGATCAGCCTTGCTCGTGTCCAGGGGGCTCGTTGACACTAATTTACCTGTAGAGGGAAAGCTAACGTTGCTAGCCTGGACCGACAGCAGGCAGGAATGTGTCCCTACACGTGTGTTAGTCGCTGTCATGTCACTTTATGCGCTGGCTGCTAACGTTAGCTTCGGTTCAGCACAATTAGCTCCCCGTTACTAGCATTAGCCAGGTCGACATGTTCTCGTCTGCTTTATAGGACAACGTACACTGGCGTTGTCAGATGCTAACGTTAGCTGCTTCGCTAACCGGCGTCTTTCGCTTGCGTTGAGCGGAAAACGTACCTAAACTGGCCCGTTCGCTGGAGAGAATGTCGCTCGGATGAGTTTGCCTCGGTGGGATGATCCAGCTGCACAAGCTGGGAGCTCGTAACACACACACACACACACACGTCTGGAGTAACTGTTTATGCTAACGTAACACGTTCTTCTTCTTGGGTGTTTTTTACTGTGGACTGCAAAAGAAAGGCGAGGAGCGGTCGCCGCTGCGTGGACGGGAGGGGCAACAGCGGTTAAAAATAACGTCATCTGTACAGAATAATTCATATTTTACTCTTTTTTAATCTGTAAAAGACATTTGTTAAATAGTTATACACTTACACTATTGACATAACCAAAAAAGAAGTAAATACATTTACATCTATTTCACAAGTGCTTCTGATGTTTCTTTTTTCTACAAAGACTACAAAGTCATTTAGCAGACACTTTCATCCGAAGCAACATACAAGCAATAAGTTCAAACACAAGCAAAGATTCACAAGGGAAGGCAACGTAGGTAAGTGCTAAGAATTGTTTGTGTGCAGTATGACTCAGTGTTTGCAAGTAGTGCTGAAATGATTTTATTATAATTTTATTTGTCAAAGACATTTATGAGATGGTCATAAACCTATTTTTGACAGGTTTGATTTGCAAGGGAGAAACTTGTCCATACTGACATGGCACTGGCAACATAATGCTTCATTGATTAAAGTGTTCAATGCTTGACAAAAATGTCCATGATCATTTCAGCCGAACTCCCCCAGAGTCCACTCCGCTCCGTCTAAGGAATCACTTTCAAGAAATAGACAAAGCCAAACTCACAGTAGTCTTTTTTATTGTCCTCTTTGTAGCAGCTGGTTTGAGATGTGCTATATGTAAAGTTGTCCTAATAATCTTATTACAATTTATCTTATTAAAATTGTGTGGCCAGCAAACACTCTTGTCTACCTGGGGCTGTTATTCATATTTTGGAGATTCATATTTTGAAGCATTATCATGCATGCAGTGGCTTTGGAGACAATAACATGCTTCCACATAACATCAGCTTGCATGAAGCTTATTTCATATTCAGCTTCAGCTTCAGCTTTAAGACCTTAGGGGGTTTGAACACACACTGTAAACCAGGCCTTAACATCCAACCCCAGAGCCTGATCACACTGAATCTGTGGCCAACTGAAAGCCAATTACTGCAGCCAGGTTCCAAAACCTTGTGGAAACACTGCTCTGAAGAGTCCACAGGGATTTTAAATCTTTAGAAAACAGAAAACGATTGTAAATATCCCTTGTCCACTTCAGTTGCTTTACGTTTGGCCATAAAAATAATTTACTATCACGTGTTTATTTGAATATTAGAAAGTTAACTTATCCAGTTTCATTACAAAGGTTTAAAGTGCCACATTTTTAAAAGTCTCAAAAAGTAATTGTACAATATGAATGCTAAATATTTCTTAACACCACTATAAATAATCTAACCAACAGTTTTTCAAAGATTGCAAAGACTGCAATGTATAATTGGTGGTGATCTTAAATGTTTTTGCTAGTTCACAACAGTGGTTAAACTCCCACGGTCAGAGGCAGTGTCTGGAGGTTGTCCCTAAATGTAACAGCAGCATCCCTTCTTCTTCTTCTAAAACGACCCTTTATCTACACATAGCCATTGTCAGTTCTTCTGCTCACTTTTCAAACGTTTGATAAATTCTTCTTGATCCGTGATGCTGATCCATGATAGCAGCACAAGGCTCTTTTTCTGTCCGAGTCAAGCAGGCGTAGTAATCCTCGCCATCGCCTGCTTCGTCCTTTCTCTCGCAGCGGCGTAGCGCTTCACAATCTGCCGGACGTGCTCCTCTTCCTCTCGTTTCAGGATCCGCAGAAAGTTGCACAGTTCAGGAAAGCTGAACGCGTCCCACTGTGGGAGAGGATCACAGTTAGAGCACTTGTATGAAGCGCACGTTAACTGAAGACTTCTGATATGACCAAAGGGAAACTTACGTTGACATCCCCAGTGTCATTTTCTTTCAAAACCAGACTCAGGACTTTCTCACTGGGTCCAGCACACAGGCGGAGGTAGAGGGGACATACGTCGTCGGACAGTTTGCGTGCGTACACTAAGAAGAAAGGGAAAAACTATTAAGACGTGTAATACTTCATGGCACAGCTCTGTTTTACTTCAGCAAACGATATTGAGAACTCTACCTTGACCTTGTCTTTCAGTGCGTTCAAACAGAGCAAACTTGGCCGGGTTGTCCACCACGGTGAACTTGTTGAGCAGCGCCTCGATGACTTCCCGTACCCGTGTTTGAGAGCTTATGTGCAGGTGCTTTGCAGTATCTTTGGGGAGGTAGAAAGATGTCCGCCGCTTCATCCGCCGGTTCTGCTGATCCCCCTCCTGGGTCAAGCACGTCAGGCTCTGAGGAGGAGGGAGGGAGATCGGCCGGAGCAACTGAAAGTGGACCTTGATGAATCCGGTGTAGAACCCGTCTTTATTCTGCAAGGAGCACGAGATGGGGAGGATTAGATGGGGAGGGGAGAGGGGGAGAGGTTCATAGCTATTATTTTTTAATATACATTTGCATATAAAATGAATTGAATTGCTATTTAAATAAAGATGTAAACCCACATATGTTACTGTACGTTCATAAAGAAGTTTGCGTCACTCACCACCATCATGGAGAGATTACTGTTGATCTGAGCGTTGTAGTCTTTCACCTTCTGCTGAATCTCCCCGACACTTAAACCCTGTTTACCCAAATCGATCTGTTCATCCTGAAATGTAAAGCATGGGAAACACATGGTCACGAGGGACACAAGGGAGCTTTAGGGAGGAGAATAAAGTGATGGAGCTGAAGTAAGATTTACATCCATCGTCTCAAATGAAGCAATGCCTGAATCAATACAACAGAAAACTGCTTTGGGCCTCAGGAATAATCAACACTTCACCGTCGACTCTCTGACCTTGTGAAAGAAAGATGCACAGGCAGTAAAATACAGCTCCAGCTCCGAGCCACTGTCCTCCGCTGTGTCTCCTAGGGTCATTTTGTCCAAGGGTCAGTTGAGATCGACTGCTAATGTTTTACTATTTCTGTCATCCAAACAATCTGAGAATTATCGCAAGATGTGTCTCTGCTGTCCTTTGTCCTTCTGGAGAACACTGATCCCAGTAACAGCTCCACAGCCCCGGCTTTCACATCAGCTCCTCCCTGGCCATAAAACTCCACAAAGATATCTGAACGGGCCGGACCACTCCCACTGAGATGCTAAGAATGCTTTATGATTAGATTACAGATGGAAAGGCATGTGCTCTTCTTCTTAATATGCTTTGATTATTTCCTGAGGGACGAGCAGAAATGTTTAAAATGAAGACATATTTTCCTCTGCACACATCAGCAGAAACAAGAAGTGGCCTCTAACATCAGTGAAATACGACAACAAAGTCAGTTTGTCATAAATATTTGAGACTTGGTAAAAAAAAAAAAAAATCTGGTGTTTGTTGCTCACAGGGTTGTCAGTGTTTTGTGGCTCTGTAATAAGGACATCTGTCTTATTTCTAAGTTGTTAAGTTGTCCCCTCCCCTCAGATACTCTCTGCGTAGAAGCCTTCGACAATGAGGAGGTAATAAATCCAGGATCTTCCAGGACATGTGGCGCAACAGAACAAAGCAGACAGCAGTGGGCAATCTGCTTGACTCCATCTGCTTTGACCTGCCCACCCACACCACATCAACAAGGAATCGTTTTATTTCTAACACCATCAGCTTGGCTTGGTCGGTTGTTTTAATCCTATCCTTCGTCTCTCTGTGAAGAATCTGTACAGTTTGATTGAAGATTGATTTAAAACTCCCTAGAGGCAGCTTAGTTCCTCACCACATTAGTGTCGGTCTCGATGGCGTCAACAGAGAAATCTCCCTGGTTTGTGAACAAACTTCCATTTGAGCTGCAGTCCAGCCGGATGAATGGTCGACAGCGGTAGTGACATGTGTAACTGCAGTCTGAAAGAGAGGGAGAGAGAGAATGAAAGGGGCGACCCGTCAACACTTGTGGTGTGGGAACCGTCTGCTCTGGATTTTGTTCAGTAATCTGTCTCTGCGCCGAATAGTATCACCCAAAATCACACTAACCTAGATGTATAATCTTTGTTACATCAGCAACATACCCGTGGTTTTCTACTGACAAAATGAAAATAGCTGATGTTTGAAATGTAGAGGCTATTTTCATTGTTTGTCTGACTACAGACAAGCTGGATTATATAAAAATTGGGTGGACAGGGTTTGGGCCGAGGAAGAACCTGTCCACTTTTGGCGTTGATTGAATCAAGGAGGCTAATCCAGGATTTGTTTTGATTTCTTTAACTTTCTGAAAACGTAACGCAGCGATATCGATCGAAACCTTGGATCTTGGATTTATATCTGTATTCAGTTTGGTGCTGAGTGTCACAGAATTTCTTCTGGTTGCTACATTACGTCACGTCTTTTGTTGCACTGGGTTGTCAACGTGTCAGAGTCACGCCTAAAGTCAAAGCATACAGAGAGGCAAAGACATTCCGACGTGCCGTTTGAACCAAGACGCTGTGAAAACGTGATGGGGACCAGATCAGGCCAAACCCTGATAACGTTTCCCTTGAATGGAAAAAAAAACCAACAACATGAGCATCCTGCTTCTGCTGACACTGGGAGCAGGAGAGGGAATATCTCATGAGAGCTCTGTGAGCTTTGTTTGAACACGGAGGGGCACGGCCAATTCCTCCTTCCCTTCTTTAGCCATGTTTAATGACAGAAAGGTTCGTCGTTGAGTCGTTGAGATGCTGGTTTTCTTCAGAAAGGAAGCAACGGTTCACAATGTCTATTATTAATCCTATTGGCAGGAACAGCCTGACATGCAGATTTATGGGCTGGTCGCCTGTTTTTTCTTTTTTAGGTCAGCGCTACAGTCAAAAACATGTTTTGCATTAAGCTGCTTTTATATCATATTTTTCCTCGACACAAACAAGGAAGGCACAAACACCTTGAATGAGTCTTCCTCTGTGCATGTTCTGACCATTTTTCATTCTATGGCTATATTATGCTATTAATATGCTTATAGGCAATATATACGTTAATGAAAAAAAATAAAATACAATGTCTTACAGCCACAAATGCTATTTTCTTTGTTACAGGTGTGAATGTTGGGAACTGTTCCATGGTGATGGTGTCACTGGTGTGTTTTTAATAGTTTACAATGGTGACAGAGCTGTATGGCACAGATTAATGATCGACACCAGACTTTGACTATAAGGAATATTGTTAATAGAGATATTGTTCTGTTCTTGCCACGGTATTTGTTGGCAATGATAGAAATGTATAACCTCACCAAAACCATACACACAGTAAACACATTCAATTGGATTCAGGGACAGAAGTTACTCACTGGTGCAGCGTAAACCCTGCTTGTAGAGTCCCCAGATGAATTCCCCACACAGGTCACACCAGGTGAGGTGAGCGTGACCATACACCTGGAAGTCGTGGCCCACGCCGCTCTCTCCTGTCTGACGCCCGGCTGCCTCGATGCTGACGCTGTCCCCAACCAGACGGACGATGCTGAAGGAGCAGGGCTGAGCCGACAGCGGGGCGGCACGGGCCGCGGGGGCAGCCAGCTCGATGGGATCGTTCAGGCTGAGGTCCTGCAGCTCGATCAGCTCACATTTAGACATCCTGCCCGGGACAGAGTCACTGACATGTCAGTGACGCAACTCTGAGAGGAGAAGGCATCAGGGGAAGTTCATTCCCTCCACTCCCAGCAATCAGCTGCCAGATCCTTAGGACCTGCAAGACAGACGACACTTATAAAACATGCAGTTTAACATACAAAAAATGAATGACGTCGTCAACACCGAGGAAACAAAGATAATGCCATGTTGGAATATGGGATAAAAAGTTGACTATCGCCTCGGAACACACTTGGACAACACATCTGTTTTTCAGCACCTGACAGTGAAACCAAACTCGACTGGTCAATATAATTACTTATCCACTAAAACCATTTCAAACTAATGAACCCACAGGCTATTCACTGTCTTTAAATTTCCACCAGTTTATAAAAGTAACCATGGCAACGGCAGTCAAGTGAATTTTTTTCTTAAATTAGAAATAGTAAACTTTTTGCTGACACCTCTGCTTTGGGAAGTTATTGACTCCTTGTGTTGTTTGTGTGATAAAGGTAGGCTCTTGGAGCAACAGCCACTCAACGACACACTGACACTTGCTGCACAGAGACACGGAGCTGGCTGCTTCAACGTGTTCGCAGGCAGGTGCACGGGGGGAAGTGGATGTGACCCGTTTCACTGCGGAGCTGCATATTGTGACTAGAATGTGAACAAGCCGGGATGTTTCTGCCAAGTGGGTCATCACCACCTCCTCCACCTCCAGCAGCAGCAGCAGCATGATTCCCACAGGCCAACAAGAACACACTGTGACCCGCATCATTCTGCGTAAATGTTCAACTATGCTCGCGCGGGTTGCAAACTTAATATTTCCGCTGTCATTTTTTGCATTCTGTCCCGGGACAGAACGGTTTAGAGATGAGGTCTGAAACAGAGCAACAGTCTCATTTGACAGTGACACGCGCGACAAAACAACGAAGCGTCCAACAAACGATCTTACCTCGTTCACTTCTCCATCAGGGGCTCGGAGCAAATGTGCATTAGTCGCAGAATTAGAGCAGAACCTCGCTCCGCTCTCACGCACTTGTGTGTGCGCATGAGTGCGGATTACCGTCTAATCCCGTGTGCGCATTAACCCGTCCTGACAGAGGCTCCACGGGAGGACACTATGAGGAGCCACAAGGGACAAAACTCAGACTCCACTCACACACACACACTGACCTGTACATACTGTACATACTGGGATGGAATGCAATTAAGTACATAGATGGTTGGTGGATTAAAGGGGGTTTATGTATCGACCAACTGCATTTACTTTATCTGTACTTTGTCCACCACAAACATTGTGTTTCATGTCTGTTATTGATTTTTTTAAAAGTGATGATCAATAATTTGAGAGGTGTGGATTCAACGATCCAATCAGAGCTGGTAAATCACATTAGACTCCGCCCCTTGCAGTAGCGTCACTGGTTAAAAAGAAATCTCTCCATTTGTTATTGTAATAAAATTCAAAAAAGTTTTTACTTTTATTATTTATTACTTGCATTCTTGATGTGACATTTGCCAGAGAGATCAAATACCCTGGTAATATAACACATATCTAGATGTTCCACTCTTGAATCCATATTAGATCACTAATACTTTTCATAATAAGAATAAAACTAGTCTACTGATCATGAGCTCAGACACACATGTTGTGAAGGCAGAGAGAGAGAGAGGGGGGGGGGGGGGGGGGGTGTCCTGAATGAGCATGTTGTTTTTTGTCTTCATCTGTGTGGCCAGTGTGGTGACAATGCGCAGTCACAAGATGGCTACAGACTAATTGGAGCACAATATCCAGCACTCAGCTGACTACTCAGTGACTTATGAAATGAACAGTGTTAGTCAAAGATGTCACATTATCTCACACGCACGCACATCACACGATACATCCTGCAAGATTTGGTATAAGTTTTATATCTTTGAAAATAAATAAACACTAAAAGTCTATGTTTTTCACTTGTCCCCTTTAGTATAATCTTCGTTCATATTTAGGTGTGACAAAAAAATAAAAAGTTCTAAAATGTAGTTCAAACCTTCATATTAAGGCACTGGAAGGATTTGATTTGAACCCAGGACCGCTTATTCACTGGACAGGTGTTTTAACCAGCTAAGGCACAGCATCTCGTATTCACTTTAGGAAAGGTTATTAAGGTTCAGTCAGTACCACTGCTGACTGTGTGTGTGTGTGTGTGTGTGTGTGTATCTCAGAAACTCTCCACGTCAGCCACAGTTCGTCAAAAACTCCATAAAGATTCAAGAAACTGGAAGACTTCCTGAAATCAGTTTCACAATAAAGGAGTGAGAAGGATGCTCGCTGCATGTGCCCATGTTACATAGAGCATACGTTTGAATTTAAAACGGTCAGTTTACTAGAAATTAAAATAATTTGACCACAGTAACTTATATATGGTATAGTTGTAGTTTAGAATGGTGGTATATTGATAGAAAGTTTTACACTGAAAAACGTAAAGCGGAAGTGTCTTCTTCAAAAGAGCAGAGGAGGAACTGAAGACTTGGAGGAGATCACGAGAATCACGGTAGTTTAAAATCAACACATGTGCGTTTGGTCATGCAGGGTTCTTGTCAAACTCAGCCTTCGGTGTGTGAATGACATGAGTCTCAGGCAGGAGAAGGTCACACATTCACCTCCAGCATCAGTTCCGGTTTCAGCTGTGGCAGAGTTCACGTTGGGTTAAACGGCTCAGTGGCCGCAGGTCAGCAGCGTCCACGTTTATGTCGTTAAGAAAACACGTCCTAACGAAGCATGGTGGGAAGCAACAGAGAGGCTGAGCCTGAGCCCCGGATCTACGGGTTCACCCGGAGAGCCGCGGCTGTGTTGTCTCACTTCATCTGCATCGTTTTCAGCCTCTTCATCGCTCTCATGTCCCGACCAGGCTCCAGTGAGTGATGACGCGCACGCACGCACGGACACACACACACACACGCATTTAAGTTGTCCCTCCGTTCATTTGGTTTGACTTCCTTCGTGTTGTTCTAGGTTTGTTTTCCTGGCATCCTTTCCTCATGACGCTGGCTGTGAGTTGGAGCGTTCAAAAATAAGTGCACTCATTTGTAAACACATGAAATTATTAATGTATAAGGCCAATGTTGATTGATTTGGTTCAGGGCTGAGACTAAGATAATACCAATTATCTTACACAAGTAAGAACATTCTAAACAGAAAAGTGTCTGCCACTGGTTAATCGATAGAACATGACTTTGTAGTTATATCAAGTTATCTTAAGTGAAAAGCAGTTTAAATATTATTTTCTGACATTTTCAAATAACTGTGTAAGTGCAGTCATTAGCTGACATATTTTTCTTTTTTTTTTCCTTCAGTTCTCCTTCTTCATGACAGAAGCTATTCTCCTCTTCTCCCCCCACGGCTCCCCGATCAAAAGTTTCTCACACAAGGCCAAAGGTCGTGTTCACTGGATCCTGCAGTGCCTGTGCGCGTCCTGTGCGGCCCTGGGTCTGGCAGCCATCTCTTACAACAAACACCTGAACAGTAAACCCCACTTCACCTCCTGGCACGGGCTGCTCGGCCTGTTCACAGTGTGCGTGGTGGGGCTGCAGTCTGTGGCAGCAGTGCCTCTCATCTACCATTCCCTGGTCAAAGGCTGGTCCCTGGCCAAACTGAAACGCTATCACGCGGCATCCGGGCTCGTCACGTACCTGCTCGGCAGCGTCAGCCTGCTGCTTGGCCTCTGCTCGGCCTGGTTCACCGCCTCTGTCAGGGAATACACCTGGTACCTGTCAGCACTGTGCCCGGCTGTCAGCGCCCTCATCATAATGAACCAAGTCACCAGTGCGTACATGGCCAGGAAACGTCTGCAGTACTGACATTTTTTTCAGTCTCATGCAACCACTTGGTTTTCTTTGTGTAAAAGGAGCTGATGTCTGCAGCTACACACTCCCATTCCTCACAAGGGACGTGGATCATGAAATAACTTTTTCTCATTCCCTTTTTTTATACAATGAAGAGGATGTTGAGTTCACAAGTTTCTGTATATTTGCGGTTTTAGGTTCAGCTCGATCGCCTGAAGATCTTCGCTTTGACAGTTACGCGCACATTTTGATGTCCCACGTTGAGCTTGTTTTGGCAGCTTCTGACGTTTTTTTTCGCCGTGCTTTACCTACCACACTGAACTGTATGTAAAGATGGAGGAAGAGTCTCCACTTTCTCCTAATATTCAGACAGGCAGCCAATGCGTCCTGGATAAGAAGGCTGGCATCTTTTTGTATTTGGAGACAGATTCTATGCAGCAGTGACCAAAGCAGGAGCCAGGATAGGTCCAGCTGAAACATCTTCTCAACCAATTGGAAGCCAGTCTTAGCAATCAGGACCTTTCGCCTCCCTTCAAATGAGCAATATAACAGTTGGAAAAACTCCACAGTGATAGGAACTACGTAATTTAATTGTGGCCTTGTCACATCCACAACCGGAGTTGGAGGAATCTCCTTTACTTGAACCAGCAACCAGGTAGCATGCTCACAAGCCACATTATACTCTGTTTCCTCTACATTTCAGATCTGCTAGCATTGTTAACACAGTATTGTTTTAACCTAACAGCATTGTATGTGCCAGGAAAATCAGGAAGTGAAGTAAAGATAAATGGTTTCCATAGTCTCTACAGACTGAAAAGCGTGAGGTCACAGTAAGTAGATACATTAATGAAAATATTTGGGAGTCATCAAAGATCCAATAGTGAATCATGAGCTCCTTAAATCCTGGCTATGTCCTGGAATATTTGTTGATCTCAGGTAACATTTTTGTTATGTTGCTAGTTAAATTATGTTGGGTTGCCGTTATCCTTAGCCATCTCTGATGAGGTCATGCTGAATGTGTGTCCAGATTAAAAGCACATGTCAATGATTCACACTGCAGTAAGTGTTTTATTGTTAAAATAACATTGATAACACAGTTGTATTCTGCTTTGATCTGGGCTGCGTGTACGAAACTTACTGGATCAGCCATCAATGGGTCAAAGTGAACAAATGCTTAAAAAAATTAATAGCAAAAAAAAAAAACTGTATATTTTTACATAAATAAATAAACTTCAGACTTACACCAAAATACAGGAAACAACTGTCAGGTGAGCCAACACCGATAATGAAATGTTACAAAAAAAAAAACATTTAAAAAATGAAATGTTCTCACGAATCATAAAACAATGCACACAACTGACAAGAATGGGCTTAGAAGGGGATTTCTCTTCTATACCGATCATTTTCAGAATTCATGTGTAGTGCTGCCAATGGATAAAAACTGAAAATAAAGGTTGGTATAATGTACCAGATATGATCCAGCTCCACCTTCAAATCTGAAACAAAGCAAAACACAAGTTTCCAAGCTGAAGAAAAGCTGGAACGTCCTATGACAGGAATGAATCATACATAACGAAAAGGGAAGGAGCCGGTACAAAGCCAAACAAAAGGTGAGCAGCACTCAGACTGTGGGGGCAGAGGGGCCCCGCGAGAAAACTGACATGAAACAAACACGAGCATTCGCAGGGAATAATCTGTTGTCTGAGGTTATCCAGTGTTTTCTTAAGTCTTCACCACTGCACCTAACCTATTTACTTGATGGAGGAGAGGGACCTTCCTACATCTAAATACCCCAAGGTGTCATCACAACACAGAAACAAGGCTACAGAGAACAGCAAAGACTTCCTAATGAACCGCAGATCAACACTGACTGACACTACTGACGCTACGTACACGGCACTGCATTTAGGCAAAACGCTACCATTTTAATGGCACTGTCAGTTTGGTAAGGCCGCCACACAACCCGACACAGTTCTGCCAACGTCACTGGTGGTTGTAATGAAATGTTATTCGTGAATTTGATGGTTGGTGGATCCATTGATTTAAGGTTTTATACACTCAGGCTGTACAAAGTTTCTACAGTTTAGGTAACCTGTTCTCAAGAAAATGACCTGTATTAAATTTCAGAATGAGAACTATATGTAGCATGTAGGTGGACTCAGTAACGATAAATCAGCTCATACTGAGGATCACGAGGGATCTGTGCTCCTTTCAGCTTCCACACTTTTGTTTTGAGTTTGTCAGTCATTTGTCTAAATGCTCAGTAGATCTTCTGTGATGCTAAAGACCCCTTTGTGTTATTTAAGGCTAAAAATGAAAGAACAAAGTCTGAATCCATGTCCCAGCCCCTGTGTTGTCAAAGGCTAACATGACAGTACATTCATTTTGGTAATAAAAAAAAAAAAAAAAAAAAAAAAAGAAAGAAAAGAAGAAAATTACAAGGTTGAACATAAATTGTTTGCCCAGCACTTGTGTGAAGGCGTGTTTATCGTCATGGTAGTCGTAATAATATGCCCTCTCCATATGACCAAACTCTACACACTGCACAGTATCGACTTGCAATATAAACAATGCTAATGGCTGCTATTTACAAAGTATCATCAGTTTCAACACATAATAATTTTTTCAACAGGGGATGCCACAAAGTCTATCAAATTACTAAAGACTAAAATATGCTCTGAAAGCCTAAAGTTTCTGTTGTTAAAGGTAACACCCTGAAGCATTTTCTCTCCATATATTCAGTGGATTTTGAGCCTCTGTGACCCATTTATCGCTAGCCCACTTTTCTTTGACTTAGAAAACTGAAATAAGTAAATCAGTGTTCAGCAGGTGAGTTTGTCTGACAAATCTGAAAGCACTTGATTGTTTTCCAGCAAAATATATGATGAGAAAATCCAACAGTTTTTAATAACATGATTCCATCTGAATTCAGAGGAAATAAAATGGCACAGCGAGGCTTGGCTTACAAATGCAGCAGGAGAGGCTGTGCTCAGAAAGCCACCTAAAGCTTCAGCTGGTCCCCAAATAACATAATGTCTGTTCCCACTGCGCCGATGCTCCAGGTGAAGTCTGGGCTATTCAGCATTAGGATTTGTGACTTTGTAAAGTCATGAAGGTTCACGTTGATTCTCTCTCAGGTAAGAGTCCATTTGTTTGTGAGGGACTTTCAGTGACACCAAAGAAATGGGAATATTATTTCCTTGACAATTAGGCGAATTATTCGTTTGAATTTTATTCTGGCTTTTTGCTATTTTATTTCCCTCTTGATCTCACTTTTATTTTGATGAGCTCAGAACTAAAAATGTAACAATACCTCTGGCCACCTTGAACCAGCTTATGAGTTAGGGTAGATGTAAAATGATTTGTTTAATTTAGTAGTAAACATGAAATTATTCCCATCCCTTTTGTACTTTGTTAACTATAACAAGAGCTTGTGTCAAACTTCCTCTCCATGACTCCACAAGTCGCTACTGTCCCATCACCTCTATAACATCGTCATCCGAACTGCTGCCCCCATTCTCCGTGATCTGATGTCTGTCTGGTTGAGTCAGAGCTGCCCCCAACAGGCTGGAGGTGGGATTGTAATGAGAGAGGAAGCTGGACGTAGAAGAACTGGAGTTAGGAACAGGGGGGTAGCCTGAGCCAGAGAGAAGAGGGGTAGGGAACATCCTCGGCTCGGGCATCAGCGACTGACTGTAGTTGAGGGGGAAGCCTGATGAAAGCAGGCCAGCCATGTTGTGGTTCATCAGGTATGGGGGCAGAGAACCTGGTGCCAGGGAGGAAGAAGTTGCTGCTGAGGGTGTTGATGACATGGGGACTGTGGTGGAAGCAGAGGAGTACACAGTGGAAAGCGAGGAAGAGGAGGGGGTGGGAAGGTGTCCATTCCCTGGGGCAGACTGTCTCAAGAGGTCTGAGCCTGTAGAGGGGAACATAGTCTGTAGGTCTGCCAGCGTTTGTCCTGGTCTCTGAAGGAATGACGACCCACCACTGCCGCCCATTAGAAGTGGGTGACTCATGTGCCCTAGGTTGCTCAGAAGGGAGGAAGAGTTCAAACCAACGGGCGGGAAACTGAGCCCGCTGGAGCTCATGGACAGTCCAGGGAAGCGAGCTGCAGAAGAGGTGCGTTTGCTTCCTAAGTTCATGCCTCCCTGGCTTTCAGTACTTTTGCGTTTGGTGCCCAGCATCTCCAAAGCCGAGCTCATGAGGGTGTCACTGTGCTGCCTGCTGAGGTCACTGGTCTGACTGCTTTGAGAGTTGTCCCCGTCCCCGTCCCCTGCTGGTATGGCCGACACAACTGGGGGCGACGGCAGTTCGTTCCCCATACTGGAGGCTTCCTCGCCTGTAGACGAAGTGTAGCGGCTGAGTTCTCTGAGAATCTCAGCACTCAGAGGGGAGGAACACTGCTCCCCATTGGGGGAGCGCCGCTGCTGATCAACAGGGGATGAACAGCCATTACTCACTGGATGGATCAGGGAGCCTTGGGTATCTGTGAGGGGACAGAAAAATACAGTCATGACAGGTTCAGAAATACAAAAGCCTCCAACCACAACATTATAGAAGATATTTCTCATACAACACATACAACACTAAGTATGACTTTATACCTCTTGAAGGAGCAGAGCCTCCAACTGCGGGTCTGCTGATCTTTCCCGATCGAATTGCAAAAATCCTTCCGTCATTTGTCCTAATGTAGGTTCCTGTGTTGGAGGAACGAGTGTTAGAGCCACTCACTGAAGTGATTCATAAGCAAAGAGAAATTGTTGTTCTGCAAATACCTTTAGATCCTCTGATGACATGGATGCTCTCTCCTGCACTAATGCGAGCTTGAACATCCGTTGTGCTGTTAGCTCCTGGGATTACAATATCTGTAGATCCAAACAAAGGTCTTTCAAAACACAGAAATCATTTCTGTTGACAGTGGGGCAGGTGATTTCAACTTTAATATGATGAGTTTTATTTTTAGAATCATACACATTACCGGTTGTGGTGACAATCTTCTGCACGTAGACTCCAGCTTTCTGCAGGAAGTTGACAGGCAGGCTGCCGGCGGAGCTGGAGCCGGGCATGCCCATGCCGACCTGGCGAGGCATCATGGGTATTGGGGTTGACTGGATGGGCCTGACGCTCGCTACAGGCTTGTCATCCGGCCTTGCCATGGCACGCCTGAAAATATGAGCCCTAAATCCATGAACTCACAATCATACATAATCAAGCAGCAGCAATAAAGATGTCCAGCTTCAACCCATGTAATGCTGAGTCTAGAGTGATTTACATGTTTCATACATATTCAGATGCAAACTCTAAAAGCCAGACTGTAGTTGAGGATATGAGCGAGTAATGACCAGAGCTAAACTGTTAGATTACGGCAGAATAAAACGAGGGTAAAATAAAATGTAAAGTCTGAAACTCACCAGCCCCGTTGGTTAAATGCTGGTATGTTGGCGAGCACCTGGTCACTGGTTGGATAATAGGGTGCATATGAAGGACGAGAGTATGGCACAGATGCCCGTTTCTCTTCTTCATAGCTCTTCTTGGCCGCTCTTTTCTCTGCTTTGGTCAGTTTAGACTCCTTCCGGTCCACCAGCAGAGACTCGTGGTGGAAGGGTTGCTATTGACACAAGTGGAACAAGTGAAAATGATTCCACGCAAGAGGATGTTATGGATAAAATAATCAAGTTTCCCTTTATTTTACTTTTCCTCTCCTGCTTATTTATTTCTCCTCAGATGGACTCGGATAGGATTGAGGAGAATGGCAATAATTTCAGGTACGTTTTTAGAGTCTACTATTTATTTGTGGATCTAACAATCAAAACCAAAACTTCCTCTCTTTTAGAGCCCTGGTTCACAGGTAACTGTACCTTAGTGATGAAGTGAGGGAACATCTGACAGGCTTGCTTTATCACTTCCTCAAAGTCATCTAAGGATTCCAGAGAGATTTTGTTGGCACCTTGCTCCTCCTCTACAAAGTGCAGCAAGGACTCCACTTCCTTACGAGTAAAGTTCAGCACTGGGTTCAGGTCATCAACGACACGGTCTACATTTACACACAAACAAACAAGGGATATCCATTTAGATTTTAGTATTGTGCATGTGTGAAAAAGTACTGGATGGGGTTTATTAATAGTTACATGACACAAAAATATTTTCCAGTGATTCAAGCCTTACTGGACTTCACCAAGTTTTAAGACTCATTCTTACCAGACATGCCTTGCTTGGAGACCTGTCTGTCATAGATTTTCCTCTCCAGGGTGTAATCGCAAACAAGGCGGTAAATGTAGCATGGCTTCCTTTGACCATACCGGTACACTCTACACACTGCCTGGGCATCATGACAGGGGTTCCAGGAGGCATCAAACACAACAACACGGTTGGCTCCGATTAGATTTACTCCTAGGCAGCCAGCTCTGGAATGAATAGAAAAAACAAATTTCCCATTAGCGTGTGGAGGGTGTGTGAGAAACTATAACAGAACAGCAGTAGACACAGACCTGGTGGAAAGTAGGAAGACCCATGCCGTGATGTTCTCTGGGTCATTGAACTGATTGATCAGTCGTTCTCTCTCTGTAGCAGAGGTACTCCCATCCAGTCCTGCAGACACAAACATCGGAATGCACCCGTTTAGAGCAAAAGAAATGCAGTGAATGGTGGTGTTAATTTCACTGACTGACAAAAGTAGGAGTTTGTGCTTAATTTTCATAGAGCTTCTCTCAAATGCTTGCTGTTGCTAGGTTACAGAAACCATCCTCTAGTGCTTGTACATCGCTTCACTGTGAATCAACCTGCCAGTGACAGCTGAGACCAATTTCTCCTCCTCCATTGTTGACAGTGTTTCACTCCCTCCTTGCCTTTGACTGGTCAGTGGGAGAGGATGTTTGACAAAAATCTAGTGACTTAATCCGCAAGTCCAAGTGAATGGTTCTACACAAAATGTGCTTTGTCAGGTCATCATGAGCTTGACCTTCGACCAACGAAATCTGATCCATTCATGCTTGAGTCCAAGTAATTCGTATCAAATGAGAGCAAACTCCATCAAGGCATACTTGAGATATCATTTTCACGGTTCTGTGCCATGGCTGCCTGTCGTACACGGAGCAAAGGTGCCATGCAGAGCTGTGAGGTTCCTGTGTTGAAAGCCACAGAGCGGAGAACAGATTGGATTACTCACTGTAGTAATTGAGGTTGCGAATCCAGTTTTGGTTTTGGGTGGCAGAAGTCATTTCTGTTGGAATGGGTCTCTTTGATAAGAAGTCCTCAATGACAGTCAGTGTGGACAAGCTTTGACTAGTGGAAACACAACAGATACAGATAAGAACAGATACGAAAAAGTAAGTAGGATTTGGCATTAAAATGATGTGCGTACGTCACTTTTGTTTTATTTAAACACCATAAGTAAGGCTAAGACTCTTGTTTATAAAAAGGTTCATAAGCTATGGGAGGATTGTAACATTTGTTTTGTCTGTTAAAATCTCAAAAACTCAGATTAATCAGCCAAACATCATGTTCGGTCTACCGGCTCTCTAAGATGCTTAACGTTGGATTTGTGTATAATGAGACGCTGGGCAGACATCTTACCTAAACACCAAAATCTTGTCCCCTCTTCTCACACTCTCATCAATCAAATGAAAGAGCAGAGTCATCTTGGCAGAGTTTTGAAGGACTCCTTCTTGGTAGTTTAACATTATGTTCTTAGCCTAAAGCAAACAAATGGAAAAACAGCAGTTAAATGGCAAAATGCCTTGACTCCAAAAAGGCTTTAAAGCCCAAAGAAAAGACAAACCCCAACATTTGGCAAGTACTCTGATATTTAGTTTAAAGCATTTGGATCCAGGGATGTATACTTAAAGCACACGTACTGCCTTTTTAAAATACAAAGAAATACAGCACGTGTTGGAATTTTGAAAAGTAAAAAGTCATATGCATAAACATTGAATACTTAATTTACTGGAGTTAGAATTGGTCGTGACATACCCATTCATATGTGATGACTTGATTGGCCTTTTCTTGCGAAGGATTGAGTAGTGGCAGGGGGATGTTAACTTTGCTGTTGCTTGAGTCGGCTACTTTGGCTTTGAGGCCAGTACCCGGCGCAGGGCAGCGAGGGTTACCAGTTGAAGTCATGTCATCCAGGTCGAGGTCCTGCTCATTGGCCTGATTCTCCTTCTGCAGGGCTTCGTAGAGGACGTCAGGGTGGTTCCAGATCTGGAGGAATATAGAAATACGTGGGATTAGCAATCCAAAAATGACAAGATTGTAAGACACCAACCCAAAATACTTTAGAGGTAGGAAGGCGCGCCCACCTTGCAACACACACAGAAGGCTTTGAGTGGGTTAAGACCAAGCCAGCCATTGTTTCCAGCTTCTCTGAAGCGTTTCATAAACTCAGTGTACAGTGCCCTCTGAATGGGAGATAGTCGTACTAAGATGACATGCTCCTGTTTAGAGGGAAGCTGGTCCTGCAGCACATCGTGACCCCGTCTGAAAACCAGAAGATCATCAATAAATTAAGAACTGTCCATCAAAGTATTTTTTTATTACCAAATTTCTTTCTAATGTCTGACAGAGAGCTCACCTCTGCACAAAACCTTCCAGCAAGCTGTGCAGCACATGGCTGCGGTAGCGCATGAGGCGGACATCCTGAGGTGTGCTGTCCACGCATTGGCCGTTCAGAATGGGCCGCTCGAACATATTGCTGAACTCTTGCCTCGTGCCTAAAAAGTCAGGTCTGACGAAGTCCACCATGCACCAATACTCAATGAGGTTATTTTGCAATGGGTATCCGGTCAGAACTACTCGACGCCGGGAGCGGATGTTCTTCAGGGCCTGTGATGTGCTGGCATGGTAGTTCTTAATGCGGTGACCCTCATCACATATCACCACATCTGGACCAGGCCGTGCAATGGACTTTTCAATTCCTGGAAAGAGATGAGGGAAGATTGTGAAGTGGACTGTAAAGCCATAGGTACTGTAGATCAAATAATACATGCATAGAACATTTCACTGCTTCTCTTAAACTTTTAAATGACCTTTCATGAGTTCCTGCTGTCTATCCTCTTCATCCAGGTCAATGATGATTGGCCCTGCGGGCTTCTTTGATTTCCTCTTCTTGCCCATAACAAAACTCTTCTTCATGGACAGCAAGCGGTACATCTCATAGCCCATGAGCAACACACCTCCATTTTTAGACCAGTCCTCCACAACCTTGGCCCTGGCCATTGTAGTTCTACAGGGCACACAGTCAGTCAAATTAGCAGTTTAACAATAAAGAGCAAGGTCTCTGTACAAAAACACACAACGGTGCATGTTACGTACTTGTGCTCATCGTTGAGAATGTGGACTTTGAATGTGCGGCCAGTTTGGACTGCAGGGTCAGTGTCAGGGGGGAGGGTTTCTTGAGGTGGAAGCCAGAGGTTAAACTCTGTCATCCAGTTCTGAAGCGTGTTCACCTTGTGTGGAGGAAAAAAAGATTTGTTAATTTGTACTAAATATATAATTGAGAGAAAGTGAGTGAATGCACTATTGACTGCATTGTTTTATTTTTAACAGAGTTCACACTCCATGTACTCACTGGGACAATGGCCAGCACAGTGTGAGCCTCAGTACTCCTCAGCAAGATGTCAATGAAGGAAATGACCTGCAGTGTCTTGCCCAACCCCATGCTGTGAGCTAGGATGCAGCCAAATCCACTGCTGCTCTTATAACGCTCTAGAGACTCGATGAGGTTATCATAGAGAAACCGGATCCCCCCGACCTACAAGATGAAAACAGGAGTATTTGTAAGGCAACAATCTGAACTGTGGGTGTCTCTAACAGAGTTTATATTTTGAGAGTTCAAGAGCAAATGAGATGCTGTGTTTACCTGGTGGGGTTTGACAGCCCTGGCGAGCTGTGGAGCGAGATAAATGTCTTTCTCCTCTGCAGGGTGATTGATGTTTACCAGCACTCGACCCTGGGCGTCAGGCAGGTTCAGAGCATCGTTGATGTGTGCCCCGCTGCTCTCCTCTGAACCGGTGGTGCCATCAGCATCCTCATCAGCCGACTCACTGCTTATCTGCAGGGCATCCTCATCCCCAGAGCTGAGCTCGATTATGTCTGGGTCATAATGAACACTGTGAGAACTCGCTTGATTCTCAAAGTGTTGATTGATTTGGAAATTCCCCTCTCTTACCGTTTCGCATGTCCAAAGCAGGCAAGTTGGGTTCCATTTTGTCATCTTCATCACCGCTGCTGTCCAGGCAGATCACATCCTGCTTCACCACGAGAGCCTGGACCATGTGGGATGCTTCTCCTAAAAATGAAGCAGGGTCCACTGTTGGAAAGATAGGAGGGGAGTGGTGAAAATGACTGTCAAACAGAAATGTGACTGGACACAAAAACCTACATGGTTTACTGAGCAAGCGGCAGTCACCTAGTTGAGAGTCTGGGGCTGGTGTGGGAAAGTCCTTCCTCTGCTGCTCCAGACGTTTACGCCTCTCCATCTCCTCCTGCTGCGCAGCCTTGGTCCCAGACTCCAGCTGATCCTCTTTTAGCAGCTTTCTGTAAACACAGACAAAAAGGGACAGTATAGTATATTATTTTATGGGCATATACAGCTTACTATTAAATTTACTTAATGGGAGTGATCATGGTACCTGATATTTTTCCTCATGTGTCCAGGTTTGGATGGCTTGGATGGTTTAGCGCCTTTTGAAGACTTGGAGGATTTGGTTAATTTAGAGGCTTTTTGTTTCTTGGTTTTGGTGGATGGTGGTTTGCTCATGTTTGCACTTTTGGGGCTGCTGTGAGGCTGAGAGCAGGAGGGAGGTCTTGACGGAGGTCTGGAGGGCGCCCCGGAGGATGGGCGGGATGCTGGCCTAGATGGAGGCTCAGAGGACGGCTCTCCGGAGGTAGCTGAAGCGGAGTCCCTGCCATCCTGGCCACTGGTGGGCCGATCTTAAGAAGAGACAGTATTTCACTTGAAGTTTTAACAGACAACTAAACAAGCACCAACTTCTAATAAAAACTCTACAAACATATTATCAACTGGAAAACACACCATCCCTCTGTGATTCAGAAGGCAATGGATTGCATTAGGTAAAAGGCACAAAAAAACCCAAAAAATAATTTCCTTTCTCACTCACCAACACCATCATCTTCATCATCTCCATCATTTTCATCCTCATCTTCCTCCACATCTTCTTCTTCTTCTTCTTCTTCCTCCTCATCATCCATATACTCCTCTTCACTGTTAAGGCTGGGCTCCAAGTCACTTTCTGAAATCGCCTCTTCAGACATGGCGTCTTGCAGGGCTCTTAAAGTATTACCTACACACCTTCATCAGGAACCCTAACATGACAAAAACAAATTTAATTTACAGTGAAACAACTACTAGCTCTAACTACTATGGGTTTTTTGACACTGTTTCTCTATGAAATTATTATGGACCACTAAATTACTAACATACATATTCTTAATCTACAAGCCCATCATGTTAGACCTAGTTCCAGTTATGCTTTGGTTGCCAAATATAGTTTCAAACAGGAAAAGCACTAATAGCATAATGATGTAATAAAACAACTTGTTACACTTACAGTTTGAAATATACAGAATATTTTGGAAGCAAGACCATTGAGCACTTTGTAGACAAGGATCTAAATGTAAGTTAACATGTCTAAGACAGTGACCTATATCCTACTTTATTGACATCCATTTCTACCTTTCTTAAACTTAGTTTTAAATAGGGGTTGTGTTTCGAACCCTAACCCGAAGCACGTTTACGAGTTTGAGAACACACTGTACATTAATTTAACTGGGTCATGTGGTGGCTCCAGGCACATTGGGGCTACTAATATTGGACTCACACTGTTTACATTAGTGACCATCCCACACTGATTAGACATGTGGGATCGTGGATGAAGGACGGAAGCGCCAACAAGAGCTGGACGCGTAGATATTGCAAATAGAATGGCCACTGGGAATCATCCCTCCCCTCAATGGCCGAGGGTGGAGGCAGGTAGCAGGTAGCCCAAAGCTACCTCTGCATCCCGTGGCTTGCGTCGCTGTTGTTGTTGATGTTGGAGAGCACCGACAACAAGCAGCTGTCGTCACACACAGTGCTTCGTGGCCAAATGCATATGAACATTACTGTTTCCAAAGCTGAGTCAGCACACCAATGTGCTAGCTACTTACACAATAAACGTTATTTCATATGTCGAAAGCACGTAAGCGCCCGTGTCCGTCTGTGCGAGCAAAACAGGGCGAGCTGGTTGCAACCGGGGCGTTGAGGAAAAGAGCCTTTACCGGAGAAGCGGTCGTTCTGTCGACGGTCGCAGCGAGATAACAAACCTAATACTGTGGAAGTGGAGCGAGCACTTTGCTAACGCTAGCCGAAATGAAGGCTAGCTCGGGCGCGTTAAACACAAACACCGGCGTGTAGCTGCAGCTCACCGTGAACGATGCGCTGTTTGTCTTCGCTGGACCCGGGTTTGACCTCGAATAAAGAGCAGTCAGTTCATATCCACCGTGTGTTTATGTAAATGATCTGATAAACGTTGCTAATTTCAATTATTCCTTTTTTTTTCTCCCAGCGTGACCATCAATACCTTCCCCGAAGTTACCTCAAGTAAGGTTCCGGGATGAAAGAGCCCGTCATCCAAGAAACTTTAAGAAAGAGAATGAAATATTTTATGAAGCAGGCCAATACAGCTGAACACTTAAATAATTATTATTTTTTTAAATAATATCTGATGATAATACGACACATCTAATATCTCATTATAGTAACTCTAATCCATCAGAGTTTTTAGAATTGGCCAGAGTAGCCAGTGTGGTTGATTGCATGTACATACATTGATGTTGTTGCTTGAAGATGGAGCCCTGCTTTAAGTAATGTACAAATTAATTAAATTAGAATTTGCATTTGAGTAGCAATGGAAATAAGTTGTTTTAATGTAATTCATTATTGCCGCTGCGCTTCTTATGCAAGATGTTTTGCCAGTGTTGATTTTGCCTTGTATCCCTCTTTTTTTCCTAATTTCAGTGTCTGGATAAATGTATTATAGCCAAACCTTTAAAGCTTTATATGAAACAAGCTTTGATCTTAAAACAACATACTTTTTTGGTTCATGCTCAGAAATCCTTTAAACCCTATACATGACCATACATTTTCTTTAAAAAAGGTGGAAAACATTATCATGTTCTTTCATAATACCATTATAGGCTAATATTAATGTAGTAGCAGTTTGAACACATCACCAATAAATAAGCAGTACATAGCACTTTCAGGAAATAAATTGTCCAGCAGTTTTAGAGCCTTTAGGAAATCAAGCAGTTAACATTTTCACAATTTGAAATCAGGTGTTCTGACGTTTTACTGGTTACACATTAGATGTGTTATCTTAACACTCAAATAAAGTCCAGTTTGTGTGTTACTTTTCACTGAATATTCATTTCTAATGTTACATACATCACATATATTATTATTGCTGCAGCATGATAGCTTTGATTGTCCATGACATTTGCTATATAAATCGAAGTTTTGCTCACACTGCGTGTATATTTATTAGCTGCGCCTTGACAACAGGAAGTCAGAGTTAATGAGCCGGACGCACGTCGCGTGTTGATGACGTCGCTTTGAACGCGGCCAGTTCTGTCTATTGTGTTTATGTTGAGCTCTGCACAGTTGTCTTGTGAATGGACGCAGAGTCGCGGTTAAAGTTTGTTTTCTCCCCTGACGACATGGACTGGAAAACATCCTAGATACCGATCGCCTGTGCTCGCATGCAAACATGAACAAAGGCTGGCTGGAGCTCGAGAGCGACCCGGGTGAGAAATGTCGACACAGACACAACACAGAGCTAACTAACGTTAGCTTACTCATAGACCACACAGAGGGACAGATTGGCGTCGTTAGCACTTTGATTTGTTGATCACGGAAAGCACGTTTAGTCCGCTATAATATTAAAACATTTATAAATAGAGTACCAACGTCCGTTGTATTGTGAGATATGATGATGATAGTAGTACACAAAGGACGAATTACGAGTAGGATTAAAAATAGCTCAGAACAATCATCTGTAATATATTTTAAGTTGGTTGATTTTCTTCCTAAATAAAATGTTGCTTACTTTCAGGGCTGTTCACGCTGCTAGTGGAGGATTTTGGTAAGTAGCTCATTTTCAGCAGCTGAACCTCCTGCTCTGCTTGCAGTGCCAAAAGCCACCACAGAGATCTGGAGTATGAAGATCAATATAACTGGGTGTTTGTTTGCATGTGCACTTATTTTATCAGGTGTGAAAGGTGTCCAGGTAGAGGAAATCTATGATCTGCAAAGCAAATGTCCAAGGTATGTAGCATGGTGCCAGTAATTGGTAATTTCTTGTCAAACCATCACACTACAGTTTTGCAATAAAATTAATGACGTGTAGCTTACAATAATTCTCACATGTTAATGGACTTGTTAAAACAATATGTCTCCAATTCTTGTCATTCTATTTTTCAGTCCTGTCTATGGATTCATCTTCCTGTTCAAGTGGATCGAGGAACGTCGATCCAGGAGGAAAGTCAATACTTTGGTGGATGAGACCTCTGTTATTGATGAAGAAATTGTAAATGATATGTTCTTTGCTCATCAGGTAAGTGTTGGGGCTTGGCAATAAAGAACAAATTATGCACTTTTAGTTAACACAGTTGTAAAATCCTTATTCCTTTTCGCTCCCTCCAGACATTCAGTTTCATTATTCATGTGGTCATGTCTGACAGAAATGCTAAAATAAAATAGTTAATAGATGCTTAATTGGACTTTTTTGGTTTCTGTATTCTTTTTTTTTATCTAGCTGATACCGAATTCCTGTGCCACCCACGCCTTGTTGAGTGTGCTTCTGAACTGCAGTGGTGTTGAGCTTGGCACCACTCTGAGTCGCATGAAGGCTTTCACAAAAGGTTTTAGTCCAGAGGTGAGTTGTGTGTTTGTTGTACTTGTTCACAAAGGTCTGTTCTTTTGTTTTATTTATTTTGTTACATATTCAGAAAGTTAAGAAAATAATAACACTGGGCGGAAAATTAAAATGAAGGTAATTTAAATGTATTTTTTCATTATTTTTCATACCTATTAAATAGACAAAGATAAATTACAAAGAAAAAGAAGAAACAATACAAAATCCCACGAAGCTTCCTAGGATTATTCAAACATATAATGGACCTCAACCTTAATTTAAAATCAGGGGATTTCTTCAATTCATCATCAACCACCATGCCATCTTTTCCTTTCTCTCTGTTTTTCCTCACTCACATTTTCCAATGTGACTTTCAGAGTAAAGGTTATGCAATAGGAAATGCCCCAGAGCTTGCCAGAGCACACAACAGCCATGCCAGGTATGTTACAGCCAGCGTTTCCTTTTTTTTGCAAATGTACTCATTCTCTTTGATACTGTGGGGTTAAAAAAGAGAGGTGGCAGGCTTTGTACATTCATCAGTTTTCTAAGCTCTCTTTCCTTGTTTCTATGGAGACCGGAGCCCAGGCACCTGCCGGAGAAACAGAATGGAATCAGTGCAGTGCGCACCATGGAAGCTTTCCATTTTGTGAGCTATGTCCCAATCAAAGACCGTCTCTTTGAGCTTGATGGACTCAAAGCTTACCCCATTGACCATGGTGAGACTCATAATGACAGAGACCCACTGTGTTCTGTGCTATTTTTCTGTCTGGGACACTTGTTCAATCAATTTGCCCGTACAAAGTTTCCAGATTACATTACATTATATTCCAGGGCCTTGGGGAGAGGAGGAGGAATGGACTGATAAAGCTCGGCGAGTTATCATGGAGAGGATTGGACTGGCCACTGCTGGGTGAGTCCTTAACCAGTTGGCTTAGGCAGAAGTGGTTCAAGATTCTGTTCTTATGCTCCTGCTCTGCTTTGTTACAGTGAGCCATACCATGATATCCGCTTCAACCTGATGGCAGTGGTGCCTGACCGCCGAGTAAAGTACGAGTCCAAATTGGAGATTCTGAAGAGGAACCGACAGACTGTTCTCGAGGGTCTGCAGAAGGTGAGGAAGTGCTTGAGGCTTCATCAATCTGATTTATAGTTCTCGGTGACTCGGTGGCCAAGTTATCGATGTATGATTATATTTATATTGATGGATGATAAAAGTCTGTGAGCATATAATCATGTCAGCATATTACATTTTTATGTAGTGTGACTAAGTGGAAATAAAATAAAAAAAAAAGGAAGAACCAAACCTTAGCCAAGTTAATCTTCTTCCTCATAAATTCTGTTACCGATATAGAAGTGGGGAATATCTTCAGTTTATCTTCAGAATATCTTTCTTTTTATACCTTCCAAACACTGACAGTTGTGGCTTGGAATAATTATATTTTTGGGCTGTCGTCTGTCCTTCCATCTGTCCCATTCTAATGAATGAATGAATGATCTTTAGCAAAAACACTAAGTTGGACACAAGAATGAATTCACTTGATTTTGGGTCCCAGTCCTGAGAAATATTCAGGAAAATGTGTAAAAGGATAAATTAGGAGAGTGAGTTAAAACTAAAATTTGTTTCTGGCTTTTAGTTAACATTATTTTGGGGGGTGCTGGCTCTTAACCGAGGTGGTAATTCTAATTTGAGATGGAGAGTAAAATACTGTGTTATGACTTCAGATGATCCGGCTCACCCAGCCAGAGCTTGTTCATGACAAGAAGGACTCTTCCTCACCTGATGACAGCACCACAGTCATCAAGAAAGAGACAGACGTGGAACCAAATACGACCCTGGGGGCTGATCAGGCATCTCCAGGTATTCAAGTTCAGTTGAATCTTTCTTTGAATTAAATCTTGTAAACTGTGTACATCTCATCAACATGAACACATGGACTTTTGTTTAAGACTCAGTGGACCAGTCTAAGGATACCCCTAGCCCTCCAGGAAACACTAAGGTCATGGGCAAACCAACAGTCCCCTCTGGAGGAGGTACTCAGCAGGCACCAATTGTTCAACGTCTGCCCGCTTTCTTGGACAACCATAACTACGCTAAGTCTCCGATGCAGGTAACAAAAATATTTGAGATGCTGTCAAATGTGTTGATGAATAAATGTCTGTTGATTGTGTGCTCAGGACTTCCAGTAGCACTTTTAATACATTCATTTAACAATTTTCACAAAAGCAGTTCATTAAATCTGTGTAAGACAGACGAAGGACATGCGTCATGTTGCATGTCTCACATGTGATTTTTTTTGATTGGACACTTCTTCTGTAAGACTGATTAACCAATATTTTGATTTTCTTTTACCTTCTCAGTTCTTTAGTCTTTTTAGTCAGTCCCACTTCAAACTGTTTTGGGAAATTTTATTGAAATTCTTAATTGACAGGAGGAGGAGGATCTTGCTGCTGGAGTTGGCCGCTCGCGGATGTTGGGGCCTCCCAAACCACCATACTCCGATGATGAAGATGACTATGAGGATGATGAGGAGCAAGTAACTGGTTCTACCAGCACTTCAAACAGGTTAGTGGTGAGATGTGTGTATATGTGTAGTTTCGCATTGTTGCCTTCTAAAATATATCTCGATGTTTGTCTGTGTCTAGGTTTAGGCGGAAAGCCAGTCTGCGTTCACGACCAGGGCGGGTTGTGGCTGGAATGGAAAGCCAGATTGCTTTGAGTGTCTTGGCTGAGAAACTGAAGAAAGAAGCTCAAAAGAAAGATGCCCTAAATACACCGCTCTCCGTACGTACTGAGGGCCGCACGGGGGGCATTTGCATCACATCTGCTTCACAGCCCTCCCCCACACCCAGCAACGAAAGCACCGACACAGCCTCCGAGATCGGCAGTGCCTTCAACTCCCCCCTGCGGTCTCCTGCACGCTCCCAGGCTGCCACGAGGCCGTCCAGTCCGGTCGCATCCCATCTGTCTCGTGTGCTGTTTGGGGAAGATGAAATGCTCAGGCTGGACTCTAGACATAACCGCGCTGTGAGAGAACTGGGTCCCTCTGTCAGTGTAGCCATGTTACACCTTCAAGAGGATGGAATCATCTACTCTCTGCCCCCGTCTGGTGAGTACTCCTGATTGTTACTGTCGTCCATGTCAGTGCCTCTGCTGAAGTAAGCGTTTGATCACATGCTGTTACCCTCAAAGCAGTTAGTCATGACACTGGAAGTAAACAGTTTCACTAATGTAAACTACTTTTAATCATGCACTTGCTTCTTTTTCTTCTGTACGGTAGATTGTGCTGCTGAGGGTACAAAGCAGCTGGAGAAGATAAAAGAGGAGGAGAAAGCAGGAGTGGTGGCAGGAGAGAAGGAAGGAGAGAAGCAGGGGCCATCTGTGGAGGTGAAAGAAGAGGTGAGCAAGGATGGAGGAGAGGTGAAACCCAGCAATGAAAAACTCCCTGCTACGGATACTGCTGCAGGCAGCAAACCCCCCGGGGAGAAGTATTCACCAAAAGTAAGTCCAGAAAAATCCACTGCGTTTTTATTTACTTTCATATGCTTATCAGCCTGCCTTGATTTCTTATTGTGTCACTCTACCCCCAGTTTTTGCCAATTAGGGGGCTCTTTCCTGAAGCGGTGTCCTAAAAATATCACATAAACCCACAGCAGTTCATCTTATTGTGTCTCTTGCAGGAGCTGCTTGCACTGCTTAAGTGTGTCGAGGCCGACATCGCAAATTACGAGGTGTATCTAAAGGAAGAAGTGGAAAAGAGAAAGAAGTACAAGGTAGGTTTTGTTTACCTGTTATCAGTCCAATATCCCCAGAGTGACAGATGTTGTCATTGTTTTTAATCTGAATGCTTTGTTTTCATTTCTTCAGATTGACGATCAGAGGAGGACACACAATTATGATGAGTTCATCTGCACCTTTATTTCAATGCTGGCCCAAGAAGGTAAATCTTATCACTGCTTTTGAATCAGATCCTTGGCAATGTGGGGAAGTAAAGAGAAAGAAATTAGCCTTACTGCTCGCTGAAGTGGAATATGTTACATGTGTGCTAAATATATGTGCTAAAATGTGTTTTTTTTTTTTTTTTTTTTTTACATTTTGTTTTCCGTGATTTGCTCATTTTTTTTCCTTCGGTATCGTCTGCAGGAATGTTGGCGAGCCTTGTTGAGCAAAACATTTCGGTCCGCCGTCGCCAGGGAGTAAGTATTGGCCGCTTGCACAAACAGAGGAAACCGGATCGCAGGAAACGCTCTCGGCCTTACAAAGCCAAACGCCAGTAATCACAAACAATCATTACACCTGCAAGTGACAGAGGAAAATAAGCTGCTGCCCACCTGAAGCTCTCATTCAGACCCATTATTGTTACATTCTACTCTGAGCCTCAGCGTTGTCATTGAAATCCATCGTGTATTTGATCAGGACTTTTATCCCAGTTTGTAAATATGTACCTCCATTTTAGTCTCAATGTAAATTTTCTTCTCGTGCCAATGCTATCTACAGTTTGTAAATATGAAAAAAGGCATGCCCCCCAACAATGCACCTGGATGCTTTTTTATTGAAACTTACATAGCATCATGCCGTCACTTCAATCCAGTGGATTCTCTTAAACACATCTGTAAATCGTGTAATACACTCTTTGGTGACCCTAAGTCAGACTCTCTTCAGCCGTGTCCCTCTCACGGTGCCAATGAAGTATTTATTGAATGTTTTCACAGAAAAGGTCACACACAGCCTCACTATAGTCAGTGTGAGTAGTTCGCTGTATAACGTAAAAGAAAGCATATTTTTATCACATTCTTCATAGATGCTTTTAATATCAAGAAGAGGTCCTGATGCATTGGCTTTGTTTTCTTCTTTTCATTGGAATGTCCAGTCCACTGAGAGTCTGTATGTATTTCTCTAGAGGTGCTACGAATGAAAATCAAGCTCTTGTGTTATTTTTGTACCCGAACTGGATCTCAAAGTGAGTGAATATTAGATTGGACGTGTGCAGTCTTGTGTTTTGTACATATGTATCTGTTAATGGCTCAATTGTACAATGAGTTCAGTAATTTGTTGTGCTTGCCAATTCATATTATTAATAAAGTCAGTGGAAATACCTTGCTGTTAGCTGGATTTAATTCTTGTGGGGTTTTTTTTCTTTTCGCCTGAATGAAGAGAGGGATCCACGACTATATTATTGTACGTTTTCAACATTTGGCTTACAGCTGTTGGCAAATTCATATTTATTAAAGGATAATGAAAATGACGATTTCTTGAAATACATTTTATTGTAGTGACAGATGGTGTACACTAGGGAGAGCAATCATTCAGAGAGGAAGGAGGTCACATCAGATCTGGCTGTGAGGACATAGCATTGGTATTGTGTTGTGGCTTTGGTGCATGTTTGTACACAGATGCAAGAACGGTCTCATTCTTTACCTTTTTAGATGTTTATGTGTTGGCATGATGATTTTATAATAATGACTCTTTCTCTCTGGCAGAGCAGTAAACTATTCACAGTGGCCTGTATGGGAGCCGGTGCTAAAACAAAATACCCCTCAGCCACACATCTTCAGCGGAGCAGATGTTTGAGTTAAGTAAATCCATTCTGTACTGTTATGTCATCACTGTTTGCCTGTAATTTATTTGGCTGGCTTCATAAAACCTCGTCACACATTTGTGCAATCGCTTAACTTGATGATTTATCTAAACCCAAGCTAACACATTTACTTCTACAACCCAAACGTATCCAATTTGATTTCCCCTGAGTAACCCCCCACCCAAAAATGCATCTGAGAAGCTGAAGCCAATAAATGTTTGTCATCTTAGCTTTGACAGTAACAGCTTAATAGATTTTCCTGAATAGTGAGTGACTCATCAATCAATGAAAAGACTTGTCATCTCAGCTCTAGTGTGATTCATGTGTAAGCAGCTGCTTTGGCAAGAGGTGACATTTTACTAACATCCAGAACTTTTACTATTTCTGATGAAAGAAATTTGTATATTGTCTGTTGGGACTGTAGGAGCAGTACATTACAGACAGGCCGTAAAGAAGATTGTTAAAAAGGCCACATGAGATATGTGGACATAAACAAATATTTTAACAGCATTTGTATAGGAGCGATTCTTTCCAAAGCTTTGTGATCCATATAAAGAGTTAATCACTATCTGTAAGGCTCCCAGTACTCCCAGTGGTCCCCAGTCATGAGGTGTGTGTGCGTGGTGGTGACTCGCTATAAAGAGAGCCGCGGGAGCGCGCACGCACCGGCCTCTCGAGTTCCCACCCATTGCGTCAGCGCGCGTGCTCCGTGCAGGATGCTGAATTGTAGGCGATGATGGCGGAAGAGGAGCAGCGCTGAGTTCCATCCGAGTTTCCACCACAGCTGTAGCAGCACCTTCGACACCGCGTCTCTCCGCGTCGACACCGCTCCCGAGGCGATGGGGAACGAGGCCAGCATGGAAGGGGAGGGACAGGCGGGACAGGCCGGTCCCGCCGTCCCCGCGGCGGGGGCTCCGGCTTCCATTTCAGCACCAGCGGACTCTGGACAGCTCATCAAGCCGAGCAATGGAGCGCCCGCGGGAGGAAGCGCGGCTGCACCCGGCCCGGGGATTAACAGGTAGCCGCGGTAGCTAGGAGGCTGCGGGGCGGAAATCAGGGCGGACACACGGCGTGTCGGGGGCTTCCGTGCATCCGCGCGGCGTAGATATAGGATCAGCCGAGTGCGTGGAGATAGACCTGAATGGGTGCTTAATTATTTATTTCTATATCCTTGTCAACGCAATTCACAGCCCCCCCCCCTTTTCAGACCCGCTCGCCTCTGTTACCGACAGCACCGCCCTGCTAGTGAGTTGGTCGAAGTCAAGTAGGAAAACGTAAAGCAGTCGATGTCGATTCAAGCAACACGTAAATATACTGTGTCTCTGCATACGTGCATTCACACGGTCCAGTGGGGATTTCCACGCCTGTTTTCACGCATCCGTAGTTTAGTATCGTAAAAGATCAAGTCAGTAGTAATCCTTTGCAACAGATCTCAAAGATCTCACAGATCCAAGTGTCCCTTATAGCTGCGGGTGATAAATAAATTAGCAATGCATGCAGATGCACTGGATCTGACGCTGAGAGATCCAGTGGCTTCCATCGCAGGAGCGACTCCCTCAGCATGCCTCGAGGTGAATACCAGTAAATGCTCAGAGTCATTGTGAGCAGACTGATGACAGAGGTGTGTAGGGTGACAGGGCTGCCATCAGACGTCATTGCGAGCACGGGACCGTAACGCAATATGTGCCTCATTTATCAGATCTCAATCCACATCAACATGGAAATTGTTTTTCACTACCGCCAGCAGCACAGAAAAGGCTCATTGCTCCTGGAGGCGTGCTGCTGCATGTCTCCCAGACACGCCAACAATGCTACACACATTATTATGGCACTTACATATATGCATTGTTGGATTGTACGATCAGGCAATGTAGGCTGATAAAAGATTCACCACCCCTCCTCCCCAGAATGTGTTCGTAATTGCATATTAGCCTGTTGGTCTGTGTTTTCTGCGAGGGTGTGTGGAAGGGATTACCCCTCCAACGAGATCTGATGTTGCCTTAATTACACAGTTCAACAGTTGTAGACCTGGATAGGCACATGCGGGATAAGGCAACAGCTGCATCTTGGATTTGCTGCAGCTGCTTACAGTTTTCTCTGTGTGTGCATTTTTAACTGGCATCCATCTAGATCCATAGATCGCTTCATATGTCTTTCACCACAGGCAGATTGCACGATTATGTAAGTGATTGTAAGGTGTATCAGTGAGCTGTGTGTACGCAGAGGCTACCACATGCCTCCAATGTGTACGCAGAGGCTACCACATGCCTCCAACGCTCTGTATTCTGTATTTCCACCGTGGGGCAGGTTTAAAGCACCGTAGCTCCCGTGTAACCTCATGATTCTTTTACATCTCAATGTCTCTGTGGTATATCCACCCTAAGGTGCCTCATAAAAGTGACAGGGAGAACCAAATGTTCAGAGAGACACGCTGAGTGATGGCGGGGAGGGAGGGAGCGAGAGAATGTATCATGTGGCTGATTGTGTCGTTCTTCAGATCATGGCACGTTTTGTCTGGACGTTTCCCGTTCACGGAAAAAAAAAACCTTTGAGAGTGTGAGGAACAAATGAAAGGGTGGCTGGTCGTGAGACTGAAGATAGGAGACTTTCATTTTAATTAAACTGAGCTGCAGCATTCTGAGTTTTTCTATGAATGTGGCATAATAATGTATAGAACCTTATGCAGAAGTGAATGTATGCATTAAGCCAACGTTCTTTATCATTTAATAATTTATTCATTGCAATCCAAGACCACAGGAGACTTTGAAGCTAAGGGAGTCGTCCCATTCTTCTTTTTCTGTAATCATGCTGCATTTTAAGCAATACCACCTTAAAACAAACAGTGATGTGACCCATGTTTACAACAGTGTGCTCATTAGGAGGTGCTGTGGCTCAGGTGCTAGAGCAGGTTGGCCAATATTCCCCAGTTGGCGGTTTGACCCCCACAACACCAGGTTGTGTGAGGAAGGGCGTCTGGCATAAACAACTGACGCCAAATTCAACAAGTGGAAGATGATCTGCTGGGTGACCCCCCCCCACCCCCCCACCCATTGTGGGAGCAGCCAAAACACAATGTTGTCAGCCTATTGTTTGGGATTAATAGCACTTGCTCCATCAGGCAATATCGTATTTTATCAAAATGCTCATTGAGATGCTGCCTTCAGTGTCTGTGGTACTGATGTTATGATGTTAGCCACGTAAATCAATAAGAATCCAAAGAAACCCAGACAAAACTGACTGCCCATTAAAAACCAATGACAAATAATGGGTGTAGTCATGGTTAAGTGTACAGACAGTAGGCTTCATAATTAATTCATCCTCAGCTTTGTACAATATGTAGGCTTCATAAACCAAACCACCGCTCGAACAAATATAGCATCTAAACTGTTCTCAGTGCGCTGACACTATGACAGCTGCACAGCACAAGGAGTTAATGTCTTTTTCAGACAAACTGGCAGAGAAGCGTTGCTGTCCAGATGTCCAAACACAGAAACTGCACTTCAGTTTCTAATTTATCAAACACTACAGCCTTTGTTGCACATTCGTTCTCTGCATGATTCCTTCTCCTTTTGCATGATTTTAGCACAGAGTAGCGTTCGGCTGCATTTCTGAAATCAATCAATGAGGCATCTGTCACCAGTTTTAACAAAAATGACCTACATCAAATCTACAAATGTCCTCCATAACCCTGGTAAAGGGAGCAAAGCTTTTCCAAACACTGTAGCTGTCCAGCAGCCTCAGCATGAATTTATAAATCTGTCCTGACGTCGAGGAATTAAAGTCAGAACTGTCTCTTCTTCAAAAACAACTTTCTCTACAACATTTCACGAAAAAAAAGGAATTTTATGGAAATACCACATGCCTATTAAATGTATTTGAATATGTGTAATTCTGGTGCATCTTCTATTTTTTCTGCTTTGACCTTTAAATTTGACCAAATGGACAGCACCAGATAGATTTTCACTCAGAGGCCTCAGTTACATTTCCAATGGACAGAGGTATAAATCAATAACAAACATGGAGTATTTCCATTATAGGGATACTGATACTCACATGATATGCTGTATATCTGGCTAAAATTAAGCACACTGAGCCTGGTGAATAGTCTAAACATCACACGTCGGATTGTGTTGAATGTCAAGTGTAACCATTTCGCAATGGTTTAAAAAGCACAGGATCTTCCTAACTCCGGGGAACTACCTTGTGTGGACGGAGGTCAGGGTTATGCAGCAGTGATTCACAGTTGATGACATGCTCTGTTCTAAGTCCTTTGTTTCCGTCTTTCTCTCTGTGTACATGCAGGGCTGAGGATGATTGGCACAACAATTACAAGGTCTTAGTTTTTAAAATGGTGGAAATCCACCATTCCACTTTAATTAATGTCTGCAAGGATGAGCAAGACAACCAAAAGTTGACTGCCCTTTCTGATGCACCATTATTGTTTGGGAACACATAAAACCGATGCCTGAACAAATTCGGGGGGGGGGAGAGAAACAAGCCATAAGGAGCACTTCACAGAACTTTAGAGAGGCTGTATAAAATATTCAGCATCGGCCTCTCTGTTGGCTCAATGTTTGAGTAGTCTTACATTTCCAATCGTGAACAACAATAAAATCTTTTAATGGAGTGTGGATCTCACAGCTGAACGATTCCAAATACACCACTCAAGAGGAAGTACTGCTATTGCAGTTACTTACTGGTATTAGAAAAAATAAAATATTATGAACTGTTAATGCAACTCATTTGGAATATATACGAGTAAACCACATTTTATATTTATTTGCGTTACTAAAATCTTACAAGAACTATAAACCAGGCTCCTCCAATAACAAACAAAGTTCTGTGCCTGTCCCACTTCAATCACTACCCCCCCCCTCACCTGCTTCCTCCAGCAATATGAATGATGCTATTTCTGTGTAATATAGGTCAGTGTATATAATATAGTAAGATTATAATTTTGTAATGATTCTGCCTCTTTGTTGAACTTTTGATGGGCTTTTAATTTGTCTGTTTGGGACTTTGTCTTGAATTATATTCTTTATGGACTTCCTTTGAATTTTGGATGTTTTTTGTTTTTTTATTTTAGCCTTTTAACCAAGGTCTTTTATTAACCCCCTTGTGTGTTGTCTTTATCATCTGTTAGACCACCGCCATCAGACCCAGGACCAAAAGCAGGAGTCCAGAGCGGTCACGGGACAGGGGACAGGTTAGCCTCCCATGATACCCCTCAGAGCGCCGGACATCAAGGAGAGCAGGGCCAGGGTCATGTGGCCAGGAGGAATCTGCAGGTGGACGTGGGCAGCAACAGGACTGGGAGGTCCCCTTCTGTGTCCCCAGACCGAGGCAGCGTCCCCACCTCTCCTTACTCTGTGCCTCAGATCGCGCCCATGCCCAGCAGCAAACTGTGCCCCGTCTGCAAAACAACCGACCTGATGGGCGCCGGGGAAGACAACGTCAACACCTGCACGCAGTGCCGCTCCATGGTGTGCAACCAGTGTGGCTTCAACCCCAACCCTCACCTCACAGAGGTAAGTGCTCAACTTCCCAAGGAACTCATTTAGCTTTTAGCTTTTGACATTTTCTGTGGTACTCCATAATAACAAAGTTCTACACCAGGCGCTCAGGTATTTGGTAACACAATTCACCTTTGTGCAAAAATGACTCATTTGGACCATTATGTAAACTCTTCTAAGTCTCCGTTCTGCGTTAGGGTTGGCGGTTTTACTTTTTATTTTCCTCCAGTCTGAGTCTCTGATCCATATCAGCAGAATCTCTGAGTTACCATCTGCCATGATGCATTCAGATGGAAAACAAAAACATCTGAAACCCTGTGAAAAAAAAAAAAAAACTTTTGTGCAATTGGCTGCACAAACAGGCTCAGAATGAACTGAGGCATATGTTTTTACAAAGTGGCCAAAGGCTGAAGAGAATAGAGGCGATAGGGTGTTTCTCGCTTAATCAGGCATGTGTTTTTCTAAATGAAATAATAATGAAAATAAATAACTGTCTTTAGAAAACCAGGATACCTGTCAAAGTCACTGTGATGTTGAGGTGACTGACAAACAGGAACACAGATCTTCGGGCCTTCAGGCTTTGTTGGGGCGTAGCATGTATTTCCCCAGTGTTCTGTTCTATACATAGACACGTATGAGTCATGTCTGGCGCTTCACACAGACCGATGTTGATTGTGACAGCCTTTTAATTTCCGAGCTATGCATTTGCTTCCCTCCCAGCTGTGTCTCAGCCCTACCCATAGCACCCATGGAAGGCGAGAAGTGGTATTGTTTGGAATATTATATCCAGAACTTAACTTCCGCAGAAATCTGATGAAGCATGTTGAGAGGAATTCAGAGACTCTTACAGTGAGTGTGCATTTAAAACATTTTAATCAAAGTGGGTGATTCAGGTGCCACATTTCGGGCTCAATTTGCACTGAGGTAATTATTTCTCATTGACATTTTTTGAGTAATGCTGGCGATGACTTTAATTATTTCTGCGTTGGCTGTGACTGGCTCTCAGGCTGAACTGCATCAGCTGAGTCAGGATGTGAATCAGTCGCATCGGGGGTGGGGAACTTTGCCGTTGTTCACCCGGACTGATGGTACCGTTTAATGAGCTTTCATCCCCAAAGACCTGGTTAACCCTCTTATCCTGTTTTTATGTATTGGTCACTTCCTTTTTGCGGTTATGAATAGCACTATATGTTCCTTTATACCAGCTCAGTGAGGTGTCACTCAATTTTCCGGGACAAAATGTTTTTATAACGCCACACCACATTTCCGCATCATTCACAATTTAAACACTCCTTTCTGTTAGCAGGTAGCTGATGAAGCCTCTTGCTATTCATCCCAGAATAAATCACATGCCTAATTTGAATTAGCCTATGCTTCAATGTTACTGTGAGTCAAGTGTGGCTTTGTCACCCGTCACACAGTTTCACATCAGCACCGGTGAGTCACGTTGCTCAGTGCAACCAAGATGGTATTCAAGCTGACCTGCAGGTTGGGCAGACGCAAGTATGTAGGGGTACATGCTCGGTTTCTCACCGAGAAAAAAGGAGAAGACTAATGAGTGTGCGTGAGCCCGTGCACCTGTGTCCGTGAATGCAGCACAACGCTGGAAAGAGGAAGCTTTAGGAAATAGAATAAAGAACAGATGATGGCAGCGAGCGAAGGAGAACCTGGCAGTAAAAAGAACAGTGGAGGTGGATGTTGTGAGTATATTTCAGCTCAGCCTTGGTGAGCTTGTCAGATGTTGACAGGGAGAGAGAGAGAGAGAGAGAGAGACTGACAGACAGAGACACGGAGGAAAAAATGCTCAGCCTCTGGAGACCTGAAGATTTACCCCCCTAACCTACTTAACATGGATCAGGCCTTCTGCCTCACTGCAGCGTATCTAACGCAGTCTTATCACTCCCTCTGAAATTGATGATGACCACGCTGTTGCAGATCAAGGTGATGATAACACAGATGATGACTGGAATTACGATTACAGTGATGGTGAGGACGGAGCGGGAAAGACAGACAGCTGTGCAGAGAAAGTTTAGATGGAAACTTTCTCCTAAATAGAAAGCGGCCCTGTGATTCGAGCAGATCAAAATGAAGGTATACGATTTTCATCAAGTTCTAAAAAACAGTCTTTTGTATGTGACATCGAAGTAAACAATGTGACTGTTGTAACTGCGCTAGATGTTGGGGTTTTTTTTCCACATAGCTACAGTCACTGACCTATTGCAGTTCCAGTGTTCCTCTCTGTTTACAATTACTCCACTTCACACACTGATTGATCTGATCCAGATTACAGGGATAAAATGAGCTGTAACCTGTTATCAAAGCAGATTTCCCACAAATTACAGGAACAAGTCAGTGGTGATGAAAGTGTTTAGAACCAGGCGCGAATCCATGTTTGGATCCGTCTTCTAATTCCAGAAATCTCGTTGTATTGGCCTCACGTATGATATTGTTTGGTCCAGTGTGTAACATTTAGGTTGAAATAAACTATTGGTGGAAATTGTGTGTAGAATAATCCTCAAGATGTTTTCACTATATAGTTTCATGTAAATGGTATGAATTGTAGTTTATTTACTCCAGGTGACAACTGGAGCTACAGGTTCTTTTTCTTATTTGGCCGGGGAGGATGAGATGAGGGGTGTTCAGCTGCAACATGCAAATTCAGTTTCTACACACTGCCCCTTTTACAGCTTCAGTGGTGTGACTGAAACTGTAGGTGTGCGCAGTTACAAGTTGTCACCGTTTCATAACCATAAGAAATGTAAAATCGATGATATCTGACTGTGGCCTGCACAGCCTACATTTGTGTGTGTTGTGCAATGAGATCTCCTTTCACGAGTAACGTTTTGTGTGTGTGAGCTTGTTTGTGTGTGAGACCCACTTAACTGAAACCTTCGCTGAGAAGAAGGAACAGACGAAACAGCCAAAAAAAAAACTCAGTCGGAGGAGTTCAGAGCGGTTTCTGACCGGCACTGATGCAGCGACTGACATGCTGACCTCTGATTTTCTCTGGCAATAATAGTGGCAGGAGTTTGATTTAAGACATTTTGTGATGACATGAGGAAGCCAGACGGAGTCAGAAAAAACGAGACAGAGGGGAAGATGGAGACTAAACAACAGAGTACGGAGCGATATCGACAGCACCACAGACACCGCCATGTCAATGCCCTCTCCGACACTGTTCTCCCACCATCATACATTGGAACATCTGCTTTATAATTGGTCCAATTTCTATTTATAGACCCTACCCTCCTTCTGTCTGCAGTGATGGCCTGGTCCTGAGGAGCCACAGCTAAGAGAGAGAAAGAGAGGGAGGAGAAGGAGCAGGAGCTGTGTGGTTGCAGGGGGAGACAGAACAGCAGAGGGAAAAGCATCATCATAAATTAACCATGATAGCCAGAGTGTTCATACTGACGCTCTGCAACACTGCATTGATTCAGCGCCGCGAAATACATGCAGCGAGTTGTGCTTCTCCCGTAATGAAGGCATCAGCCAAAACACTGGAGAGGGGTTTAAAATCGTCTTGGAGGAAGTTGTAAAATTGTTACTTTTTATTGCATTTGAGTTCTTTGGAATTATTTATTTATCTTTTGTTTTGTAGATGATTTTCAATCCCTTGCCACGCAGCCTGCACATCATTTGAGCGCTCTCTAGATATATCAGGACGCCCAGTTAAAGCTGAACGCGTAACCAGAAGCACAATGAACCATGTGAACAGGGAATACAAAACAATATTCATCTTATCTACTTCCTACTTCCTCTGCGTGTGGTGCTTTGCTCGGTCGATGTGTGTCTCTGAAACTTACAGGAAAACAAATGATCTCAGATATGAACCACGGGTCTGCGCAGTAACCGTGATAGCAATGTCATGCCGATATAGTTGCTAGATAATTAGTCCTGCAATGGGGAAATTTGCCACCAACCAATCACGAGTCAGTTTCAGCTGTCAATCACGGTTTTTAAACACAGTTTTAACAGCATTAAATCCCATCCGCTAACATGGAGGAGATGGGGTTTGTGATCCAGCCACAAGGAGGCAATCACGTTGCTTTAGTTACTCAGTGTTACATCATCCAGCTGAATGCAGTCTATGTGTGTCACCCATAGACTTTAGAGACATAATAAGGCGTTGTTAGTCGATGGGTGTGTTTAAACGATGTCCCACTGCAGGGAAAAAAAAAGAGAGATCACAGACACAAACAGAGGGAGGGTGACCTCGTCTGCTCAGGACGCTTTACACCACTTCATCTCTTCACAGAAAATAGTTGCTTGGCTGCTATATCAGTAAAATCTCTTTTATATAACCTTTAACCAACAATCTCACAACCTTAAGGAAACTGAGGAATACTTCTAACAGATGGCTCCCACACAAAAGACTGTGAAGAAGCGCTCTATAAATCTCCTCCTACCCGTCCAAAATAAATCAAGTAGGTGGCCACAGTTGACCAGTGGAAACAAACCAAAAACAGCATTATTTATTTTTGCCTCCTTTCAAAGTTGGAAATCCAAAAACTGAGATTTGATGAAATAATTTTGCATGGATAATTTTGTGTGGATACTTCTGTTACTATCTGCATAAGAATGCCAATAAATTAAAAAAAAACAACAACAACAACAAAAAAAACGAATAGCTGATGCATTTTGGTCAATTTGTTCTCCCTTTAGTGCTAAATGTAAAGCTCTGAGTGTAACATCCAGAAATAGTTTTCAACCTACTGGTATTTTCTTCTGTGACTAGTAGCTGGAGTGAGTCACACTGATGTTCAGTCAGTCGAATAATCTATCAGCCCCCTCCTCGTGTAGAAACTGCACATGTACAGCTGTGGAATACACAGTTATACTGCAGACCACCCTCCATATCAGAGCTCTGCTGTTGTCTAATCCCAAGGCCCAGAATTGATTTTCTCCGGCTGCTACAATAACAATAACCTGTGAGAACAAGCTGTCCGTGGTGTCAGGTGTGAAAACGTTCCGTTACATTGTGCACTTGAAGGCAGCCTTGTAGGTCGTGAATGTAGGCGGGCTTAAGTAGTGACACTGAGAGATCCTTCATTTCTTCCTGTGTTCATATTTTCTGGAAGTTTCTTTACTGAAGGATAAATAATGGCTAAATAAAAATAAAATATCCACCAAACTGTTGTGACCATATTAGTGAGGGATAAGTCCATTATACCTCAAGGGAAGCCGGAGCCTACTACCTAATCCTCTCAAATTAATTCAGATATTTAGGATCACACATCTTTAATCCCTGCCTAACTTTGCATTCTTTGGCTCAAGAGATTTAGTGGCATTCAGATCCGGTGAAGTGACAACGGCAGTGGATTGTATTATGGATCCCTCTCTGTACAGGCGTGAGCGTCGTGTGCTTCATGCGGAGATGAGCAGTGAATGACGGCGATGTCCATCCGACATTCATGCTCTCAGAAAATTAAAGTAGTTGGTGAGGATGTGATTTCATGGTTTCTCCCTAACAAAGTTTTCTTCATACTTCACATTCTAGTTCAGACCCCTTGAGATGGAAAATTTGAGGGAAATCTCAGTAACACTGTCATCATTTATTCTTACTTTCCTCTCAACTGTTGTTCCTGTTTTTTTTTTTAGAAACTGAATCGGATCTGCTCTCTGGAGGCTGAGGTGTGTGTCTAAAAAATTGTGAAGAAGTTGAATAAATTAAAAACATATCCTCTTTGTCTTTAGGAGATGACGTGCTGGAGTCTTACTGAGAGAGAAAAGGCAGCTTAATTTTCTGTAAGGACAAAGTCAGCCACGGTTTCAACCTTGGCTTCGCATCGCAACATTTAGTGAGTTCGCAGCTAAGCCTCTTCCGCTGAGACGTAATAACCTGCAAGATACAAAGTTTTAAAGTGCAGAAGTCTGACTCCACAGATGACACCTATTGATTTGGAGATGCTGTAACTCACTGTGAAATATACCACTGTGTGGCTGACAGCATCTTACACAGTGCACTAAACTGTATTCACACACAGGGACTTTAAGGACAGACAGTCTGAAATGGGTTAGAAATCCAGTTGATGCACTACGGCTCAATTTTGTATATACCAAAATATTTTGCAGCAACGACTGCCAGAAACGAAATCTGGGACACAGGTTTAATTATTACCTCATAAATCACTGCATTTAGAGTCTCAGCTCACCGCTCTCCTGCAAAGAATAGTAAGATCATCACATTTTGTCTGTGTCAAACTATGTATAGGCCCACATGCTCCTCTCGACGCCATTTATCTAACTTAGACACACATTAGAAGCTCACACTGCAACAATATGGTGATTTGACATTTATTTTGTATGCAAGTCAAGTTAACCTAAGCGCAAATAGCTCACAGTGTTTGTCAGCATCATTATTACGCTCTGGCATTGTCTCAAACTGCAGAAGGCAGTGCACTGACTGCTGTTCACTGTACATCATTTCAGACACGGTAGGGTTGTACAAAATCAAACAAGGCCACCTAACCCTTACCACAGATTATGATGAGTATTTATTTGCTGGCTGCTTTTCTCATCTGACATGAAAAATTAGCATCCGAGCTTCTTGTTTGCGCGTCGTTTTTGAGCTATCATGGAAATTCCTTTCATTTTCACTGGTTACTATTTCACACGCCTGAAAATATGCTGGTGGCCCATCTCTTTCCTGTTTTCATCACTGCCCTGACCCCGGACGCTGAACAGGGGCAAGACTGTCTTGTCAACTGAACTGCAGTTAGACTGGATGAGAAAGTTTTTAATAAATGTTTTTTCAGTTGAAGTGATGCACGAAACTTTAGCATTGGCTGTTTAAGGATTCGTCACAGCGCGATGGTTCCTGGGATAGGTTGGTCCGGGAAGGATCCATCCATTGGAACCTTTGTGTCTCAGAAACGAAAGGACGCATATGCAAGGCTGTTCCATTTGGGAGAATGGGACAGTGTCGATGGGTACCTGTGAATTGAATTGAGACACCGCTTAGAACAACAGCATGTTTCATTTGATATCGTGCACTACCCCTCTGCTAATTGCCAGCAGCTTTAGTGATGCCACGACTCCCTGCTGTGCCTCACACTGCAGCAGCACACCTGGGGAGAGACATTCAAGAAGCAGCATGAATCTTCCAAATAATCTTCCCCAAAACCACCCTGTCTCTCTTCCATAGCTGAACCTCTGCTCTTCCATCTTTGGCAACATTTTGTAAGGTAAAACAGACGTCTTATATTAAGTAGTGGTGTGTCAAGCTGGGGTTTGAGTTGAGGAGAAGCAGGGAGAGTAGTTGACAGGAAAAGAGAGGTACTGGGAGGAATTTCAATGTCTTCTTGGCTCTATTGGTGAGAATTGATAAACCGTTGCATTCCAAGCATCCTGATCCCCAAACTGCAGTGCTCAGCAGCGGTGCGTACTGCATGATGATACTGCATTGTGATCTCCGAGACAGAGCTCCTCTCTCAGTCAGTTCTCCTGTTCGGCTAAAGTACGTCTCTGTATCTCCGAGCCGGTTCCTCACCCGGCTTTCTTGGGAATGATGGAGCGCATGATGTCTCACACCTGTCAAAAAGTGCACACTGCAGGAGAAAGAGAGGAACACTTTGTGCACCTGTGTGATGTATGCAGTGTTACATCTTCCATAGTGAGTGTGTGTGTGTGTGTGTGTGTGTAATTCCTTATTTATAGGACTCCAGGTTATTATACATGTACTTATTCTAATAATTTGGAGTTGATTTGGCATTAACTGATCTTGTAGCCTATCTGCTGTCATGCCCTCAATTTAATTTTACTGAGCAAAAATCCATAAAGTATTATCTTTTTCTCAAGTTTAGGGAGCTCTGACTGCCCCAAAAATCAATGGATTAATGCAGGAAATTATCCCTATATTAACTGATAATCACAAATTATCTTATCTGGTTTCAAATCAGCATATAAATCAGAATGTATATATGTGTACAAAAGGATGCTCTGCTCTCATTATTTGATCCATATCCAAGTCTCTGTGGGTTCTTGCTTCTAAAAGGATCTATTTTTGGCACAGAGTTGTTCTCCTTGGATCCTCAGCTCGAGCATCCTGTAGGCAAATGCTGAGTTCTCACATGTCTGCAGGATCTGCTCCCAGCTCACGACCATTGATATGCACAAATGTAAACACACTATATACAATGTATACTGCATATAAATCTGAAGCAGTAATTAGATCCTCATCCCAAGGCAGGACGATCGATGTGATGCTGAGGAGAGGGAGTTTGAGAAGTGATGATATGTGAGAGATTCAGATGAGAAGCAGAAGTAGATGAGATGAAGAGGGACAAGATGGAGGGCTGTAACAGAGAAGTGACGGAGAATGAGGGCAGGAGACAGAGAGTGTGCACTGCACTTGTTTTTTGCTGATACAGATCAGATTTCATAGAGAACCACATGATTGCCTCATATAACAAGGGCGAAGCAGAGAGGAATGAGATGGAGGAAAACAGAAACATGATGGAATTGATAAACAGCTGCTTGCCCTCCCTGCAGCTGCTTTCTTAGTTTTTCTGCTTATTTCCTTCCTCCAGAGGTTTTTGATATGATTATCCTAACTGTAATTTGGAAGGGAAAAAATGAAATATCAAGGACAACAGCAATGATTGAAAGAGGAGTTCCTAGTCATGAGTCCCTGATTGGATAAGGACTGTTCCGGTGCTGAGTCGCGTGAGTGTCGGCTTATTTCACTGTCCACGTTACTCAGACCGTCCCCAGGGTTCACCTCTGCTCTCGGTGTCTGTTTCCCCTGACTGACAGTGAGAATCATGAAGTCATCACTCCTTCTGCTGGCAGGGGGCCAGGCACAGGGTTAAGATGCTGCTGAGCCTGTGACTTACGCTGTCACCACTGACTTACTGAATGACTGACTGAGACCCACTGTCGGGCTGGTGGAGTTGCTTCTGAACATTTTACATGAGGACACATGCACAAGAGATCAAACACATTGTAATACCTTTATTTAAGTAACAGAGCATGGACGAAGTAAGTCCACATGTCAACTTGTATTTGCTTGTTTTTATTTCAAGGAATGTAGGTCACCGTGGGTCATCCATCAGGGCAATCGTGACGACTGGACAAAGCACTATATAAATGTTTATTGTCCATGAGGATTGGTCAAAAGGAGGCAAGTCGCCAGTTCAGTTACACTTTTACGCCACTTCATCAAGGAGTCCACCACTGGAGGCCGGAGAAATGAGCTGGGTGCTTGACCTCTGCATCATTACCCACTGATGAATGTTCTGAGTGGTTCAAATGGCAAATAATTATTGATGAATAGTGAAGTGTAACAAAGGACTCTATAGTCTGACCCACAGATAGGCTTAAGTTTCTGTTTAAACAGACTTTGTTGTTTGATTAAAAGTCACAACACAGTGTTGACTCATGTCCAGCAGTGAGGGGGCAGCAGCTATGCTAGTTCACATAAAATGTGTCGATTATGCCGTATTCTGCCGATAATATCAGGAACGTGTGGTTACATATAGCCATGGGGCTGTCACCTCCTTCTATCTTGCAGCCTTCCTAGGTGACAGTGTAGCTCAGAAAATGGAGAACAAAGCAGAAAGGAGGAGCAAACGGCACAAAGGAAACGATAGCGGCAGGAGCATCAAGAGGAGAATGGTGGGAGGATTTTATGAGGAAGGGAGCATGTTGTGTAATGAGAGGCAGAGCGAGCGAACAAAAACGAGCACACAGAAGATGTGAGGGACGATTACAAAACCATGGGCGGCAACTTTTTTTTATCAAAGAAATCTCAAGTTCTTCCATCTGTTACATTTTCTCCATGTTTGTTTGCGGGCAAATCTTGTTTACCAATCATGCCTGTGCGGCACGAGGCACGAGGATGCTTAAATCCCTCCTCAGTGAGATATTTAACATCGTTCACAATTGTCGTTTCATTCAATCATTTTCCAAACCGAATTTTCCCCATTAAGACCAGGCTGGAGGCTATCCCAGCATGCATCGGAGGAAGGAGGGGTAAGGGAAGGCTGCCAGTCTGTCACATAAACAGAGCAGCATGCTTATTTTCACACACAGGCAATTTAAAGGTTTTTAGTTAATCTCTCTAGGATCTTATTGGACAGTGGAAAGGAAGTGGAACATCCATGAATGAAAGACAATGAAAGCATAATATGAAATTCAGGGAAATCAGTGAAGCATTTTTCAAGTGATGGCTAACAGCTAACCCACTTGGCTCGGTCCAAACACAACAAATCTTAAGGGGTTTAAACGCTCTTTGAACGCTGGCTATTGTCCTGAAATGTTCATTCAGTATATTCATGTTGTTTTATATTCTTCTTCCCAGGTACAAGAGTGGCTCTGTCTGAACTGTCAGATGCAGAGGGCGTTGGGGATGGACATGACCACACCGCGCTCCAAGAGTCAGCAACAGATACACTCTCCTTCTCACCCAGCCAAACCAGAACTTAAACCCGTAGCTTCGAGTCAGCCTGCGACCCCAACACATGCCCCTCCTCAGTCACAGCCTCCAGCACAGGCTCACCCAGTGCCTGGCCCTACCAAACAGACTGGCCCAGCTGCCCCGAGTCAGCAACAAGTTAAGATCCCTCCAGGGGCTGTCCCTCTTCCCAGCATGGCCAAGGCCCCATCCCAGCCCGATCTGTCCCGAAACTCTCCCGCCCACCATCCACAGCACCCACGCCAGGACCAGACTCGCAGTGCGGGGAGCTCCCCTTCCCGGCAGGCCCCACCTCCAGAGCAGACTTTTGGGAAGTTGTTTGGCTTTGGTGCGTCTCTCCTTAACCAAGCCAGCACTCTCATATCCGAGACTACTCAACCCCAACAGCAGCCCCCAAAACCCTCGCCCAAACCAGGAGGACCTCCCGGTCCCGGTCCCGGTCCCGGTCCTGTGGCGAATAAACCCTCAGGGCCTGCACAACAAGGGCCTCATACCCCCACTCAGCAGCAACAGCAGCACCCTGCTCCACAGGCCTCCAAGCCCAAACCTTGTTGTCCTCTCTGCAAGACAAACCTCAACGTAGGCATCGCAGCAGAGCAGCCCAACTACAACACCTGCACACAGTGCCACTCCCAAGTGTGCAACATGTGTGGATTCAATCCCACTCCACACCTCGTCGAGGTAAGACTTTGATTTGATCTGTCTGGCTTTCAGTGGGGTGTAATAAAGCGTCCTTCGATGTGCAGCAGCCTGCAGACCATGGATTTTCTAAATGAAATGATTCATTGATGTGTTTCTGTGAAAAATGCTGTGTCACAGTGCAGTTCAGTGGGTTTGGTCATTATCCATTTGTGGCTGCCTGGTCGAGGAGTGAATAGGTGCATTTTACAGTGATTTCCTTTGTGCATTAATCAAGTATTTGGCTTCAGGGGCCAACATTTGCCTCTGTGTGCTCTGTCTCTGCGGTTCTTTATGATCCCTTTATTGTATGTCTGTGGTGGTTCTATTGTTTGTTTGTGTCTTTTAAGAAACGTCCATCATTTCTCAGAGGGATTAACGCAGTTTTAAAAAAATATATATTTCATTCAAAGAAGTATATTGTGATTTCTACCCAGCAGGTTCTGGTGAGGCCTGTACGCACATGCACAGCTTTCTGTAAGCCTCTTGTCTGTCCTCTCTCTCTCTCTCTCTCTCCTCTGCTCTGTTCTTCTCTGTCAGAGTCTTTCATGTTGCCTAGACCAGGCTGTGACTCACCTCTACCCATGTGCGCTCTACCGTTGGAGCTCCATCGAAATACATAGCCGATCTACAGGAAATGGAGCCTAATCAAGTTCAATTTAATGGATAATCTTAGTATTGATTTGTCACATCCAGGGGTCAGCTGAGGGTGTATTCCTCCCTTAAGTGCTCCATTGTCCTCTGTCATGGTGGGAATCCGGTTAGTAAGAACAGAGACTTGCAGTGACTTCCAGAGCCCGGCAATAACACAGTTTAATTATGCAAATCAAGTCCAATTGAATGATAGCAGTAATAACAGGCTTTCTGCAGAGCACTGGCTTTTTATGCACACGCCTCGTCTTCCCTGACATCTGGTTGTCACAGGCACTAGCACAGCACCATTCATAGATCGCCATGGAAACAGAGAGATCATTTGTTGGGCAGATGTCCCTCTCATGTTTGGCTGCTGAGATGCTGAGAGTCCACAACAACTTTTAAGGCTGGTGTGATGTGATTTCTGCTCGCACGTTGGCGGCTCGATCCAGCATAAGGAGCATTCATTCCAAGCCTGTTAACAGTTTTTGCTGTCTTTCCATGTGAGCTGTCGGGCGGGTCGCTTCATAACCGCTGAGAACACTTTGGACATAGTGTGAGGCTTTGTACTTTGAGTCCAGCATTCTCAGCTCGATTTCCACAGCCAAGTTTGGCACATTCATCCTCCTCATCGTCTCTTAATGTCCTCTAACTTTTCCCTCTCGCTGCGTCTGTGTTTTTCCCTGCTTATTGCAGACAGAATCCTAATCATCTCTCCCTCTTCACAGAGGGAAGGCATGTGAATCATTTCTTCATATGTGCTGTTGGTTCCTGAGTTTCATGGAGCATCTTGATAAAGATGATAGAATTAAGAGTCCTTTGAGTTTCACCTCATAGGCCAAAAATACTGAGTTCATTTTGACTTAATTGACAATAACAGATGATTGGATTGGATCATTGATGTTTAATTTATTTTGATAATTTATTGTTGTCAACAAAACATTTGATAAAGAGGCTTCATGGTGAAAGAAGAACATGTCATTCGTGAGTTTTATAGTTTCCAGGTAACAATGGGGGTCTGTGGCACATCTCTGGGAAGCTATAACTTATTACTTACTTTACAAACCAGTCAACTTGCAGTTTCCTTCATCTTGTCTCCAGTCTCATCCATAATATGTAGTAAGATGATTAAAAAGGAAAATAAGTTATTCATGTGTTTGCACAATGTTATGAAGTCAGAGGGTTTGCCTTTGACTGTTTTGACCTTAAAAGATGTCGCTTCACCGTTTGATCTTCTTGTCATAATTGGTTTGTAGATATTTTAGCGGAGGCTACACGGACACAAACACACAAAGCAACCTTTGCCCTTTGACCTCTCAATTCGAATCAGTTCATGCTTGAGTTCATCTCATTATTTTTGCCATTTGAAAAAATATCCCCTCAAGGCTGAAGTAAGAAATGTCTGTTTTCAGTTAACAGTAAACAAAGCCCTGAAGTGCTATGATGTTCATGACTTCCTATGTGTCTGTAATAAAAATCCTGTGATGGAATTCCTCGCAACTACTTTTAAAAATGATTTGCAGCTTTTGAAAATGTTGCAGATATTCATGAAAATGAATTTTCTGCCGCTCTATAAGTGTCACAATGCATAATTCATTCAAAACAAATTAGGCTGAGCTGCATCATGTGAGGGAAAATAGTCGTCCCCTTTTTGAATCTGTGATGAGACGACGAGCGTCTGTGTGAGAGCGAGTGGAAGAACGGAGGAGGAGGAGGAGGAGGAGTGGAAAGAGGTGATAGATTGAGAAGGAGGAGGAGGAGGGAGGGAGAGAGTGAGAACCAGAGATAATGAGTGAGAGGAAGCCAACGGTTTGTTACGTTGTGGAATATTTCACATCAATTAGTGCTGAAAGTCATGTGTGGCTCTGGGTAAATAAGATGTCCTTGTTTTGGGACGGATTCCTCGCCCATTATGCTTCTCAAGGAGATTAAACCAACCTTCTGTCATCGTCGGCTCCCCAGAGTTTGGTCATAAATAGAACACGGAACGTTCTCACTGGGGAGCTTGATTTACAGGATGCTGCATGTAAACCGCCGCTCCCTGAATCAGTCTACCTTTGTGTCACAGGCTGCTCCTGCCCACTGAAGCAGCTAAAACCAAGCCCGAGCTCCTTCCTGACTGTAAATACATGTCGAGGTGTGTCTGACACAATGCATTACATCTCTGTCCACAGCAGGGTCACTATAATAGAATTTCTCCACCATTGGTTTGGGGCAGTGGTTCTGATCTGAACTCTATTACCATGAATTAAGGACGTGTCCACAGTTTATAATGAGATGGAAGCCTTGTGTGGATCATTAGTGAAAGGGCTGAATTCCTTACAGAACTGCGGAGAAGCTGAAAACAGAAGGGGGAGGTAGTGTCATAAATAGTTAATGCAATGTGAAGCAGCAGGAGAGCTGTATTTGATTCCGTATGTCACATAAGGTCAGTGTGTGTTGATGTGTGTGTGCGTGTGTGTGTGGCAGGTGAAATGCATACATGCAGGTAAAAGGTCGGCTATTTGTGAGGGTTTGTTTATAGCAGAAGTACATGTTAAGCTCACATGATTAACACTCACAGAACATGCGGTTCTTTATCAGGAAAAATGTTCACATCTGACATATTATTCAGACTTCCTGAAGCAAACTCCTGAAGCTGAAACTAGATTAATTCCTTCATTCACACTTTCCTGCTTGGCCTAAACTCACAATTTCATGTACGAGAACGAGAACTCAAATGTCTCATCTCCCAGAATATTAAAGTGGATCGGCCATACTAGAGTTTAATATTAGTGCATCCAGGTAAGAAGTCGGCAGAGTAAAGTTCTGCTGCGGCCTGTCCTGGTCTCTGAAGTTTAAATAACTTTTTCCACCTTGCCATGTTTACCAACAAGTGACTAATTTTACATTCATTCTGCGTTGCGCTGTATACGATAAAGCCATATATGGCCACCGGGCACCTGTACTACAGGTTTTATCTGGTTTTAATGTGACCGAAAGAGCAATCTCATGGTCTCACTCTCGGATATGCTCAGCTATGAGAATCATCTACACTGTCTCAGTGTATGTGTGTTGAAGATTCAATACAAAACACCATGGAATTAGTGCCAGATGAAATTTTTTATGATCAGAAATTGGAGATAAGGCCCCAATTTAACCCTTTACAAACGGGTCGCAATTTTGGCTCAGTGTAAGAATCCCTTATAACAGCAGCTACTGAGAGCTGTGTGCTCTGGCTGATCTCACATCTTGAATGGAAGGAGCTCTTGAATCTCCCCATCGCCAGAGGTTGCAGTGTCCTTGAAGACACACCAGCACATTCAGTGAACCTACTGTATGTGGAACCTGCAGTCGTTGTGAGCGTGTCACATGTTTCTCCGCAGGAACACAGTCGCTGCTCTCGCACAGAGCTGCAGAATAGATGAACATCGTGTCATCCTCATTCTCAAACATGCTGGAAGTGTTTTCTGAGGGTTGGCACCGGCCCGTTTCTCCCTTAGGAGTCCCGTCCAAAGCCAGATGGCCGCTGGCATCATGCATCCAAGCCTGCCGTGCTCAACCTGGCTGCTCCCAATATGACGATGGTGCGCCATAGCAGCCATCCAAACTGAATCAGCTGCTTGTCACCTTGTCATGCAGCCACGCTCCTCTGAAACGCACGCATTTATTCAGGTCAGCAAACGTGGGAGTGTTTGGAGGCCTAAGATTTCAGATTCGCACGCCCACGTGCATCTTACACATGCTGAACATGCCACCGTGCATGCATTCACACCAGAGACGGTTCCGAAGGATCGCTGACATTTCTGTGCCCGAAAGAGAAGCCAAATCCTCACGACTGGCTGCGGCGCTTTAAGAGCACACTGTTGAAACGTGTCTCCTATCGAGGTACAGCAACGTGGCTGCACTTTATTTCTAGAGGATCAATAAATCACTGACAACAATAACATGATTGTATTAATAGAGTTTCACACATTGTTGACAGTTGACATCGTGGCCTGCAATTTCCTGCGTTTTTATTTGAATCAAATATCGGATTTTGTGACTGAATGCGTTAATTTAAAAATGGAAATGCTCTCGCTCTGTGAACGCCCACATGCTCACATCATGGAGGCCCTCCCTGTTATTATTTCAAATATACTTAGTGGCAGAACAGTGGGAACCCGAGTTACCATGCCAAAGCAGGAATAGATTCTCATGAAATATTCCATTGCTTTACTTTACATTATACAGAGTCACGTCACATGTGAGACATGCGAACAGCTCCCCTCGACTCGTCATTCTTTAATGTGGCGGTGTGTTTTTTTTTTGTCCTCTAGTTTCTCGTGTTTCGCTTGTTCTACGGAGGGATCTACACATGCATCCTCCTCCTCTCCCTCTGACTGCATTCCTCGTCCCCCTGTCCACATGCCTTAGTCGGGGGCTGCTTGCTTTTTGACACATTGATTGAATTGGCAATTACTGCCGGTTGAATCACTCGTGGCTGACATCGCAACAAGGCTAGTTAGCCTTCTCGAATTAGTCTGAGGCCTGTTGATTTATCGGCAATAGTGGGGATGAGCATTTTAAAAAAGCCCGTGCACATAATAAAACAATGTATGATACGGAAGGTGATTGGAAAAAACGAAAACAGAAACAGAGGATGTGTTTGTGTGTCACTTTGTGCGTGTGTGTGTCTGTGTGGGGGGGTGTCTTGAGGAAGGAGCTGATAGTCGAGAGCGTTTCTAATCCGTGTTGACGGAGTCTAGTGTTCCCCTTGAGTACGGCGCTTAACCCCAACACATCACTGTAATGATCCACCCACACAAACGCGCCACCTGAGGATAGTAAGCCTCGTTGGATGATTAAACTAAATAGACAATGCCATTTTAACTTTGTCTGATAAGTGCATTCATGTCAAAGAGGCTGTAATGGGGAAACAAGTGTTGTCCTCCTAAATCCTGTGTCTCTAATGAGGCAGCACGCGTTTGATTTTGGTCAACGTGAGTCAGGTCTCCCCCCCGAAAGTCCTTGTGACCCAGGATGCTCGCTGGTGAAAATCACTGTGTGGCTGTGACAGGAAGATGATGCGATGTGCAGCAGTAACTGCTTCCTGTTGAGATTATGTGGCACCCAGCACAGATGGCTCGCTGGTTTGGAGGCTTATGTGCCACTCACTCTCGTCTCTGAGACCTTTGCGTTTGGCAGCAGCAGGCTCAGACTCAGACTGAGCCGGAGTCGCATATATATATATACGCCTCATCTAAAGACGCATGCATCCGAGATCGTCTGGGTGACGAGGTGATGCCCCCTGGGCTGGATGATGTGGCCAAGAACTATATAAAGATCTCACACCTTTGCTATATTTGATATTGATGCAAACTATTTTATGATTATTATTGACGTTGCTTTGCTACATTTAGGTCTGCATCCGCTATTTTCTGATTCGAGCCTTGACGAGAGGGTGGGAGAAACATCTGCAGTGATCCACACCTTTTGACACAGTGGCTGCATTCAATCCGTCCTTATTCTGCGAAGCTCCTGTGCAGCAAGCGTTCATTTTACGCCCGACGTCTTTGAGGTCAACCTCAACCTGTTCCAAGCTGTGCCTGCACCAGCGGCAATATCAGCTCTGTTGATGAATGACTATCCGAGGATCACAGTGACCGTATTGAACTTGAATTACCTCTCCGGCTCCTTTCCTGCAGTGCTATCTTCAAATGCCCCTCCTCTCCCTCTATCCAATGAATGAGGCCTAGAAGGGACCTCAGCGTTGGCTTAATCAGAACTCATCATCTTCAAGGCCTGGTGGCTATGCTAACAAGCTTTAGTGATGCTCCGGGGGCTCCTGGCAGCGCTGTGTCTATCCTTGCTGTCAGAGCCACAGAGGTGGGCCTGCGCAGTCCTCCCGCCCCTTCTACTGGGCCGACATGTCTCAACACATCACTTCACCCGCCTCGTCGGTGCTCACGCTCTCTCTTTTTCACAGCACCTCAGGCATGCAACTACTCCCTAATGCTGGCATTAGAAACAAAGGAGGGGGTTAGTGGAGTTTGTATGCTCAGAGGCTGCAAATACTAAAAGGCTGGTGACACAAATGTGAGATTACAGAACAGAGATGTGTGGTTGTATGTCAGGGGAACCAAAAAAAAAAAAAAAAAATCCCACAACCAGACAGGGAGACCTATAATAAAAGAAAGCTGGAGATTGAGAGACAAAATGAAAGAGATAAAGCTCACAGATCGCTCAGATATTACATTTAACCCTTTGCTAATCTTCTCAGTGCTGCAGCTGTCTGGCAGTAGTGGTGGTGACCCTCGCTAACCTCCAGTTAGCAAGAGTCTGGGCCGCTGCTCCGAGCAGTGGCCTGATGACAGCGGCGCTAGAGGAAGCAGGATGAGGACCATTACGCTCAGCCGGAGACATGTGTCACGGGGGTGTGTAGGAGAGGGGAAAAACAGGACCAAAATGCAGAACTCAGTGGTAACAAAAAAAGAGTCTTTTAAAAATAAATCCCTGCACTTAAACAAAAATACAAAAGTATCCAACAAAAACTCTGGATCAAAATACGTCCAGGAGGGCAAACAAAAGACGCGGCAAAGCTTACTGACAAGGCATGGCATGGAACAGTGACACGAAGCGATGAAATGACAAGGAACAAAAGACACCAAGACTAAATACAAAACAGACTAATGAGGGAAGGAGACACAAGGAAGTCAATGAGCAACAACACAGGGAAGCAGGCACTTCAAAATAAAACGTGACGCATGATTAAGACTGAATAAAACAAAGAACGTGACCTTAAGACTAACTGAAAGCATAACAACACGGTTCTCCTGCTGCCTCCGTTCCTGCAGCCGCTGCCTTTGCAATTTGCTTCTGGGGGCGTGAGACAACAGATGTAGGAAAGGAAATGGCTCCTAATGGCTTCACTTAGTCACTGTCCTTTACCTGCATTCTAATCAACATCTTCCATCCCAACCAAACGCTAATGCAGCTGTTTTCTTTCCACTGTTGATTTTTCCCGAACTGGTGTGCTGTGGTTTTTGTACCAGTTAATGAAATGCAGTTGGGGCCTCCGCAGACATGATGTGTCTGTTTTGCTTTGTCTCCTCAAAACCACTCGGAAGTCACCACATAGTGTTCCACGCTTCTCGTGCCTCCATTAACAGCTCTAATGGATCAAATGACCACGATGCACAGAAGTGAGATGAAACATATTTCTTGTGGACCTGTCTCCCAAATGGCCTAATTAGCCACCTTCGGAATCAATGTTTCCCCCCCTTGATGAGCATGCTGGAAACATCAGGAAGTGACTGTAAAGGTTCAATGTGTAAGATGTAAATGAAAAGGCTCTTTTAGCAGAAATGTAAATGATTTTTCAATAATTTATGTTTTGCTTTCTTCACCCTAGAACAGGCCCTTTCTGTTTAAATACTTCAGGGGCCGCCGTGTTTATTTCCAGTCATCCACACCACACAAACTAAAAACCGTAGACAAAATTCAGACCCCCATGTTTTGCCCAGGCTGTAAGGAGGTGCAGTGTGGCCTGGGGAGCTGTTGGGCTGTGTGTGATGGCTTGAGATGGAAACCAGCCTCCATCAACCGGCCCGTTTTGAAAAGGCACTGCACTAGTAGCTTATATATTTTTGCTGTGGAGTTCTCATCTCACTAGATGCCGGTGATACGTTACATCTTGTGTAACTTGTCGAAGAGACAAATGTGCGATCCGTGAATTGTATTTGCTTGGCTGCTGGCTGTAGATTTGCCTGGCAGGCGCTGAAGAAAGTCATCTAAAATAAAACAGGGCCGAGGAGACAGCCTGATTAACTTGTCCTGGGGACAGACATATGCGACAAGACTCATCTCGTTTGGGTTCCGCTGCCAACGACAGTGGAAAATAGGTTTGTTTGGCTGCAGCTTGATTAAAATTTTTTTGAAAACAGATTTATGCTTAAAGGCCTGCCTTTCTGTTATTTCCACTGCTGTTACTGTGTTTTTGTCTTGAAGGAGTTCTTACAAAATGCACAATGGATCTCCCTATGTGTCCAGAGGAGGGGGCAAATAACCCACGGCAGCGAGACTATAACCCTCAGTAACTGGTGCATGCATCTGATTTAATCTTACTTTGGAATTCTGGGTCTCACTGACTCTGAGACTGTACACTGGTTAAAACGCACAAAGATGGAGTAGCAGAAAATGTGACTGAATCAAGGAAGAGGGGAGTTTGGAAAGACGAACGCAAGACACATCAATGATTTCTCATTATCCTGACCGCATTCGACAGTTTGGCCACAGAGAGAGGTGCATTCACTGATCTAAGATGAGCCGTGTGCTGCTCTGGATGCTTTTAAGCTAAGATTGCAGAGGGATAAATACTGCAGTTCATCTTGAATATTCTCAGAGTAAATTAGCAGAGCTGAAGCACTCTGTCTCGTTCCCACATCCATGTGACACGCCAGGTGAAACCCAACCAGAGAGCTGGCACAGTGTGTGTTAGCACACCAGCACGAGGCCCAAACTGCCAGAGAAAGGCTAAATGGAGTATAGCTAAAGGGGGAATCAAAATGACTCAGCAATGGCTAATGGGAAAATGGAAAGCAGGAAATGGAAATGCACACGAGCAGGAAAAGGAAATAGCCCTTTTAAATACCAGAGCAAAATCTGCATGATTCAGTTTGTAAGTTCAGTTATTCATTATTTGACATCATTTTCTCATAGATCATTCAAATCATTTATTTATGAATTAATTAATTCATGAAATGATGTCCACAATGACTTGTGTCGTTTTTATAAACTAATAAACTACCTGTATGCAGCATGTTGACACTGTGGAGGCTGCGGCTGTAGTTGAGGCCCCCTGCCTGGATGATCCTTCATTTCCTCTATAATCCACAGTCCTGACCACGTGTCTCCATTGAAGGAGTCCCAGGGGATTGACCTACATACCTGCTGACTCTTGCTGACCTGTCACAGCCGTGGCGTGGTGCGGCACAGGCTGGCACAGCATGCCACTCTACTGTAACATGTGCTCACTCATGCTTTGACCAGCCTCTTAAACTACTGTTCATTCAGTCCGTTCCAAATGAAAATGGATACCACTGATGGAGGGACCAGACAAGACTTTGTTATGTTTTTTTTCCTGGAATATTTCAACACTGAAAACAGGATTGACATGATATGGTAATGTATATAATTACTAAATACTTACGTCATGCTACTTGATGTGTGCTCAGGTGTTCTTGTGCTTCTTTGCTGTTATTATAAGTGGGTGTGACTTAAGTAATGTACAGGGGGCGGAGGACATTTTTGAAGAAGGGCACCTCCTCTCCAGGAGGGAAGCAGCAGGGGCTGGAGCTCTTCTTCTCTCTTTATATATATGTTTCAGGTGACATATTTCCCCACTCACCTCAGGCTCACCCCATCCACACCTGCTTGGCAGTACGCCCCTATGTGCACAAGGTGGTTAATAATTCACACTGACCCTCTGCTTCCCTGACCTTCACTTGTTCCAAATTGATTAGGACCACCTCTGTTGAATGCCTCATTAATCGCTGTAACGCGCAGAACTCGGAGGATTACCATGACCACTTCTGTCTTTTGTTGTTACGAACGTAGATCTGTGCTTGAGCTCTTTTTGTTATTCTGATGATGGATGTTGCTGTTCCTTTTGTTATGCAAGCCATTATTCCATTAATAGGAAATTCTTTGGGTGTGGATGACCCGCTGCAACTCTTGAGCCGCAGCCATCACTTCCCTGAAGAAATGTAATATCTGCCTTTTGTTACATGGCTTGCAATTTCTCTTCCATCGTGCTTTTCATTGCGACATGACAAACAACACTTTCAAGTCTTTTGCTGATACTTAATCCTTCCCCCATTGAGATCTTGAACTTTCTGAGGAGGAAAGACTCCCACACATTGCTTGCTCTGGTTCTTTATTGAGCCTGTGAAGATGGCGTGTGGGTGTGTCTCTTCTTCTTCTTCACGTGCGTCTGCATCCCCTACACCTCTGTAGAACCTCTGTTTTCTTCAAGACAATCTGAAACGTGGGAAATTCATCCCCTCTCTCTCGCTCTCTCTCTTTCCCCGTAATGAACACCTGACATAATGGACTGTAGCGTGGTTTTATGACTGCGTTTAATGGCAGCTGACATTTCTTGCTCCCAGCTTGTGGTCTGGTTCCTGGCAGAGGAACCACGCAGAGGACGGACTCTTGCTGTGACGTGACTGACAGCAAGAGGGGAATACTGAGGCTGTGTAGGTTACACGCAGTACGTCTGCCTGTACATGTGTTTGCACAATTTGCCAGCCAGCATCTAAAAATATACACGTGCGCACACACACACATACACACACACACACACATATATGTGTGTGTGTAAATGTGGATGCGTGTGAGAGAAAAGCAGGGCAGGCTATAAGAGCTCAAATTGTTTTTCAGTGGTCGGTGTTGTCGGCTGCACCAAGTGCAGTATTTAGCAGCTTGAATCTGCTTTATTGTGTGCAGTGTCCTCTTTTATGTGCATTCATGTTGAGGTGTGGGTGTGTGTGCTCCCACAGGACTTCATGAAATTTTGCATTCTCTGGCTCCCTCCATGGGCAGGAAATATTTAAGCTCTCCCTCTCTCTCTCTCTCTCATAGGTTTTGTGACTTATGTTTACTTGCAGGTTTAAGTTTGGTGAAATGCATTTAAGTTAAACAGTGAGCCAACTGACAGAAAAATGACGAGAACCACTTGAATTCGGAATACAGTTGGTCTCCATTTATATTAGTGGGATATTTTTTGGGTTTAAATGTTTGTCAGGTAAAACAAGAGAATTTGATTTATGACCTCATATTGACAATTTGTGAATCATTTAGAAACGAATCGCCACATTAAACACTAATGGAACTAATGAGTTGGAGCCGTAATGTTTTTATGATTGTAATATCTACATTTGAAATTATCTCAGTAACTACTGAAATTAAACAATCATGGATGCTTGACATCCTCTTTTAAAGGACTTCTTGCAGTGGTTCGCAAAGTTTCCCTGAAGTAAGTCAACCACTTTCCGTACGTCATAGCTTTTGTTTTTAACAGCTGCAAGAACACCTTTTATAGCCTGAAGTTCATCTCCTGCTGTGGAGTACTTGGTCGCTCCATTACGTTTGAGCAATATAGGCCTTTATGGGATCATTCCAAACTGAGAGAGATGGTAAACAAGGTGGGATTTTAATTCAGGGTGGAACATTTCTTAATCAGATGAGCCACAGAGATCTATCTGAGCACTTTTCGTTTGTCATTCAGAGACCTGCTGCTCGCTGTGCTGTCATTAGGGGTGTGCTGCCCGGATAATGAATATAGTGTTTTCTTCATGCTTTCCTCAGTGTGATTTATTACATCATGTGTTGCATTTGAATCCAACAGCACCTAACATAGACACTGGACTGATGCTTGTGCACTTAATGCACTCATGCACTCCAGGCTGCACACGCTTGCATACAGTACAATATGTGCCCTCTGTCTCTCTCTCTCTCTCTCTCTCTCTCTCTCTCTCTCTCTCTCACACACACACACACAGATTGTGTGAGTAATCAGGGCTGTAATGTCTCAGCAAGCTCCTAAGAGAATGCGATCAATCTATGAGAAAGGGATCAATCTCTCTGACCTTTTCCTTGTGGTAACCTGCAGTGTTCAATCTCTCATTACTTCGACAGTGAAAGGGCAGCTTTCCCGGCTGTCAGCTGACAGGAGGGAGCAACTCTACACTGCTGCTGTTCACACTAGCCACCCTTGTCTCTTATGACATTATCAGGATAAAATGATATATACGCTTCAACTGCTTCAAACCTTGTGGTTACCGCTATTGGGCTTAATCATGTCTACAGCTGTGAAAAAGACAGTTGGAGAAGCTCTACAATACATCACCTCCTTAAGACTATACTTCAAGGTTTTGGATTACGAGAGGATCGTGGTTGCCCTAAGAGCTGAATGCACTGCTGCAAACAAGAGAAACCACGGTATCTCCAAAACGTGTGTGAGGAATTTAAAAACTTTATCTCAGTCTGTACTCAAAGACTTTACAACACACTGACGGATGCATATCCACGTTAGCTACAAAAGCAGATATCTTTACCAGTGGCATTCTTATTCATAATGTCACATCCTTACTATTAACACATATGCAGAATATCTGTGTTCATCATTAATGAAAGTGAGCACATTAAGAGCACTGCGCGGCACATTCAGCTCTCTGGGTCACCACAGAATTACTGTTTTTTTCCAGCATGGAATAGATTAGATTAAATAAGAACAACACGCCAGCAGCTGAAGCAATTTACTGTGGCTCTGGCTTTATTGGAGATATCCAGTCAGGCTCAGTTTGTCGTAAAAAACATTAAACCAAATGTTTCCTTTCTTGTGCCAGATCCCCAAAAGTTCAAGTACAGCATCTTCATGATAATTGTTCATATTGATTTTTTGATCGGAGATGTAATAGACCCATTAGAAGAAGACCTCCCATCAAAAAACATATGTTGGGACTCATTTATTTGAGATGCTGAACATTTACTTTAATTCATTACAGGTTGAAGTGAATAACAACAGATGCTAAATGCTTCAGTACGGTTGACACATTACAGTCAGTTTGGAGTCTTGTCAGTGGCCGCTGAGTTGCAGTTCGGAGCCAAGTACACTCTCCACCAGCAGATAATTTAACCTCCTGCCATTTAATGAGTTTACCAATTCACTAACGACATGATGTCAGTTACAAACTGAGCCCTGTATACACACACACACACACACACACGGACACGTGCATGGTCCAGGTCACTTTTTTGAGTTTTAGAATTCAAACATCTACTTTCATTCCTGACTTTTTTGTAGTTAAAGCTGCTGCTGTTAATTTTTTATGCATCGAGCGGTTGAAGTATTCGGTGTGCAGTGAAGAGGGGGGTTTGCAGTTGCTCCGTGTTCAGAGCGTATTTAAGGCCTCTCTCAAAGTCCCAGTCCTCTGTATGGACCTGCTTCTCTCCACACAGTGTGGGTAGATGTGGGAAGCGCGGCCCTTTTCTGCTCACTGTTGTACATGCTAAAGCACTCTACATGAATAATTTGCTGCGCCCAGGTTTGGCCGTGCTCCTCTCTCCCTTTCACCCACGCAGTGATGTTATGCTGATTCAGGAGCAAAGAGGGGAGCTTGGCAGGAAGAAAGCTGCTCCATTGAGCAACAATATCTCAATATTTACATTTCCGTATTAGCGTCTAATTTAAATGTCAAATTAGATTCTACATAAATGGACGACCCCGAAAAAAAAAGAGTAAATCTGATGTGGCTTTGAAGAAGGTGAGAGCGTTTACAGTGTTTACATGATGCAAAGCATGCCTCGGACATTTTTATCAACTTTTAAATGTTTTATGTGAAAGAACCAATGCAGGTGGTTATTTCTGAAAGTCCTGCACCTGTGTATATATAGCCTGTCAGTAGAGCACTTGAGAGAGTTGAAAACAAAGCAAGTCTGTCTGTTTCCTGTGCCAGTGGCTCCGTCCGCAGTGCGCGGTCTCAGTGGAGACAACTGATTCCTGTAGGATTTGCTTTGTATCTTCAGCAGGAAAATAGCATCAGTAACAACGACAATTTGAAATGCAGCGACCATATCTGTTTTCACTGAGTTATATTATATTTGGTTTTGGCAGCTTGTTGTATTTAGGACTGTCGCTTTGTCAGACCAAGTGGGGGAAGTTGTAGCAGAGTTCTCACAGGCGCTGTGAGTTTTACTGTCCTTCAAAGGTTGTTAAGCTGGCAAACTGTGTGTCAGGCTCTTATTTTATCTGCTTTTATGCCAAAAAATGCGGTGGCTGCCCACACTAATCTGAATGCTGCTGCTGCATTATTCACGGTCAATTGCAAATTTTCACAGTATTCATGAATCAGATTGCATCATCTGTAAAAGAGCAACTTGTTGCATAATTCAACACCCTCCTTGCATAACGGCTCTAATTGAGTTATCATAAGGTTCTTTGCATGTGGCATCGCAGCCATCAGTGGCACTGCTCTGGGGCGTATGATGGCCGAGGTGTGGCGACGCAGGCTTTGCTCATCTTTTGGGGGAAATATATATCCACAGGGATGTTTCCAAAGTTCACAGTCGTCTTCAACACTTGTCGTCAGCAGCAGTCAGCAGTTTTTTGGGGGAAGCTGTCTTAAATAAAGCCACTGTCTGAGCATTGTACCTGCTCAGCACCAAACAGCAAAGTTAGCTGGCTGCTGAAGAATCGTCAAATGTGATAAATAACCAGATATTTCCTTCTTTTATTGTTGATGGCCTATAGCTACCTCTTAAATCGAGGGGCTTACAGGGGCTGACGTTTGTCAGGTGGCCAGAAGCACAACTCTGGTGAGGCGATAATGTTGCTCTCTCTCTGCTGGGTGTGTACTTTGGTTACTGTTTGCCAACATGAAAACTTAACAAGGTCATAATAGGCCAGGTCTGTGTTACCTAATATGTGAAGTTCCTTGGTACAATATATATTATCTGAAGTGGTAATTTTTTTAGAAATGAACATGATTATAGGATATTTATCTCTTCATTGTTTATCAATGAGACAATGGCAACCTTCATTCAGTAGCCTGTAAAAAGCAAATTCAATTAAGAAGCACATATAATAAATATTACATCTTGTGGCCATTATTTTCACCATCTTCATCGTTCAACACTTGTAAAGCCTTTGCTGGACCTTTGTCTATTTGATGTCTAGATTTGATTTTATTCTATTTTATTTACATCAGCAATCAGTTGCTGGACCTATCGTGCAAATAGTCTGTGACGTCCACCTTTCTGCGAGGTCACTGTCCCGTCTTATCTACACGGCAGAACTAGAACAAATCATCAATATCTCATTCACTCAGGGCCCGATCTGTTTCTCTACACAGGTCAAGCACACGGTGAAATCAGACACAAACTGTGTCCTACTCAGATCCTATCTGGAGACATAAGTGCATCTGTCAACTGCTGGTCTCTGGGGTCTCTAAAATAAGGTTCCTAATGTTTAACAGGGTCCTATCAGGACACATTGTCACTCTGTCTTCCCCCCTCTTTGTCTTACTTTTGATGTTGTCTTCTCTCAATTATTTATATCATCCAGGCAGATAAGTCTTCTTTAAGACACCGCCTGTGTCCGAGATTTGACAGGAGTTACACAAGCATAATAACCTCACAAACTACTGGATGCTTTTAAAAGTTGCAACATGACGAAGACGTATGTCTAATTTATTTGCAGCCCTCTCTGGCATCTTGACTGTTTGAACCACACTTAAGTCTTCCACTGATACAGTTACTGAACACCTGCATTGTTTTTATTTAGTAGCCACTCCTGGGCATGTTGTTCAATTCCATCCTGTGTATTTATTCTTTTGAAGTGTGACACCAATAAAAGCGGTGATTTAATGGGCAGATGGTAATCAGTAATAAAGCTGTTTATGAGGTTATCTGTTTTGTTGTATGAGCCGGTGACACGCGAATGCTCCCGCTTCAAGCCCAAGGCACAGATTATTATCGTAGATAAGGAGGGCTGCATGACAAACACTGTGCTGCCACCTCTGTTTTCAGTTTTCCTTTGCCTCTGATACAGCGTTTCTGCTTCTTCCGCACTGACCTGAAATTGAGTCTGCTTATGTTAACATTGGGTTTTCAATAGCTTTTGTCCTAGAATATTTATTAGCAGTTTCAGAATCTGGAACCTTCTGCAAACGCAGAACTCAGTGACGGTGATTGTGAAGGATGAATACTGCTGTAGCAGATAAAAGACTTGCTTGAGACTCTGTAAAGGGTCTCACGACACTTCCACCCCTTATGTTTTTATAACAGATGTGCCAATTTGTATTCACTCCACACTTATCCTCTGTGTACTCTGTTCGAGGGAGCTTAATGCCGTCGAATGATTAAGTCTTCTAGAAGAGATGAAAGCCCTCGTTTGGACAGGCCATCAAATATTCAGCTACTCAGACTCACCATACGGAGTCCTTGGCACCCCATGACCATTTATAAAGCAGTGACTCTCTGACTCTAGTTATTTAACCATCTCAGAGACATCAGTAATCATATAGAATGCGTTATCAGAGCAGCAGTACCAATGTAAGTTCTTCACCAGATTGCTGCTGTTTGTTTCATGTTTTATTCTTCTGATTGTTCGTCTTTGTCTTTTTTTTTATCATTTTATTTCGGAATCCCTGATATCTGCTCTCTTTGTGATTTTTTTTTTCCCAGAAGAAAGAATGGCTGTGCTTGAACTGCCAGACGCAGAGGGCCTTGTCAGGAAGCTTGGGAGATATCCCAGCTCCTGCTGCACACCCCGTGGGATCCCCCCGACCGCCCGCAACAGCTAATCAACAACCATCTCAGCAGAAAGGGCCCAATCAACTCTCAGGGCCTAGGCAACAACAGCCGAAACCAGCGGGTCCCCAAGTAAGTGGCCCCCTCTCTCCTGTGAAACAGGCAGGGCCTGCCTCACAAACCAAGGGGCTTATCCAAGCTTCCCCTCAAACCAAAGGTTCTTCCCAACCTGTTCTTCAAAACAAAGGTTCAACTCAGTCACCTTCCCAAACTAAGGGCACAACACAACCCACAGCTCAGAGTAAGGGTCCTCAAATGAAAGGTCCTAATCAGTCACAAAGTCAGAACAAAGGCCCCGTTCAGTCTGCAAACCAAGTAAAGGGCCAGAGCCAGGCCAAAGGGCCGACCCATACGAAGGGACCCGGTCAACCCTCAGCTCAGGCTAAGGGGCCTTCCCATCCCGTTGGTGCCAAGGCTTCATCCACCCCTGGTAAAGCTGCACCCAACCAGGCTAAGGCTTCTCCTCCCACTTCAAAATCAGCACCCACTCAGTCTAAACCCACAGGTAACAACCAGGCTCGCAAGCAGCAGCAGCAGAACCAGGAGAAGACCAAAGTTTCATCTAAATCCGTCAAAGAAGATGTCAAGCCCTCACAGAAGAAGGCATTGTCAGAGACGGCCACTTCAGCCAAAGACATGAAGATAGCTGAAGAAGCACAGAAGCCAAGACACCATGAAGTGAGCTACCTGCAACTTCTTCGCCTTCACCTGTTACTCTTGATTCGCCTTTTTAATTTGTTGTAGCCATCATCACCTATTATATCATCCTCATCACGGCACTATCATCTACAACCTCAAAACCGCCACCATTTTCATCATAAAAGCCTTATCGTTTTAACCATGTTGTGATTTTTCTTGTTCATTTTTTCTTGATTACGCTGTTTTACAGTCATCATGTTTAATTCAGTTTTGCTATTTGCAATAATGTTCTTCATAATCACCAGATCATTATACCATCAACATTTTTATTTTATTGTTTACCCTCAACTATATCTTCAGTTTAGAAAGTAGTAGTTTAAGATGCTTGAAGAAGAAGCTTGTTCTTATTACAAATAAAAGCAGCTTTTACATATAAGTACTTAATCATAATAGACTTGTGTCATTGAGATGACTTCCTTTCAGGGTAATTTCCCTCACCGTCATCATCATCATCATTGTCATTGTTTTTAACCTTGTTTTTGTGCATTTTTCTTTTACTTGTACGAAGAGCTAGCTTTCCTTTCTAAATGTGACACGTTGTGATGAAAACTTTAGCATTCTAAGCATGTTCGTTATTCTTCAGCGGTTCGAAGAATGCAATGGAGAATGCATCAGAAATGGCAATCAAGCATGTAACCAAATGACATTTGTCTTGAGGTGTTTGTATCTTCAGCTGTCTGTTATATTCACTGTGTGTGTCAGTGTGTATTTATTCATCTCTGTGTACAAAACATTTAAAGGCAAACTCAACCCAAATCAATATGATAATACTTCATTTAGGCTTTGCACTAATTATCCTACTGTTAATGTGGTTATAAGATAATGAGCTTAAAGATTGAGATTTATTTAGGTTTAGGTCTTTTCAGGATGACAAATGTGCATTAATGTTAACGTTGTGATATCTGTATGGAAAGTCTCATTTGCCTTATTTCTAAAACCAAAGTACAATACTAAGTACATATTTGGGTTGATTTTAGCCTGTGTTGTAACTAAATCTGTGTCTTTGCATAAAAGTGTTTGTTCTTTACATTGTAATTATTGTCTAATATGTTAGTATAAGAGACTGCTTCATCTGTATTAGGCCCATTACATACATTGTACTCTTTATTATCTGATAATGCTCATGAAAATATCACTGCTGATGTATGTGTATGTGTATACATGCAGGCATATTTGCATATAAAAGATCTTGCCATGAGTTGCTTTTGGGAAAAAATGCAGCCCTTTTTTAATCCAACATATTTCTTTCTGTTCTCCTTTAGGATTCCAACAAATCAAGTACACAGAGTTTAAGTGACACTGGATATTCTTCAGATGGGATCTCCAGCTCTCATGGGGAAATTACAGGCCAGATCAGAGAAGAAGGAATCAAGCTGAGTGAAAGAGGTGCTATCATCCCCTCAGAAATCACCAAGCTAGAAAGCTCAATGAAGCCTCTGCTGGAGTCAAAGACATCCTCAGATCATAAGCTCAGGCCACATTCGCTGTCAGTTGGACAGGGCCGGGAATACAATCCTGAAGACGATGCAGCAAGGGATGAATCAGAGGATGACCTCAGTTGTAAGCTTCGCCATGATTATGTGGAGGACAGCAGTGAAAGTGGTCTCTCACCATTGCCAGTTAGACAAAAGAAGTCGCATAAAGATTTAACTGATGAGGAGTTCATGAGGAGACAGATTATGGAGATGAGTGCTGATGAAGAGGAGTTGGAGGAATACGGAAACCAGAAGACTAAAAAAGGACATAAATCCAGTGGGGATGTAAGCAAGGACAGGCGACGGCTCTCTCATCATTCTAATAGTTTTGAGGAGGACACCAAGGGATCAGAGGGTACATACAATGCAAATGAAGAGGAAGATGTTGTGATGGCTGGAGGTCTTAGACGCTTCAAAACGATTGAGCTGAATAACACCAGCCGAGACATGGAACTCAGTACCGAACATGACTTACGAGAACCAGAGCTAGAGATGGAGAGTTTAACTGGTTCTCCAGAGGAGAGGTCCAAGGGGGAATATTCATCAACTCTGCCTGCCACCACTCCCAGCTACACATCTGGAACATCCCCCACATCTGTATCATCCATGGAGGACGACAGTGACAGTAGCCCTAGTCGCAGGGCAAGACTGGAGGAGGCAAAGCAACAGAGAAAAGCTCGACATCGTTCTCATGGGCCACTGTTGCCCACAATAGAGGACTCATCTGAGGAGGATGAGCTCAGAGAGGAGGAAGAACTACTTCGAGAACAGGAGCAGATGAGAGATCTGGAGCAACAGAGGATCAGAAGTACTGCTCGAAAAACAAAAAGGGACAAAGAGGAGCTACGGGCACAGAGACGCAGAGAAAGATCCAAAACTCCCCCCAGTAATCTTTCCCCCATCGAGGATGCATCACCAACCGAAGAACTGAGACAGGCTGCAGAGATGGAGGAGCTTCACAGATCGTCCTGCTCTGAATACTCACCATCTATGGACTCAGAGGCAGAGGGCTTTGAGATGATTGGTGGAAAGCTTTACAAAACAGGAAATGAGTATAACCTTCCAACATTCACATCACTGTACTCTCCTACAGAAAAGACATCAGCAATGTCACCATCTGATAAAACACTAAAAAGTGCAGAGGAGGTTTATGAGGAGATGATGAGGAAAGCCCAGCTTATGCAGAGGCAAGGACAAACAGTTAATCAGCAGAAAGGGCCCTCTCAGCCTGATGGTAAACAGCACCTTGAAGCAGGAGCGGTATTAACCCCTGGCTCAAGTCCAACACAAGTTACTGCACCAATGTCCTTCTCCACATCAGGGTGTGATCCAAGAATCCCAGGAATTCATGCAGCCCAGCACCTATCAAAAGAAACACAAAATAGGATGATGACACAGAGTGCCAAAATTGAAGGTGTTGTTGGAGTTGCCACAACCAAAACCCAAGTCAGTCAGACTGCCACAACTCGACAAACAGGTAGTGGAGTGCCTGCCGGCAGCAGAGCAGGCACTCAGAGGCCAACACAGCCATCAGCTGACGCTGGCGCGTCCTCCTTAACCTCCAAAGTCTTTTCACTTTTCAAAGGTCCCAGTCCCCCAGTTTCCCCCACCACTTCCCCAGCACAAAGTCCAACCCATATGCCATCTGTGCGACCCACTGGTGGTAGTGGCAGGCAGCTGCCTACCTTACCTGGTGGGCCTACATCATCCTCCCATGGAGCTCAGGTACCTCAAAGAGCTGTTTCACCACGCCTTGCACGACAGCAGTCCTCTCAAGATTCACCAGTGATGGTAATAACATTAGGCTCTGAAACAACTAGTCAAGCAAAGCCATTAACTGTAAATTCTTCCACTTCACCTTTGTCATCACCAACACAGGTCAGTTGTAAAACATTGTATAGCTCCCAGCCTTGTTCAACAAGTTCTCCAACATCACCACAAATGTATCCATTGCAGCAGTCTCCTAAACATTCCTCACAGATGGCTCAAAGTTTTGAAAAAGTAAATGTTGGTATTAGCACAGTGACTGCAAGCGCACATGGCCGTGGATCTATGGAAAATATATCTCTGTGTAAAATTTCAAACATTCAAGGAACTTCAAATATTGTGGGCCAGGTCCAAACACATCCAAGCAGTAATATAGTGGATTTGAGAGCCCCAGTGAGGGCTGCCCCAATCATAATGACAGAGCAAGGGATGGACCTAACATCCCTTGCCTCTGACACAAGAAGATACTCTTTAGGAGCAGAGCAGCCATCTAGTCGACACACAGCAGTGCAGCCTCTTATTATGAACCTGAATGCCCAAGAGCAACCGCATGTCTCTGTATCTACACCAACCACAGTTAGTGTCACAGTGGCAGGTTCAACATTCATGTCTCCATCCAAGCAACCGGTAGTTTATGGAGATCCTCTGCAGAATCGGGTGGATCTGGGGCAGGGGGTTGGATCAGCCGTTTGTTTAACCCAGAATAAGCCACAGATTACTGACCCATCTATTCCTAAAATTGATGCCTGTCTGGAGAACCTAGGCATTCAACAGCAACAGTTACAGTTACAGCAGCAGAAGCTCTTGCAGCAGCAACAACTTCTTGAGCAACAGCTTCAGCAGCACCATCAACAATCCTCCTTTGCTCGTTACAATTTAGCCAATCAGGTCCAGCCACTGCTTATGAAAAAAGACCTTGTAGTGAGCCAGACAAGTAGTAACCAGTCTATAGTGACTACGAGTGCCATACCTAGAGTATCACCCCCAGGTCCCCCTTCAGTGTCAGTGATTCCTGCTTCTAAAGCTCCACATGAAATCTATAGTGGTGTTGCTTTAGAGCTAAAAAATAAGCCTACAGTAATGAACTTGTCCACAAGTAAACCCCATGTTATGATGGTGCAAATTGATGAGAGTAACACATCACAGGGTGGCACAGTGACTCAGCTGGTAAAACGCGAGGAACCTCCTCCCCCTCCTCAGGTCTTGGATCTCACAGGCCAGATTAAACCAGAAAACCAAGTGGCTTGTTGTGATGTTGTTTACAAATTACCATTTGCTGGATCCTGTTCAGGGTCATCAACTCAGAAGCCGACAACAGTATCCTCTGATAAAACCCCTACCACCGATACCTCTCAAACAGCCAACCCATCCCATCCACAACACTATAGCCAACAAAAACACCAGCCACCTCAAGCGATACAAGGAGGGACAGAAGAACATAAACCTTATCAACCTCCTTTGGCACACTTGGGAAAAATACAACCCTCAATGTCTGACAATAATCTCCCTTCCATGACTGATGCTGGTCACTATCCAAGCAACATCCAGGGAGGTCTTGCAGTAGATCTAAGCAGCATGAATCAGGCTTATGATGGATATCTTGGCATTGGAGCACAGTATGGTTCTTACACAGATTTGCGTCACCAAGGGGATTTTACTGCCCCTTCATTACCTCTTCGCCGATACGGCTCCATGTCAAACATTAATTCGGATTATGCCTACACTTCACATGAACTATCAGGTTCGCAGGACTCAAATCTGGCTCAGTACAGTGCAACCACTGCCAGGGAAATTAGTCGCATGTGTGCAGCTCTGAACTCAGTGGACCACTTCAGCAGCAGGTATGCAAATAACCCTGAAATGATGTATGGAGCTGGAAGGGGTGGACCTTTAGCTAGGCTTAATCTTCAGCAAAGCTTAGCATCCATTAGAGCAAACCTAATGTATGGCCCAGATGGAAGACCAACTGCAAATGGCCAAACCCTTACCAACTTAATAAATGCTAGACAAGCAAGTATTCGCGCCTTGTACCCTGCTGCTATGAGGGGAGGTGATGGTATGATATATTCCACAATTAACACTCCTATCGCCTCTACCTTGCCAATTACCACACAGCCTTCCTCTGTTCTGCTACCCATGCCTAGAGGAATTTACAGACCATACCCTACAAATGTCACAGCTGTACCATTGGCTAGTCTTACCAGGTTGCCTCAAGTGACTCCTAGAATGCCTCTGTCAACACAGGGACCATACTCTTACCCTCCTCCGAGCCAGTATTCTACTTCAGTTTCACCATCAGGAAGTGTGCCTGCTGCAATCAGCTCACACCAGGAAAGTCCAATGTATCTTGGAAAGCCTTTAACTACAGTTGCACCACAAACTGCTGCCCCTCTGCCACCAAGCCAACCAGCAGCACACTTAGCAGCACACAATCTACCAGCTCCTGGTTCGCAAACCATAGCAGATCAGCAGATAGACCATAATCAATGTGCTGCAGCTCTTTCTCATGCTCAAGGCCCATCACTCCCTTCAGTGCAGGTTCAGCAGTTACCAACTCAAACTGAACCTTTATCTTTAACTCAAACCCATCCTCCAGTTCAAGCTATCAGTCAACAGCAACCATTAGTACTTCCACAGGGCCAGCAAGTGACACCCCAGGGTACTACCACAGCACAGACTCCCAAACTTTCTCCTCCTATGGATGGACAGAAAAGTAAAGAAGATGAGAAACTGAGTCAGCAACAAGAGCATGTGCTGCAGCTAGAGCGAGAGAGAGTTGAACTGGAAAAAGTACGGCAGCTGCGTCTGCATGAGGAGCTTGAACGAGATCGCATGGAGCTCCAGCGCCACAGAGAGAAAGAACAATTACTTGTTCAGCGTGAGATTCAAGAATTGCAGACAATCAAACAGCAAGTACTCCATCAACAACAAGCAGAGCGAGAGACACAACTTATTATGCAACGAGAACAACTAGCCCAGCAAAGAATGCAACTTGAACAAATTCAGTCTCTGCAGCATCAGCTCCAGCAGCAACTGGAGGAGCAGAAGAGGCAAAAGACGGCAGCAGTGGAGACAGCTGCTGCCGCAGCAGCAGCAGAGGCAGCTGCAGCTTCAGCAGCAGCGGCAGCAGCAGCTACATCTGCCCAGGGTGCTATTCAAGGAGTAGTTGTTGGAGGCGGCCCCCCTCAAGGCTTCATTATATGTGATCAGAGTGGTAGAGTTATTCCACAAGAAGGACAGAGTGTTCAATTTTGGCAGGATGGACATGTTGTCCAAGCTGTGGTGGCTGCTCGCCCTATCCAGAGTTCAGCCTCTGAAATGTCTTTGAGGACCACTGACAAACAGGCTGATTCCAAGATTATGAAAAAGCAGAATTCGATGCCTCGGCTGAGGGATGGCTCAGAGGAGGACTCAGGGAAGAGGATTACAGACAGCTGTGTTCAAACAGATGATGAAGATGGGGAGGACAGATTCATGAACAGACGGAGGAGAACAAGGCGTATTGCGGACTGCAGTGTGCAGACTGATGAGGAGGACCAGGGAGAATGGGACCAGCAACCAGTGAGGCGCAGGCGATCACGTGTTTCCAAACACTCTGAATCCAGTGGTGATAGTAAATCAGAAGGTTCATCTAAAGTGGTTTCTGCAAGTATAGCTATCCAGACCACAAATGATTCCTCATGTCAGACGGAGTCAGAGCAGCTAGGCAGGATTTCACCTGCAATCCACATAACCATGGCAGAGACCTCAAAGGTTGACTTATTACATTATATAGCCGCCCCTGAAAGAACCCACAAAGGAGAGAGTCTGGCCTGCCAGACAGAGCCAGAATCTCATTCTCAGGGTGTGGTCACCCCTCAACTGAGTGTCCCCACAACCATCAGTCCATATTCCACCAGTCTGCATATTGTAGGAGGAAACACATCTGATCAAACTTCTCCTAGACTCCAAGGAGTTGCCAAGTTTGAGAGGAGGAAGCCAGACCCGCTGGAAATTGGCTATCAGCAGCAACAAAATGAGTCTCCATCTCGCCACCCCCCCAAATCGCCCCAGGTTCTATACTCGCCCGTATCTCCATTGTCTCCTCATCGCATGTTAGAGACAACGTTTGCATCCCAGGAGAAACTCAACAAGGCCCATGTTACACCCCAGCAAAAGGCCTTCACTGCTGAATCTCCTCAACGCCACCAGACTCTGCCAAGACCGATAAAAAGTGTGCAACGCTCCATGTCAGATCCCAAGCCTCTCAGCCCAACATCAGAGGATCCTGCCAAGAACAGGTTCTCGCCATATCATCAGCAAGCTTTATCCAACAGTCAGGTAGGAAGCCTTCATTGAGCAAAATGTTCCACTTCTATAAATGCTTACCAACAATAAATTCAGGACAAATATCATTGTTTTAGAAATGCAACCACCTTAGAAAATCTGAAGTTGTTTCTTCAAAAACCATATAGTGCATGTTGCGTAAATATAAGCCTAAACAGGGGAGTATAAAAAATCCACAAATCATGCATAATGTCCTTGGGCCCCAATGGAGACATGTCCCCTTGATTCAAATTATATGCATTTGCTGTCACTTATCTTAAATGTAGTAATGTAGCAGTAACAGTAACGGCAGAAATAAGTAATTATAAAACAAATATATATATTTATACATGCAGAGTGCTTCATGTGGACAGGATCTGGCATCAACAAAGTGACAGCATGTTCTCATGAGAGCAGCTGGTCTTGCCAGAAAAGATTTTCCCATCATCCTCTTCTCCTTTATCGCCTCCCTTATCTTCCACCTTTCTATTCTTTCAGTCTATACACCACCCCCTCTCTCACTCACTGTCTTCTATATTTGGCCAAGCCTGAAGAGTTGCCAGGGGGAGATGCAATGTGGAGCAACCCTGATGGTGCCTTGCTCTCTTACTGATTGTTAGCAGCTGGTCAAAATAAATTATGATGCTCTGCACTCCGACCAAATTTAGTCTTGCGCAGGAAACATAGAAAACAGCTTTCCGATTTTTCCACATTTACACCTCTGATCTTTAATGGTACAGACATATTACATGGTTCTCTTGTGGATACTTATCACAACCTCAATGGAGCTACTCAACACTACTATTTTGTAAGTAGCAGAATAGCATAGTATGGGTTTTGGAGCAATGTTTGACTGTTCTTGCTTACCTGCATGGCATGTAAATATTTGTTTAATGTTCATAGGGAAGTCTGATCAGAGGAGCTCTGGGAAAATCAACAAATGTCTGAGAGGGAATTTGAAGGAAATTAAAAGACCCAAAACATGATTGCTTAATTCTACCCAGTCTTCTGGTAATTTACATTATTATGGATTAAATGCTTACTGGGTGTAGGCTCCATGAAAAGCTATAATTTCTTTGTTTCGTTTCAAATGTAATTGAAATTTGTAATTATTCTAACATTTATAATTCCTCCATTCATAAAATGTTGCTTGGTAGAACAAACTTACTGATACTAGTAAATATATATTTGGTCAGTATTTAATTGACTGCAGTCACAATATTATGAACATTCTAAAAATTCTAACATATAAAATGGTTGAATTTTACCCGTCATTGTTTTCCCTTGGAGTATTATTAAATAACAGTGGTGATTTATGTTGACTACATTGACTGCTGCTTCCATTTAAATCAAACAGGTCTGTTAGTGTCTTTGGCTTTAATTTATTATTAAACATTTTAAACATTTTAATTTATACTATAAAATCATAATCACTAATCCTCCCCTGGTCCCTATGTGAATTAGCAGTAGTCATATATTATATTAGGCTGCATAGGTTGTTACTTAGGTATTGGGGTAACTGAATTTGCAGACCCTGTTAGAATTCCTGATTTCTAATTTAGTCTAATTTACATAAAACCATTCAGTTTATAGCTTGTTTCCTGATGTATATCTGTTTCTCCTGGCAGATGGTCTCCCTGCAGCAGCAGCAGCAGAACTCTCTGATGAGGAAAATAAAGAGGACTCTCCCCAGCCCCCCTCCAGAGGAATCTCCGCTCCCCATCGTTACTCCAGCACAAATGTACAGCTCTCCTGGCATGCCCCAGAGGGTCCTACCCAGACCCTCTCAGGGAGTCACCAAGGCTGGCTTGCTGAGTGAACTGAAAGCTGTGGAACAAGAGTCATCAAAGCTCCGCAAGCAACAGGCTGAACTGGAGGAAGAAGAGAAAGAGATCGATGCCAAGCTGCGTTACTTGGAGCTAGGCATCACTCAACGAAAAGAGACGATGGTGAAGGAGAGAGAGAGGAGAGAGCTGGCTTACTTGAGATGTATGGGTGATGCTCGTGACTACATGTCAGATAGTGAGCTCAATAATCTCAGAATGGCAGCTGCAACAGGAACCTTTGATGCTAATGGATTGCTGACTAGGCCAAACACCGCACCACTGAGTCAGTTTCCTAATGACCTCAATGCAGCCCCTCAATATCCCTCAACCTCATCTTATATGTCTTATTCATATCCACAAAGTCAACCATCTACACAGCAGCCAAGTGCAGCTTACCAACAGATCGGCTTTCAACCTCCCCAGTACCCTTCATCCTCTGCACCTCAGCCAGGAACTTTCCAACCTCATCCCCCTCCAGGTCCTGGCTACCAGAATCAGGGAACATATCCCTCCCGCATGTATGCCCAGTCCTCCTACCAGGCAGACCTTGGAATGCAGCAGCATGGTCACCAGGCCTTCCATCAGCCTGGTCAGCCCATTCCAGGCCAGAGTCTTCCCTATCCCAGCCACAGCTCGTACCAACCTGGCCTCCCCTACCAGCCCCAGGCAGAGATCCTTACAGTGCATCAAAGACCAAGGCAAACATCTTTGGCTGACCTTGAGCAAAAACTCCCAACCAACTATGAGGTCATCAGCAACCCAGCAGTGTCAGTGGCAACATCAGCTCCAGACAGCAACTTTGGTAATACAGTCTACAACAATGCCTATGGACAGTACCGCCCCCCTGAGCCTGGATTAACTCACTCTGTAGACAGTCCCACCTCTGCTTATGCTTCAGATGGTCTTTACACCTCAAACCTGGAGCAGAATATTCCAAGGAACTACGTCATGATTGATGACATCAGTGAGTTGACAAAAGACAACACTAACCAGCCCACTGATGCTTTAGGTCATCCTATTGGAGGGCGGTATCGCACTGAAAACGGCCCTGCCCGAGGAGGTTCCTATGGAAGGCCTGAAGATGAGGCTGTTGATGCTTATGGCAGACCTACAGGATCAACAGGTTACCAAAGCACAGTAGACAGTCGAACCACTACCACAGTGAGTGGAGGCTCTTCATATTACTATGATGATTATAAGCACCCATCAAGGAGCACCCCCAGTAGCCACAAACTGACACCCAAGAATCTTGCCCCTGCTGTAGTCTCCTCTAAACGCAGTAAGCATAGGAAGCAGGGCATGGAGCAGAAGATCTCTAAATTCTCCCCAATTGAGGAAGCAAGGGATGTGGAGTCTGACCTTGCCTCGTACACAATGACGACCTCAACAGGAGGCAGTTGTACAGTGGTATCCAGAACCAAGAAACCTCAGGACGATATGACCTACGGTATGAAGAAAAACATGTATGACCAGCAGAAATATTATGGCACTAGTCGTGAGGGTCTTGAGGAAGAAGACCGCATGTATAGCTCTGGAAGGTCTAGGTCTACTGGATATGGCATGGACAAGATTTCTTCCAGAGATGCCACAGGCCACAGGAGTAAATCTTATGAAAGAGATGCCATGGAGCGGTCTCAGAGAGGCAATCGCAGTGGAAGGCCTCCAATGCGCAACCAAAATTCAGAAGAGGAGAGCCCACTCAGTCCCGTTGGGAAGCCTGTAGGCATGGGAAGAACGGCAGCAATACCAGAAGCCCATGATGTGAGGAATCAGTATGGCTCCAGCCATTCATTGCCAGACGTGCAGGACCACCACAAGAAGGACCTGCCCAGGAGTCATGTCTATAAACCAGATGACCCTTACCTTGTAGATGACATGCACTGTGCTGTTTCTGACAGTGAAGGTAACTGGTGCTGAATTCATTTCGTTCTTCTATCCATTTAAATGTGGTGGAAAGACTGCATGCTGCGTATGGAAGTTTGAGAAGAGCGCCATTATTTTTTGTGCTTCTTTTTTTATGGACTGTTTAATTTCATAGAACCAAATATGCCTGTCTTTCATCTATGTTTTGTATAAACCTTTTTCAGTGTTGTGATGCCCACTGTTTTTTCTTTTTTTGTTGCTGGATACCTCAAATCTGTGCATGGCTCTGGAATGTGGAGCATGTTTTCCAGGTTATTTTGCATGGCTTCATTCTGCATGCTACTCCTCACAATGAAAGTGACTGATGACTGATGATGTTTGTTCTGGTTTTAAAAAGCCTATCACCTGGGCCAAGAGGAAACTGACTGGTTTGAGAAGCCACGGGAGGCCCGTTCTGATCGCTCAAGGCATCATGGAAGTCATTCAGCCACAGGTAGGCGTAGTAAACCCACCTACCATGACTACGATGAACCTCCAGAGGAATACTGTCCTCAGGATGAATACAGCCAACAGCGCCACTCCACCTCCACATCATCGCGTGACCATCGTCACCATGGCAGCAGCTCTGCCAGACATGGCTCTTCTCGCCACTCCTCGGAGGATCCAAGGTCCTCCCGCGCTTCCAGGACACACCCGAAAGACCCTTGTGGTCGCTCTGACGGCAGAGGCTCCTCGTCTGCACAAAGGAGGAGTGTTCCAGACTCCCGCTCTGCCCAAGGAAGCCCTCGAAACTCAGGTGACTTCTCTCGTGATTCAGCCTCTGGTCATCACCACGGTACTGGAGGAAGGAGCCAGAGACCACAAGGAGATCGTACAACCTCCAAGAGGCAGGATCCCTCTGCAGCAGGGTTTAAATCACAGCAGCAGCCCACTCCGGGCCATGCCGGTCAGCAACGGTCAGGAAGTCAGGGTCAGCCTGGGAGACACCCAGGGTCTGATACACTTAATGGCACCCAACCAGCCCAGCAGCAGGGTGTACAACAACAACAGCAACAACCACCACTGCAACACAATCAGACCCCTCAGACCAGCCAGCCCACCACAACTGCTGCAGGAGCTGGACCAGCACAACAGCAGCCCAAATCCGGCCAAACCCTACCTCAGGGACGCCAGCCCGGAGTTGGGTCTGTAACTGGGGCTACCACTGCAGTGAGTGACAATAAGCAGAATGTTATCTATAAGCATGGCAACATACTGTTTTCAGTGGTATTTTCTAATTTGCATAAAACATACACAATTGTGTCTTTTCTGCAGGCAAAGATGGAGGCTACACCTACACCTGCACCTGCTGCTGCAGCTATGGGAATGAAACCAGCAGCAGGAGTTCCAGCAGCACCTCAGCCTACAAAAATAGCTACACCTCCTCTGACAGGCATCGGTAAGTGCTAGTTCCATCTCTGCCATAAACCACATGCAAATGACCACAGGCAAACGATGCCATGTGAGGGTTGAACTGTTTTTTTTTTTCAGGATCTAAGGCAGCACCTGTTGGGATTGGTAGCAAACCTGGAGGTATAGGCATCGCTGCACCGGGACAACCACCTGCTGAAGGGGAAAATGTTTTGACCAAAATACTTCAGGGAGGCGCTGCAGAGCAGGCAGGAAAACTTGGAGATGGTATGTTTATATGTTAAGAAATATTGAAGATACAAGCATAGCAAATAATAAAAATATTACTTTTAAACAAAATCTGTGTATGAAAATTCATGGTCGGTTAAGGTTTGTTCCTCTAAATACCTGATCTTTGTCACTCACAGCTTTGTCTGGACTTGGAAAAAAGTTCACTTCATTGTGGTGAAGTGATGAGTGGAGGGTAAGTGAATGCATCTTTGAAATGAGTTAAAGGCTTTAGCAACTTAATCTGAGCAGTCTGCTTATCATCAGAAGTTCAGAATTGTACTCCATCACTTGTTAATCTTGGAATCAACTGTGCTTTTTTCAGGGTATGCAGAGTTGAAATTAGATGGATTGGTACATTTGTTCTTGAAAAACCTGTGACACTGCATTAAATACATTTCACATAACAGGAAATAGAGGAAGATAAATCTGAGTGCATCAGTGAGTATCTCTCAATTCTTTCTTTATTTTATATTCACATTCTGATTAAAAAATGTCATTATTCACTTCTGCTTTTTTTTTTTTTTGATACAAATACAGTATCTTGTGGAGCTGTTGATATTGATGACACTTGCCACGTTACCTCATTATTTAATGAATTCCATCACTCAAGAAGCTTTAAATAGACTGCGGTCTTGATTTATTGATTAAATGTTATATTAGCTGGTTATTTACAAAGACTAGCATAGACCATGTTTGCCTGGAGAAAACTCAAGTGAAATAACTCTTTAAATGCTGTGAGGGTATATTGTATTTGGACTGATCCGCTGTACCTTTCTGAACAGAGCTGGAAACAAGGATACCTTGTCATGCACTGAATCCCCCGACATGAGCACACGATTGAGGTGAATTAAATGAGGGTGATTGCTTCGTCAGCATGATTGTACAAGACATGAGCGGAGGCCTGAGGAGGCCTGGAAGAAATTAGATGCCTTTGCACAACTATGGTCCCAGAATGATGACCGTGGAGAATTTGCAATGCTTCAGCGGTGAGTAACTGACAAGTACATTGCCTGTTTTGCATGGTTAGTTTTGTTTTTGTTTACTTCAGCTTTCTTTGGTCATTGGTTGATTGCTGTGCCGGAACACAGGCAACCTGAACCGTGTGTTGGAGAGGGGAAAGGCCAAAACCAAGAATATGAGAGGTCAGCACTAGTCTGCTTTACCTTCTGACTCCACACACTTGTAATAATCTGGGCCAAGCACACTGAGCTATAATTAGCTTGAGATGGCTAACTGTGTCTTGGCTTTAATGTCGCACACGCACAGACACACAGGGACGAGAAACATGACTCATGGTAAGCCTCGCTCGTTACATGGAAGAATGGGCCAATGAACTAATTCTGCTCAATGGAGCAGAACTGCAGAAGAGAAAATAAAGCAGATTTCACTGTTTGTCTCTGTCTAAACACATTGTGTCCTGCACAGGATGAAGAAGTGACACATTTGAATATGGGCTTGTCATTCGACTGTTATGTTTAAATTTACACTTGGACAGATATCAATAGCTGTCAATCTTCTCTGTGCATCTGGCCAGGCTGAGGATTTCTGGGGGTCGGGGGTTGGGGGGCTTGACATAAACCTAACTCCATGCCTCTTTGAGCATTAGGCCAGCCTGGTCAGCCTAGTGGATTACTGCCAATACCTGGGAGGCTGCGAGAAAGAGGGAGTAGACTGGAAGCGCTCTAACATGCAGGTAGATGAAGGCGTTGGCCAGTGTCAGTGCTGTGTGAGTTTGACAGGCCCAGATCATTTTAAAATACATTTTGTTTTGTTTTTCAGCATTGTTTTTTTTTTCTATATTGCAGCAGTATATCATGTGTTTGCAGTGGGATTTTTGATGTCAGGTGTTAAACATTAATTTTATTCTACTGACATGCACATCTTCACTGTTTTGCAGGAGGCCAACCAAAGCCAATAAGGATGCAGTGAAGCGGAGGGGAGCGGGGGAAGGAGGACTTGAGATCTGCTTCCCCCTCCTCTTCTGGGAAAAGAAAGTCTCCTGGGATCTATATGACAGTAAACGACCTGGTAAATGAGGCAGCTGGAGATCATAGGGAGAATTCAGTCCTTATGGCGGCACACACCCTCTTTAAAACAACTCAACATAGAAGCCTCGCAGCGCCCTCTACAGGGATCTGGATGGAATACAGCTCATGTTTGAGGATTCCTGGCGAGGATGCTTGATTCTACCTTGATCCCCTCAGAGCCTCTTCATGCAAAAGTGTAATAAAATAAAAACGTCCATAGGTTTTCCTTGCACCAAAGATACCAATCTTAACCAACAGGGATGTGGCATACCTGAAGAAGAGACAAGATGTATCTCGGCAATGACAACTAACCTTACGACTCCACTACAACCCTTGAATGTTTGGTTTCTCTGGTCTCTGCAGTACATTCCAGTTTAGGGAATTTGACCCTTTCATTGAATGTGTTTTTATTTCGTCCAATTTTCTTTTTTTGATGTCTACAGAATGCGTAGAGTAAACGTGGACACAAGAATGCACGCACAAATATTTAAAAATACCTGAAAAAAAGAAGCCCATTTTTCACCACCCATGAGATGCCACTAGTCATTAGCTTTAGTTTTAGGGGAAGGGATTTACTACCAGTGTGCCCACCAACGTGTGAGATTCACACAGATGAGAGGACCAAATGAAAGAGTGGCCACGGCTCTTTATTAGCCATCGCAAAGCCATCGTTATCGTGAGCCCTGGAGACTTCTGGGACTTTATCTGTTTTATTGTTTGTCTCATCTTTTTGCTTGTTATTTTTGCCTGATATTTATTAAATGGAAGAGCCTTATTCGGTACATCTTTTTACCTGTATACCTCATATGTTTTAAATCGTCCATATCACCATGCATTTCTTTTTACACAACTGTATATTGTATGTACATAAAACAAATCAAAGATCTAACAATGTAAATTTGTCCTTTGTGTATTTATGTATCACTTTCTAGTGACTTTCTTTTCGTCTTCTTTTTTGCTGTTCTGTGTTTTTCTTTGGTAAAACTTTATATTTTTCACTTTTGATTTTTTTGAATCTGTTTTCTTGCATCAAATGATTTGCTTGTTGGTTTTTAAAAGCAATAGCATGCAGAAAATGGTATATAGCACAATGGTATAAGTATTGTTTCAGCAATTAGCAAAGGGGACTTGTGTCGATAAATAGCCGTAATACAATTTGTCAGAGGGTTTACAACCACAGTACCGTGTCCAGATGTGCATGTTTTGTGCAGATGCATTAGAGCATGCAAGACAGGTACGAACACACACAGACTCTCTCTCTCTCTCTCTCTGTGTCTCTTGCAAACACACACACATACACACACTGTACACGTTGCGCTCTTTGCCTCCTATAGTTACTCCTCAAAGCCAAGGTTAATCAAGTTCTCCACCAAGCAGACCTGTTAACCTCCTGCAGATCAATGTGGTTACCAATTCACCAACGAGATGATCTCACTAACAAGCTGGGCCCACTGCCTTTATTTGAGCAAAGACACACACGTGTGCACGCACACACACACACACACACACACAAAGGAGAGGATGAAAGCAATTATCAATTTAAATGTTCTATGCAATGACTCATTTTGAACCTGGAAGTGATTCAGCCGAAAAAAGTTTATTATCATCATTGTATTCACAAGAAAACAACTAAATAATGAGCTATAACAGTGAACACAAAAAAAAAAAGGTCATGGAAATGTTTTTACTTAGCAACTTGTCTGTATGAATTTGAATATTGAACTAGAATTGTTTTTATTTTTGTGGCATGAATACTCACCCATCACGCCCCACATGGGGGACTTGTTGCCAAAGGGTAAACTGTGTAGACTGTTGGTTTTGAATGTCCATCATCATGTTGCTTTGAAGCATGGGTTTGCTTGGCTTTGTCTGGCTGTTCGTAAGCCCTCATTCAGTTCTTGTGCGTTTTGGCTGACCCGGGCTCCTCAGTGTTTGGCTTGCAGTGACTGTCCATGCGGCTGTAAACCTGTGATACAGATGGTCAGCACTTCTCATTAATACGTGTCAATGTACATAATGGGTGTCAGTATAACCTGTGGGGTCAATGGAATGCTACTATCAGATATTTCATCGTTGAATAAAACACTCAGCAGCAGCCAAGACGTTGGAAAGGTGCATGATTTGATCTTATATTCTTGGAATTTGTACCTGAATTAAAAAAAAAAAAAGATGATTAAAAAAAAATGTAAGGCATGATTTCACTAAGGTTTTTGAACCCTGACTTTCACGGGCCAACAAAGAGAATATTGATGAGCAAAATGTTCAGCCAGCCTCTCAAATATCAGGGCATGCCATTTGGAAAGCACAAGCCTGACTGAGAGCATTTGCTTGTCGACGAAACCCATAAAGATGGAGGTTTGTTTGCGTAACAGTGCCTCCAGCTGAGCAGTGTGAGAGCTGCGTCAGAACACGAGGTGGAGGCACTAGCTGGTCGAGGTGAGGTGCACGAGTGGAAACATCCTTTAGTAACAGAAAGGCAGACAGACACATTCTTACTGTAAATACAAACTCATTCTACTGTACAGCTTTTGAGTTCTGAGTACGGCCGTCATGTGCATCCCCATGCCGTATTTGCTGCCAACTTTTGTGTATAAAAAGAATATTTATTACTATGATGATGATGATGATAAGGCTAATGATGATGATTATTACTATTATTGCATAAGCATAGTGTATGTGGCTGACTCATATTGACTGTTTACAACAGTGGAACAAAAACACGTATTCAGAAACATCCGGTCTGTGTAGAGTTTCTATACATATTGTGTATTGTAAAACAAGACAAAAAAGAGAAACCTTTGTCAGATGCCCTTAATCTGAAGGGTGTATTCTGCAAGGCGACGGGGATTATGGGAAGCTGGCAAAAAAAGACACAAAAAAAATCTGGAAAATGTCATTCACTGTTGTAAGTGCAATGGGCAAAGTGTCAGTCGTGTATCCATTGTGAAACCTTGTGTTCTATTCAGTGTATTCCTGTAAACAGAGTAAATTTTGGTGCATCATGTCAAGTAATGTGATTAATGAAAAATATTGACCCTGCAATTTCCAAACAGAGAAAAGAATAAAAAGAAAATGAATATATTGCGGGTTGGTTGTCTTTGTGAATGTGTGTCACCTCCTTTTCTTTGCAGCACTGACTGAAACTATTGCAGAGTAATACCTTTTGCTGCAGACAGAGGAGAGATCAAGAATAAGGCCTGGAAGGCAACAAGACTGTTCAGATAAAACCTGGATTTACGCGCCGGAGCGGCGATGACTTATCCCAGTGTGGGTGGTGGTACGGAGGCAGGAGCAGCGAGAGCAGAGTGTTTTGCCAATGCTTGGGGAGAGATGGTGGTGTGAGTCTGAGGTGTGCATGTGTGTCAAAGCAAGAGAAAAAAACACCTCTTTATCTTCATCTCTCTCTTTTTATTCTTCCCTCGTTTGGTATTTATCCGCCACCCCATTTTTTTATAAATACAGCTTAACTTCAGTGGAAAGAAGACAGAAGCTTTTGGTTTCAGAGAGTGTGAAATAACAAAGAGACTAATCTTACAGATGTTTGATCCATGTAGGCTTCACCTGGTGGTAAAACCCAGGATTCATTGATCCACAGGGTTTATGGGGCCCTCGGAACATGTACTTCCTGCAAATTGAGGGGAAGCTGTGGCTCGGGCTCCAGCGGGTTGTCCACTAACTAGAAGGGTGGGAGTTAAATCACAGTTCACATGTCAAAGGCTCCTTTGGCTAATTAGACCCTCATATTGCCCCTGGTTGCTGTTTAAATAAAGGTTTAAATAAAGGGACTGTCTTTTTCTCCAAACATGTGCCACATAGCTGCTGAGTCAGTACTTCACCTGAGGAACTGACTCAGCACTTTCGTGTCGTTGTGCGTACAGAAATGTGTTTTCCTCTCGTCAGTTTTGTGCACACAGTGTGATTTGTCTTTGCTTATCGGCAAAACCTCCAGGAGTCACTGACATGCCATTGCATCTTTGAGGAGATCTTCCGGTGGTTGGGCTCTGCACTGCAGCTCTGCTGCTAACCGAGCAGTGGGCTGACGTGCTGTTGTTCTCCAGTGTAACAAGGTTCAATGGGTCAGGTTAGAGCAAAATCGCGAGCCATTCAGCAGCTGCTCTCCGCCCCCATGACACTGAGGCATGAACGATCACAGCAGAAGATCTTGACTGCCCCCATCTGGTTAGATGCACACAGAGAGCAAGGCAGACCATATGAAGTTATACTGTTGAGTAAAACGTGCAAATATTTAAATGAAAAAAGGGATTTTTCTTAACATGTAGTGTCACATATTACATTACTGCTGTCACAGTTAGAATCAGGTTAGTAGAGGAGGAGAGCTGGTTGACAATGAATGCAAGGATAGAATGATGATTAAATAGCTCTGGAAGTGCTCGAAAACACTCAAATACAAATTTGGCACAGTGGCTGTTGCGATACATCCAGTTTTTTTTTGTGTCACTGATGCTAATGCAGACTCTGAGGTGACAAATAATAGGCACATGGGTTTAAGAGTAAAACAAATCTCCTGACTGCCCCTGGGGGTCAGAGGTTCCTCTGATGATGTCACCTTCTGTACCCTAACTGTGAGTCACTCTTAAGAGAACAATTCATACATCTACATCGTGTCCTAACCGTCTCCATGAAGCTGATCCAATCATAACTCCACAAAGGTTAAGCCATCACTAAACTGTTTCCATTAACGGATGTGACCCGTCAATGAGAGGGTCGTGAAGTCTTAAGTGCTCCGTCTTTGCTCTAACGAAGATTTATTGCTGCTCGGCCGACACGGCAGCCAAGTCTTTTTAACTCCAGGCTCGAGCACATTTAACATTATAATGACACATATAAAAATGCTGCCCCCTATTCATAATGTGGCACTCAATAGTAATTAATGGCCTTTTTTATTCTTTGCTACTGGTCATAGAGGCTTCTCCTCTTGTGAGCTGATACAGAGCAGGTGGTTGTTTGTATTTGTCAGGTTGAATCATGAGTTGGCATTATTTTCTATCATTTGATGCCATGATTTTACTTCCTCGTCTACTTCAATTAGTTTGTATTTGGCGTCAACAATGTTTATCCATGAAACATGAAATTGTTCTGTGGCCTCAAACACTCTGCCCACCCATCCATCGGCATATAGTGGTGGGTAGATAATAACACATTTGGGTGAACTAGCTCTTTATGGGTATGAAGCTAAATCACTGGGATTGAGATTGGGATCCTGTCATTCATTTATGTTCTGAAAGGGATGATGGGAGCCTAGAGGTCTTTGTTTCTCTGCAGTGACCTCAGAAAAGCAATTTGTGACTCATCCTCAAGAGACTGGAAGAGAGGTGGGGGACGTGACGTCAGCGGAGAATGACCAGAAGCGAGAAGCACTCATCCTGTAAATTATTTGTCAGCTACCGTCAGAGTGCTCGCGCACGTGAGCCCACCGATTTTGCGGAAAGGTAGTTTCAAAGCTCGAAAGGTGAACACAGCTCTGTTGTGTTTAACCTCACCACCAGAGGTCAGCAGAAAGAACCCCCGCAGCCTCGAGCGGTCGGCATCCATCAGGTTGCTGAGTCAAATGACAAACGAATGGACTGAGGCAGAAAGTGGCTGCTCAGGTTTTCCTCCCTCACCTGCCACTCACAGTCCTAATCTGTTTGCTCGCGAGTCCTACACCGGCTGCATGATCAATACCCAACCCTTTAATAATGAAACCATCCTTCTTCCAGGCCTCTACACCTTCTGAAAGGTTTGTTTGTGCTTCACGTCTGTCTCAGCTTAAGATCAGTCAGCTGAATGACTGCAGCGCCCCGGAAAAAGAAAAAGAGCCAGATTCTCTGGGCCTCAGAGGAACAAAATGGAACTTTTGACTTCTGTTCTTACTTTCTCTTATCCTTTCAGTCTCAGATATGCCGGTTTTATGTTTTGTACTTATTCTTTACATCATGTCCTTCAGTGGTTTTGTCATAAACTGCCTCCGGATTCAACCACATTCCTCCTGTTTAATCAAGCATCAACGTTAATGTAATTCTTTTGGCCAACTGGAGGCTGCTGCTGTGAATAAACATAGCACTCAAACACGGAAACTAACTTAGCCTCTTCTTTGATTTATCAGGACTGAATGGTTCCAGTATAGCTGGTGAACTACAGCAGCAGCTATAGGCTGAGTTATGAGCTCGGATTATTACCCAGCAGTCACTGTGAGGTGAGCCAACTCATCAGCTTGATACAGCAGCCACATATACTGCACAATGATTACAATCCAGTAACTGGGTGAGAGAAATACACATAGTGGGAGCTGAGAGGAGTAATGCACATTTCTACACTTACAAAAGAATAATTGTCAGAGTTGCTCTACGGCTACACATGGAACAATGATGATTCTTTTGGATATGCTATCATTGTTAAAGTGTGATGATGCTGAATTCTGATCATCCATCTGTAAGTGACGTAATCAACAATGATTCATTATTTCTCTGGGCGCGTAGACTTTCCTCTCCCCTAAGATGTAATTTACATTCCCAATCAGAGGAGGCGGGCATGCATGCATGTGTGCATGGACCCACGAGACCCATTGTGTGGGTCAAATCACTCCAAGGCTGCAGGTTCCTCGGATCTAATGGAAACAGAGGTGTTCTGATTGTACCGGATGAGACAGAAAGAAAGAGGGGGACAGGGAGAGTCTGTATGTGCACATAAATGCTGATTCCTCTCCTTTGGGCCCTGTCAAACACATTTAGTGTCAGTTTTTTTTTTTTTTTTTTTTTTTAAACAGAGGAAAATCCCTGTAATTCCAAAAGGCTGAAGGCAGAGGGAGTAGATGGAAGACAGGAGCCGGGGGGGACGTTGTTCTGTTTTAGAGAAACCTGCAGGGCCTCTGTGTTTGAACATCTCTTGAAGGACACACTCACCTCATGGTGAAGTCACAGCATGTGATGTCGTCAGATTAGATGGATTCATGCTGCAGCAGAAGTTCCTCTGTCAGAACTGCTCACTGGGTCTGTGCTCTCCCTCAGGCTAATCGTATTAGAAAAGCTGGCAGTCTGAATATCCTTCTGGAGAGGAGTCACTTTATAAAAGAGTCCACTGTGTGTCGCTGGTTTGTGGGTTGACACCAGCCTGAAGAGTGTTCTGAAGTCCTACAGGCTGGAGGACGTTTTGGGAAACATGTACACTTTGGTCAAACCACTCCCATACATAGATCAAACTATATCTTGCAGATCATAATATTTTTTGGATATTTAATGAATACTGAAAGATATTTAAAATGGGCTATAAAAGCAAATGCAACAGCACCACTAGATGTCACTAAATTCTAAACTCTGGGCCTTTAAGAAGAGACTTAGAAGAAGAAATAATTGACGCAGATCGTTCCAGAGTCTCGGCGCCTGGACGCAAAGACTCTGTCACTGTCAGTTTACAGCTGTGAGACTTGGACAGAAACCAGGCCTCTGCCCACAGATGTGATAAGGGTGCTAAAAGGTTGGATGTATAATATGGGGATAAAAGCCATGCAGAGGTTTATAAACAAATCTTAAATCTTAAAATCTATCCTGAAACATACTTGGAGCCAGAGTACAGAGGCTAAAACAGGAGCAGTCTGAGTCTTTTGGTTCTTTTACCAACAATGATTCCATTACTGTGTGTATCACTGGTGCTTTAATGTACTTTTACTTGCATAAATACAATTTATACATGCTTGCTTTGTTGATGTAGATTTGACTTGACTTTGTAAATAATTACAATCTGACTGAAACGAGTCATCACAAGTTTCTGTTACTTTCGGTTAGTTTGAGTTTTGCCCAGTAACAGCAGTGTTGCCCATCCTTAACTTAGAAAACAAAAGAATAGAAAGCTTTTATTGTCAGCTCATATCAGCAGAATCACACTGCTCCATAGACAGCAGAATAAAACACTTGAACATGGCAACATGTTAGAGGCTTTTACTGCGCCTCCCTGAGGTTTGAGGTTCAAACGGTTCTTGAACACGGTGTCAACAGTCCTTCACAACTTGCAGATCCCTGGCCTCAAAGTCTGAAATCAGAGCAAGCACTCAGAAGCAATCCTCTTAGCCGGGCCCGGTTCTAGACTGCTCAGATTTAGGGGGTTATTCGGGAATTTAGAGTGGGCACTTTTTCACCCAGAGGTCTTAGTGTTTTCCAGGTTTTGAAGAACACGGCACAATATATAATTAAACTAAGGTTGTTTTTTTTTTTTTTAGAAATTTGGAAATTCAAACAGGCCAGTTGAAATAAAGTGGCAATTTCATATGGCATAGAATTAAGTTCATCATCCAGGTCCCCTGACATGTATTCATCATACAACTACGTATAAGTATGACCAATTACTGATGAATTTAAGAGCTGGAATAAAAGCATCCTCAGTGAATGGCTGGAGATTTCCTCTCAGCAGATCCGGTGCAGGCCGCAGCTCGTCCTGTCAGCTGCCACTAGTGGTGATGCTGCTGCTCCCTGGTGTGTAGAGGAGGAGAGAGAGCGTGTCCGCTGCCCAATGACAGCGCAGGATGCTGAGAGAGGCAGAGAGAGGCTGCCAGGGTGAATGGAGGCGACAAGATGCCGTCTGCAGCGGCGGAGGAGAGGCATTAACATCGACAAAGGTACGTTCCCTCCCTTGATTCCTCTCCCATTCTGCCTGATTGTCATCGTAGAAACTGTGGCGCTTGAAATCCCTCGTGTTTCCTCTGGTTTTTAAGCGTTTTGTGTCAGTGGCGGGGAGGGGGGGGGGGAAGCAAAGGCTGTGCGGGTTAAAAAAAAATCCTCCTCGTATCGTGGGTGCACGGACATATCAGTCAGTCACCGGATACCGGAGCATTAGCATTTTAAATCCCTGTTTAGTGGATGGAGCAGCGGTGTGTTTCAAAATAAAGGTTTTAGCTCCATACAGGCTGAAATCACACTGGTGTGTTCAGGTGCATCCGCCACGTTCGGGAAAATGTAGGCCCTGCGAGCTGTCAAGTGCTCGGTCGTGCCTTCTCCTGCAGCATCACATGTAATTCTGCCTGCACATCCCACAGAAGACACCAAAGGACATATTACCTCTTCAGTAAGGTGCCACCATGTCATTAAGATCTGAAGAGGGCGTCTCACGTGTTCGCCTGTTCAGAGGACATGTCTTAACCCCAGCCGGAATCTGGTGGCCCTTTTTGGATTTTGCTGTTTAAAACAGCACATTTACATTTTTTCTCATCCAGTCAACCATCTGAAGTCAGTGGGAGGGATATGGGTGAGCACTGAGGCTCTGTAGTAGAATACATGATGAGGAGGATGAGGAGGCTGCATGTGTTGCACTTACCCAAGTGGCACTGCGCCGCACTGAGCCAGCCGGTGTAGCGACCGGGCTTCCTCTTTTTACATGGAATTTCTCCATTATCAAGCTATTGTAAAGGCTATTTATAGAGGCCTGCTCTTTGTTAGCTCCAGACATGCGCTCTGACCTCAGAGGCTTCACAGACCCTTGGTTTTATTCACTCCAGAAGAAAAAAATGCTGGCGTGCTGCTGATGCCTCTCAAAATGTCATGAGTGCCTCACAGAAACCACATGTCAGACTCAACCACGCCTGTGGTGAAATCTTTCTTTCTCTTCCTCACTGCGTTCTGTAGCCATTGTTTCCAAACCAGCGCTCTTTGAATTACCGCTGATCATTTCTTCTGGGGGCCTGTATTGGCTTTTCCTGTCAGGACCTGGTAATTGTAATTAATACCTCAGTAGCATCAGCACTGTGACCATTCAGGAATCAATCTCAAAAAGGTGCACGGGGGAAAGAATATGTGAAAAACGATGAAGGGCATAACTTGAACCATGGTGGAGAGTTAAGGTCAAACACTAAAGGGTTATTTCTTATGCTTGATATTCCCGAGACATAATCACTGTTTATAAGCTCTTAAACCAGAGTGAGCAAAGTATTTATTTCTTTGTACTGCAAATTAAAAATAGCTACTAAATAACCAATCAAAATGAGAAAACCACTCATTTAATCATTCAGTTTCATGGTACAATTATTGTAGGTATTTACAATGTATAGGTTGGTTTTGACCGCCCACCCCTCATCCCTCCATAGATTACGCCCTGTAAAACGACACAATGCCGCCTACAGCTGCTGGGTTAATGTGGTGAAATATACATTAGCACCCTCTCTCAGATTATCTAAGAACCATGCGAGCGAGTGGGAGCGGAATGAAGTGCTCTAGCTCAACCTGTGGTTCTCCAACATTATTCAGTGTTCCTGCAGATACCTCGGCCCCTCTGCCCAGCATTGTGCTATGGTGCTTTTTTGTGACTTTGTGATTTCTGCATCAAAATCATTGAATATGCTGTTTTTTCCTCTGATTTATAGTTAAATACATATTTATTGATTATATGTAGGTTTTTGAATAAGTCAATAATTGTAATTTAAAGGGACCTTGGGTGTTTTCAGTATTTTCTGGCATTGAAATGAATAAATGTTTAACTAATGATTGAGAAAAAAAAATACAGAAAGAAGCTGACTTAATTTCATTTCATTTTTCAAACCGCAATCAATTCAGTATCTTCATCTTGATGTTCCAAGACAATAGGAAATCAATCTGTAAAATGTGTTTGTGTGAGAGAGTAGCCTGTGGACGGACAGAAAATCTGATTATGAAATAATTTACAACAGCCAGGACTTGAGATAACAGAAAATATTTCTGTCATATGAGTCATTGTCATAGATACAGTAGCTGACAGTTTAGATTGGCAGGAAACATGCGGAGGTGAGGGGGAGGACATGCAGCAAGCATCTCTCTGCATGCTGGAATCAAAGCACAGGGGATGTTTTGTGTCACATGGCACCTGTCCCAGATCAGTGGCCCACCAGCACAGCACAGTTGGCATAATTTCTTTGGAAACAAACGCAGCTATACAGGTGAATCCCAGTTGTCAGTGTCAGCTTTAATCAGTTCCTTAAGTTTTAAGAGAATAAAAGATTTGAGGAAGAAGCACAGGACCCGGAGAGTCACAGCTTGGATCACTGGTGAATCCGTTGTGGCACAGAGGAAGGATGACAGAATATATAATAAGAAACACAAAAGAGTATCGCACATCAAATGGAAATCCTCTCACATACTGACCCAAAGATGTTTAAAGCAGCTCAAATGACTAAAACCAAAAGTAAAGCCACGAAAAACAGTATAAATCAAACATTTCCTTATATTTTCACAGACAGGTTCCGATATTTCTCTCTAGGTTAGATACACAATACATTCTCCTTTATTCTAAGATGATTTGATTGTTTCATTTATGCTGCCCCACTGACAGAGCCAGCCCTCACATGCCTGCTGACCGCTGACGATAAGAGCAGCAGAATGTGGTGTGGCATATAAAAATTATGAATTTCATTTGCCATGTCTCTCTCAGGGGGATTATTGTTCATAGGCATGAATGTAAAGTCTAAAAACAGGTTCTGAACCCTGAAAGCCTGATCTGCTGTCTTGTTTCAATAACTATGTTTCTTTTACTTTATATTTTTATTCAGAGCCCCATCTTATTTGTGGGCACCTGCTCCTTAATATGGCAAACAGAGATGGCAGTGTCCCATGTGATGTCCTCTGCCAGGCTGCAGAGATTCGCCCCTGGCAAAGTGTTTCCTCACAGATGATGCCTCAGTGAGTGCAGCTCAGGGTTTCTGTCATCCACAGTCTTCGTGCTCTGAGAGCAGACCGGTGGACACATGCGCATGGAATGAATCATCCTTTCATCTGTCCCTCAAATCAAGACAAAAATAATTAACTTACAGTTCAAATCTTTGGGAAAATAAGAGACGCATGAAGCCTCCAGACTGTCTCGTCACACTGTGGCTCCTGCGTCACATGGTCGTTTCTCCAGGATTTTTCCTTTTACCTTTTGAAAAGTTGAGGTGCTTTATCAGTGTTTGCCCAGACATCGTTACCATGGCAACTGGATCTGAGCGCTAGAGTCACCGGAGGAGCGACACTACCATAGTTGACTTTGATTGAAGAATCTATTTTATTCCCAAACACATTATTTAATGATGCGCAAGTGCAGAGTCACAGTCTGTGACTCACACAGTCAGCATTTGTTGCTAAACATCTTTCTCATTTAAAACATCTTTCATAGTCTAAAGATATGTCTAGCTTTAATAAATCATATAGTCAGGGAGATTTGTAGTGATACAGTGGCATGAAATGGCAGAGCCATAATTACAACATTAAATATTAAGCATCCCATTCCCTTTTGTTTTTTTTGAATCAGAAGAAACTCCACAATTTACTTTTTTTATGTAACAGCTGAATATGATGTTGTGATGATCATATTTACTAACCTGACTTTTTGTTTTTACAGAATATCTTTTTTTTTTCTGTGTAAAAAAAAAAAAAATAACCTAATTTTGAACGTGAACTCCACCCACACATCTGCACAGTCATGCTGTGGATTGCAACACTGGAAGAAAGAGTCTATTGTTTTAATTTGAAAGTGTTAAGATAACTGTCAGTCATAATTGTTTTTTATTGCTCATACTGTCTGAATTGCATTGCTTGGTTGTATAGACTGTAACAGCGTACCCTGTCCTTTTTGATAACCAACAACCAATACAATAGCACACATAGGATTAAACCTGTATGTTTTTGCAGTTTGATTTAGATTGAGCAGCTTCTTCAGCATCTAATAAATTCTATGAATGTTGTTATTTACCCCTCTCTCTGTAGTGGCTGATGAGAACAGACAAATGTATTATATACTGCACAGCTAGTGTATCATGTGTTTAATTAGTTCATTATTTAGCGCATGCACCCTGCGGTTGTAAAGCTGCTCTCTCTGTCCCGACCGTATCAGAATTAATGGTGTTTGGATAAATATTGGCCAGTGGTAAATCCGGGATGATGCTGGGTAATTCATGTGGGCCATAAAATATGACACTTTCCTGCTGATGTTGACTCACACAGTCCCGAAGCAAAGAGAACTACATACAGTTTTACAGGACAAATCTAATTGTTTTACTGAGCTGGGTTTCTGAAAGGAATGGAGTTTTTCTTACTGAGTCTAACAGTCGCCTCTCTCCTGTTCCCCCAGATCTGACTTTGACGTACTCCGACTATTAAGGCATGAAATAAGTCTCCCATGTGTGCTTCAGAGAGCAATCTCATTTCAGCGTGCCCCTGTTAAGGACCCTCTGGTGGCTACACCGCCGATCCACAGGACATGTACGGCAGTGCCAGAGCTGTAGGCCATATAGAGAGCAGCCCCGCACGGTCCCCGCGCCTGCCAAGGTCCCCCAGACTGGGCCATCGGAGGGCCAACAGTGGGGGCGGGGGTGGTGCGGGGGGCAAGACGCTCTCCATGGAGAACATCCAGTCCCTCAACGCTGCCTACGCCACATCAGGGCCCATGTACCTGAGCGACCACGAGGGCGTGGGCTCCACTGCCACTTACCCAAAGGGCACCATGACTCTGGGTCGCGCCACCAGCCGAGCCATGTACGGGGGCCGCGTCACAGCAATGGGCAGCAGTCCCAACATCGCTTCCGTGGGGCTGCCCCATGCTGACCTTCTGTCTTACAGTGACCTGGGCTCCCTCTCCATGCTGCACTCCCACCACCACCACCAGGGGGTGCCCTCTGCCCTGCTGAGGCAGGCGGTGCGGGGCAGTGGTGGGGAGCTGCTGGAGATACAGGCCCAGTTCAGGGAGATGCAGAGGGAGAATGAGCTGCTGCGCAGGGAGCTTGACCTGAAGGACAGTAAGTTGGGATCGTCCACCAACAGCATCAAGAGCTTCTGGAGTCCTGAACTGAAGAAAGAGAGAATAATGAGGAAAGAGGAGGCCGCACGCACGTCGATCCTGAAGGAGCAGATGAGAGTCACCCACGAAGAGAACCAGGTGAGACTCTGAGCTAATCCACCCATTACTGCAGTAGATTTCAGCTGCTGCCTGTGTCCTCTCTTCCTGATTTTTTTTTTTTTTTAAGTGTTGTCTCTTTCTGCTTTCACCATTCTCTTATCTGCAATAAGCCCCTGTCATCCCCCGGCCAGGCAATTCACAGAATTACTGCAGTCAGTCATGTTTTTCAGTAATTGTGGAAACCTTTCTTGAGAGAGTTCTTCCTGCACATGAATATTTAACATACTCGCTATGCTACGCCGACCCAGGATCAATGTCAGAGACCACTTGAGCCACAGTACAATACAAAACTCTTTAATCTAGTTTAGCCTCATTGTGTTTTTTGAAACGTGTGCTGATGTACAGAACGTTCATAAGAAACCTTCTCCCTGTTGTTTGATTGACTGATAAGACGATTACACTGCCCACATGGGATTCACCACTCCGACCACATCAACGCTTTATTTCATTTATTTTTATAGTTTGGTGTGAGATTGTTCACAGAGAGTGAGATGTCAGAAGGTTTTTGCTTTGCTCATTGTGTGGGTGTAGTCATGGCCCAGTTAAATCAGTTACTGACAAGAGCAGGCACAAGGCCCAGAGACAAATGCCAAGGACACTTAAACACTCAATATCTGTCTTCTACTCTCTCTGTGTCTCCCACTGTCTACATTTAACTTACTCAGACATTGACCGTTTCCATCTGTCTTCATTTGTCTTTATCTGACTTTTAATCCAACAAGAATGTTGAAGACTATAACCAGTCAGAAAAAGTGGTGCGATTCAATCAAGTTTGATTTATTTGTACAGCCAAATCAGATCATATATTATCTGATGGCACTTTACATGGTAAGACCTTACGTTTTATATTATAGAAAAATGGGACGGGTCTCACTATGAGGTGGGTTGGAAAGAGACATGCTGTTATGAATAAAAATCATAATCATTTTAACTATATTTATTATTGTTATGGCTGCTATGCAGGTACAAAAACAGCCAAATGCCACTTACTATGCTTTCATTGTGATGTTTTAGTGTTTCGTGGTTCAGTTGCAGCATGACAGTATCCTCTGCAAATTAAAAAAAAACCCATCAATTTCTTAAAAATGCATCAAAGCATCTATAAGCTGAATGTTAACGTATCGATTTCTTGTTTTCTGCTGCAAGTAGAAGTAGGTGTATAGATTAAGGAATGGGTCAGCGCATTTCTCTACAGATGAAGCTTTTTGTCTAACTTTTCTTAAGACGGGCTGTGGAGGCATGATGCAGCAAAATGCTCGACTCCTCGAGCCCGTTTTAACAGCTGGTCGTGGTCTTTGTGCCACTCTGCGTTTCTGTCTGTCTGGCTCAGCAACGCTGTCGGACGCAGAGCGGCCAGTAGGCCACTCATTACTCGAAGCGGCAGACGCTGTCACTCCACTATTCAAGGTCAAAGCAGGATATCATTAGTGCGACCCCCTAATTGAGAACCTCCTGTCCCTGTGCACGTCTGCTCGGATTCGTGTGTATGAACGCTCCCCCGAAATAGATTTTAGCCTTTTTACGTTTAAAGAGGCTTCAGTTTCCCAGCGTGTCCCTGAAGTAGTGTCACTCGGCTAAAGGGAGCGATGCCGAGCTCTCACAATCGCATGATTTTACCTGGTGGCGATCCCCAGAGAGGAGCCAAAGGCGCTTGGACCTTTTTATATCAGTGTGATTCATGAAAATGTATAAGGTCAGTGTTGTGGAACAGAAAGAGTCTGTTGGAGCCGTGGCAGCGTTGCCACCGACAGGACCAGAGCCATTCATCATCTCACTTATCCCTTATGTTCGGTGCGATTAACCGCTCAGAGTGAATCTTTGTGTAAAGAATATTTTTAGCTTTAGCCGTAGGAGCTGAACGTGTCCGGCGTGATGTTAGGCTGTGCGGCGTGGGCTTTCATGCTCGCTAGAAAGAGAAGAGAGCTTTTTTTTGTCCTCAGATTTGCACATCGATGTTGGCTCTGACTCGGCAACGGGTGAGATTTATATCCCATTAGTGAAGTATGTCAACTAATAAATGGCAGATGCGCCTTGTTAATTGCTCTTTTCTCTCTTGATTGCAGGCGCTGTGAGGCTTGTTTACGTAAGCGTGTACATTTACAGTGGGAAGGTTTGGTCACACCAGTCAGGCAGGTTGAGAGGAAGACTGGGGAGCAAACTGTCTCATTAATAATGGAGTAATTTCAGGCCAATCATTACATCTGTCTTGTTGCAGCCTCTACAATTGCATCAGGCACCTCAGGCCTCTATTAGCTTCAGCAAATGCCATGCATCATTTATAAAAAAAAGAGGATGCCAGTTTTTGTTACACCACGTCCTTGGAATAGAATGAAAGTGTTCAGCCTTCAGACTCCCCTGTGAGTGAAATACCAACTATTGCTCACAGTCAGTGGTTGTGCCTAAATGTAATGAATGGACTAGACCAATTCTGTGTGCCGCACTTTAATAGACTGAGTAGCGGGCGTCTGTTATAAAACACAACAGTTTGACTTCAGCTGAATTTTTTTTTGTCGTGCCGAAGCTGGACAGGAGCCGCTGGAGGCAAGTGAGTGAGCTAGAGCGTAGCACGTCTGAGTCATGACCACTGCTGCTTAGCCAGCCAGTCAGCCTTCATCAACGCATCCCCCAAAATGGAGGCTGAGCTTCCCATATCGCTCTGCTTTGTCTGAACTGTAAGCTGCAGATTGTTCCGCGTCAGCGAACAGTTAAAGTGTGAACATGTGAACACAGTGGGATGGTTTGTGTCTAACCAAAGTGTGTGTGTGTGTGTGTGTGTGGGGGGGGGGGTTGGCGCACAGCATATGGGAGCACACTGTAAATAAGGATGCATGTTTGTGTGGATATGTGTTGACCACACAGTCTGCAGTGTGTGTGTGTGTGTGTGTGTGTGCGTGCACTGACTTTCAGCTGATGGAAAGGTTGTTGTCATCATCAGTCTGTATTGTGTGTTTGACAAAAGTAAACACTTCACATCATACACTCAAAGGTAGAGCACACTATATTCCAAAAAAAGAAGATATCTGAATGCACAGAGAGAGAGATAGAGAGATTATTTCATTTCTTCTTCTTTTGTTTGCCATCTGGGAGTAGGCGGCACCATCATTAGCTTTGCTTCCTCCAAAATAAAAGTCAAAGTAGTTTTTCCCAGTAAGAAAACTTGGACCCAAGCAGGCGTAGATGATTCATATCGGGAATGTTTTCCCTTCTGGATAGTTGAAGGAAGTGAAGACTCATCTTTCAAGTCCAACGGTGGAAGAGTTAACTGAGCTCAAATAGCTGACACAGCCTCCAAAACACACCTGAGGAGAGTCTTACCACTCTTGGAATTGTCACTTATGCATTGATCTAAATAAATGAAACCTAGGCTACTGTGGTGATTTTTATTTGGCTATGAAACCCTCTGCACATTGTAGAGACAAATGCCACAGTTGCTGAGAGGACGAGGACATTGCACAGAACCGGCCAACAGTGATGCTGACAGCGCTTCTACTAAAGCTAACCACATGTCTCCTGCTCCTAATGCTCCCTTGGCCTATCTTCCCTGATTTAGTTTTCTTTCCCCTTGTCCCATACACGTTCTGATTCCTGCCCACAAGCTGTTCCATCCTGGGCACGCAGGACGGACAGCTGTCACTGAATTTGAACATTTGTATTAGAACTGCTTTTTCATTGTTGAATAGAAAATGCTGATGTTCATGAGCACAGTTGCAGCAGTCATGTATACAGTACCTGATGGGCCGAGTTATTGATGTTTTCAGTAATGTCACAACACTGTGAGCTCGTATGGACATAGGAAGTATAACGTGAACCATCAAAGGGCCCGTGTTTGCTTTCTGTGCAGCTTCAACCAGAGGACGGGGGGGCGGCGGGGGTGATGAAATGAAGAGTCCCTCTCCTCTTTTCATGTCATATTGTTGAGATGAAATGAGGGCCTGTGAGTCATATACACAGAACAGGGGCTGGTGAGATTAAGATGGGACTGAAGAATGGAAGAACAAAGCAAATGGGATAAGGCGGGTTCCAGTCCACTGGCATGTCTTCTTCCCTTAGAACGGCAAAGATTTGGATTAATTCAGAGCAGGGACGGAACCGAACAATGCAGAAATTTCCATACGAATCCAATGGAGAAGAATAATTCATCTTTTTAAATGACAAATGTGGGAAAGACGCAGAATCTCTACATTTCCAGGGCAATTTTACTTTAACTGAGTTCATGGTCTAAACTTTAATTAATAATAATCTGATTTAACAGACAGCATCTATACTGGCTATTAGTGATTCTGCATCGTCAGCATAGGCCGTATATAAGGGTAATGTGTCTCCTCTTTCTTCTACTGTAAGAAAGTGAAGCAAAAATATCATGGAAACAGGTGTTGCCATCTTGTGTTGTAGACATGTCTTATTATAGAATTTTTCAAATGCCGGCCTTTTTCTGACGTAATGATGTGAACAATTACATGAAAAGTCTGAGTCTGTGTGACACTGAGAAGCTGAAGGGAAGCTGAAGCACAGGGAGCTTTCTTTGCCTTTATCAAGCTGAATAATGGTTAACTGTTACAGTCTGCTAAGACACGTCCTGTACCTTCAAATGATGCACAGAAATATAAATAAAATCGTAAATCTCCCTCTGCACTCTGACATGAAGAATATAAACGTGTTCTCTGATACTCCTCCGTGCTGCTCTGACTCTCAGATTTCTGCGTTCACTCCATTCTCTTACTTTCTTTTAGCTGAGCACAGATGAATAAATGCCACGTTTCTTGGCGTGGCTGTGGGTGTAATTGCATATTGTCGGCCGTCACGATGTACAACAGAGATCACGAAACGGCTCCTCTGACTCAGTGCTTTGGAGCTGTCCATCTGGAACACCCACTCATTCTAACACACATATACACTGTACCAGGTGGTGCGCGTTGCTTGTCCCTGTTCCCGGTAAAAGAAATTCTTGTCGCCAGCTTTGTGTCTCGGTCTTTGGCCAGAGATGCAAAAGTTTTCACGTCTGATTGAAGTAGAGTTCTAGTAACCGTAGCACAATGGATGACTGGCTGCTCTGTTCCTGGTTCTGTGATTTACCTTAATTTTACTACACTTAATATTCTTATTTCTCACCTTGACTCCCGAGTGTTCAGGATATGTAGCTGAAGAGAAGCTTGCAGGCCACAACTCACGCATCCGCTGAGTCATGACTGACTCATAGGAACCCCAGTTTTGCTGTGGATGACAGGGGGAACTGGGAAGAAAGGCCATGTAGTCACATTAACCCACAGCGCAATTATGCAAATGAAAATCATTGGAGTGGCTCGGGCAGTTTAAATTCAAGACAGCAGGCTATTGATCAGGGCAGAGGGATGAAGCACTGATGAAAACGAGAGAGGGAGGAGCGTCAGGGTTCAGCTATCAGCGTCTTTTCCATTTAAATGTTCAATCAGGAGGTATATTCAGTTATACATATACGTGTTTTAATGACATCAGAGATCATTCCATACATACGAGGGAAAGCCGTCAATAGGTTTTAGGTGTGTAGATGGTAATGTATGGATGTGTGAGTAATTGCTGGCGTGTGCATGCACGTGAAACGATGATGCTCTGAGTCACTCAGCATGAATGTTCCATGTATGAGTCGCTTTCTGTGATGGACCAAATTCTTCTGACTCACACGAGGGAGTGTGACAAAAACTGTTGAAGATGGCAGCGTTCCAGCAGTCAGCTGAAAAATCATCAGCTCACACAACACAAACACTGCCCTCTCATGGCCAGAGGAGCACACACGTCCCCTGGCAGCATCACGCCTTGGGCACTGTGGAGGACAACAATATTCAGTTTGCAATCCCATAAGAGAAGTAAAAGCCGCAAAGATTCAGATTTGAGAAGCTGGACCCAGCTTGAATAAATAACAGTCATTTATTGTTATTGTTTCATTTCTGGCCATTTGAAAAGCTTTTTCAAACCTTTTATTTATCTCTCTCCAGAAAGGTCATCTTGATAAAGTCATAGTTCGTCTTCAAGTCTATTGACTTTCTTCATGGCAGACATTTTGACTCACGTTTGCAGGAAAAGCACCAGTCCCCTCATAAAGCGCCATCATAATTTATATATCAGTCCCCTAAATATGCCTGACCTCATTCATCCTTCTTCATTTTTCATCCACTGTATCACAATATTAATGGAAGACTTCTGCATAAAATCTAATGGGTCCTTTCTTGACCTTTTTTGTAGCACATCCTCAGTTGTTATGTCCCAGGAAGTCATGACAGTGGTCATGAACAGATCCCTGACAGGAAACAGCCATTACTGAGTGTATTGATTGTGTGCTGCGACAACATGTCTGCTTTGACAAAGGTCCACTGTGAATCTAATGTACTGACTGAGGCCTCATCACAGACACAGGCTCATCAGTGTCTCTCATCATCCTGCTCTGACGCCCTGTTTTTTACCATACATCTGCTTTTTTTTCTGTTCGTTTTGCCAATTCTCTACAGCTGCTGGACGCCAGGAGAACCAAGGTTTGTCCCTATGTTTGCACCTCGTCCTGTGTGCACAACATAGAGTCACCTTTAGTGTGCCGTGTTTTTCCAGACACCTGGCAATCCCTCTGACTCCTGTAAAACCCCCAAGAAGTGAAAGACTTTCAGCGCTGTACGGGGGTGGAGACGCCTCACAAAAGCACATTATTGGAGAACGTCACAGCCACAGCAAAAATTAGTTTGTTAAATTGTTAGAACGTCAAATGAGATGCTTGTCTATCTGATGTCTCTGAGTACAGGTGCCTGGATCATCCAAAAAGAAAAAATGGACCTGTACCCTAAGACGTCAAATCGATAAGCATCTCCCTTGAAGCCCAGATTGATTTGGGGTGTTGGTTGTGTCTCCACCGTGAGACATTTGCATTAAATGTTGTTTTCCACTAATGCTCCCGGGTGAGACGTCTCAGCCACTGAATCCTTTGTCCTGTCAACCCTCATATGTTTCCCTGTAAAACAGGATCTATTTGTTTGACTCTCTCAATCCGAACACGTGTTCGTGCTCTGTCTCCCTGTGGTATCACAAACCCGACAATCCCACACTCCCTGTAAACGTTGATTTCAGTGTAAGAAACCGTTTCCACTCCTTTCAACTGCTTTCAAATTCCTCACCGGGCCATTTTCTGGACATGGATTGGTCTGATATTTTCTCAGGAGAGTTCTGCAAGATGAACATTTCAACAGGAAAAAAAACTGAGCCCGAGTCAGTCTTTGACAGAAACTGGCCCCTTGGTCCTAACTCTGTTTCCCTAAACCCTGAACCAACACCGCTTCACACAATTTAGTATGTCAGAACAAACAGTGTGTGTTGTGATTTATTTTGTTCTGGAGTTGCATAGATCCTCAACCTGGCTCAGTTTATCTGGTTTGACTTCCTCTGCACTGACAATGCAGGTTCTGTTTTCGTGGTAATGGCTCAATATCTGTGCAGTATCCAGGATTTGTTATTAAACACTTTTCAGGGTATTGACCAAATTCCATCCATACAACCATTGACTCATGTTAAATCATTGACAGAGCTAGTTAACTCATCTGTGGTATTCCAGCAGGTGAATTGACATTTTCTGGTGTTAATGAAAAATGAAGTACAGACAAAAAGTACAGTTAACCCTGAACTGGTACTGCATCAATTCAAACCGGCTGTAGCTTATAAGAGAACCAAACGTTGTGCTGTGCTGCAGGAAATGTAAGAATTCCCATTAATTCTTCGACCTTAAGAAGCTCAATTATTACTTACATTATTATTATTCCAGAATAAATAAAAATATTAATCCTTCTTACACACACACAAAATACTAAAGGAACCATTCGGTAGACAATATCAGTTGTCTTTTTCCTTGTAAATGTATCCTAAGGTAAGTAAAGTGTTTCCCTTTGACCCACTGTTCCATTTTTCCACAGAAACATGTGCAACAGCATCAGCTCTGAGGGCCTGTTAATGTGCGATCTTACCAAGAGCAGCTGTTTATTGCTTCAATTCATTTAGTGATGATTGCCCTCCTGCGTACGTATGTGCATACACGCATGTTTGTGTGTCTGTCCATCAGCATCTCCAGATGACCATCCAGGCTCTGCAGGACGAGCTGCGCACACAGCGGGACCTGAACCACCTGCTGCAGCAAGAGAGTGGCAACCGCTCCGGCTCCGACCACTTCACCACCATCGAGCTGACGGAAGAGAACTTCCGCCGGCTGCAGGCCGAACACGACCGGCAGGCCAAAGAGCTCTTCCTGCTGAGGAAGACGCTGGAGGAGATGGAGCTGAGGATCGAGACCCAGAAGCAGACGCTGGGTGCCAGAGACGAGTCCATTAAGAAGCTGCTGGAGATGCTGCAGAGCAAAGGGCTGCCTCAAGGGCCAGGCAGGGCATCCGAGGAAGAGGAGCAGGAGAGAGCCAGGAGGATAGCAGAGGCTGAGGCCCAGCTGGGACACCTGGAGGTCATTCTGGACCAGAAGGAGAAAGAGAACATCCACCTACGAGAGGTATTCTGAGACTTACTTCTGTGACATGTTGCACCATTGGCTTCACCTGTGATGAATCTGCTGTCGGAGATGAAGCTGTTTTATATGTTCTAGGCACTAGAGGGCAACACTGCCCGTCACAAACTCCATGCGCTCCACGCTGCTGCTTGAATCGGAGCACGGCAGCAGTGTTCTGTGTTTCCTTTCCTTCAGCCAGGTCCTGCTCTCAACAGAAGTCCCAGTAAATGTGCAGGTGCTGTTTAACGCTGTGTGTTCTCTGTCAGGAACTGCACAGAAGAAATCAGCTGCATCAAGATCCGAGCAAAACTAAGGCCCTGCAGACCATCATCGAGATGAAAGTAAGAATCTGACCAAATGCAGAACTCAACAGAAAAGAAAAATTTTACTAATTTATCTTCAATTTCTCATCATTGAGCATTTGTGATCCATCTGCGCTGATGTAAATATACTGATGTTTTAAGTGAATGTGTCTTGTACTTCACTGCTGGCTTTCTAAATTTAGGCCTTCACTGATGTTCACTCTGTTGTCATCGTGATCCTCAGCAGCTGAGTCAATAGTCAACACCGTCACATCTATCTCTAACACACACACACACACACACACACTTATGCAAAAATATATCAGAGCTGAATTAACTAGAAGATATTTTGACTCTTCTATTTGATGTAATCCGATCGTGCAGGTCTTAAAATGGCATCTTGGATTTGAATAAATCACTCCAAGTACTGTGAGAATATGAATGTAATGTTTTTATGTAGCTTTGAAGCCTCAGGGCTTTAAAAGCCATTTAAATATCGGGACCAACATTCATATTCATTTTAAGGAGATGGGTTGCAAATCCCAACGACCATTATTAGACCTGATTTATTTATTTTCATTTTCCACACATGAATATTAAAATCTGTAAGCAGCTGCCTCACAGTGTGTAAATATTTATAATGTCGTATCCTCTTGATAGTCGAACAGTGTCTGTTCGGATCAGCACTTGTTGTTTGGCAGCGGCTTCGCAGCAGCACGTCGCTGTGAAGCCGCTGTCGACTCCCCCAGCCTCACTGCAGAGGCCTGACATCACTTCCTCAAAATAAATCATGACATCATCGCTGAGCTGACACAGTCCCGCTCACTTGGCTGAGTCTGTGCTGTGCAGGCCTCAGCGCCCCCCCACCTCACAGCACAGTCATGTGACATCTGTGTTCGGGGATCCTGTGGCATTTGCATGCACAAGCAGGGAAGGGAAGACTCGCCTCCTCCTCCTCCTCCTCCTCCTCCTCCTCTTCCTCTTCCTCCTGTGCTGTGAAGGAAGACCCTGCCTCTCTCTCTCCCCCTGCTATGTCGTTGCTGATGGAAGCATGAATTTATCCCCTCCCTCAGTCTCCCTCCGACATCCCTCCCGCCCGCCCTCTCCTCCTCCTCACTCACCAGAGACAGTGCACAGTATATAGCCTGCCTGCTGCTACCATGGAAACAGGTGTGGTTGTTTATGACAGCGAACGGCCAGTACGCAGGGAGACGGCACGAGAGACACACACACACACAGACAGGGAAAGAGAGCTAAAGAGCAAGGTTTACAGAGCAGGTCGATGTGCCAGTGATTTCATGTGGACGGAATAAAAACCTCCCTCTCTTTGAAGGTACGCCGTCTTGTGTCTATCGCAGCAATGTTAGTTCACTGGCGTTCGTCTCGTAACGCAGAGCCAGGGATGCGATGCAGCGGCAGGGCGAAGTGCATGCATGTACACCCCTCGTGCATTTTACGATACAACCCTCGGATGCTCCTCAGGTTGTCCATCGTTCCTCACTATGGCACATTACCCAGGCTCCTCCGCAGTGGGGGGGGGGTGACGACTGACCCAGCTAATGGCCAGAAGTTCACAAGTTCAGAGCCACTGTGTGGAGAGAAGGAGGGACACAAAAAGAGAGAGAGAGGGGAGAGAGCGAGAGAGAGAGAGAGAGAGACAGGAAGGAGAAAGGTTGCTCTGTGCTCTGCTGGAGAGGGAGATGGACCATGGCTAATCTTAAAGACGTTGTATTATTTATTTAAAAAGCCATGAAGCTGAAGCTGCACTCGTAGTCGCAGTCCAGAGGCTGGCTTCTGCATCGATCTGCAAGCAACTACGGCGCAAGCAACTACAGCAACTACTTTTCTTCCTTTGCCTCCCCACCTTTCTCCCTGGTCCCGGCTAATCTCTCCGTGCTGGATGTGTGCTCAGTATTTCCCAATGGTGATTAATCCTCTGAGCTGCTGCGAGGAGCTGGGTAGAAAGATTCTGATTTCACCGACAGATGCTGCAGTTTGCTCTCAGCTACACCAGCCTCTCTTTATCTCTCTCTCTCTCCCTCTCTCTCTCTGCACTCTCTCAATCCTCTCCATCTCCTCTTGTGGCTCGTCTC